>CM035114.1:78341720-78691424 GCA_020205505.1 Panax japonicus | reverse complement strand
AATAAATAGAAAACATTATTTTTTGCTCAAAAAAACACTACAACCTCTTCTCTTTACACTAGATATCTATTGTTATTTGTAGGGATCCAATAAAAATATCTTTGATGAAGCTCCAATTCCTCGACGTAAAAAACGAGAAAGGGATATGGTGATGTGCGTCCAATACATATTGCTCAGCGCTTGCGTCGTGAAAGGGAGAAGCAAGCAAAAATAATACAATCTCAACCATATCCATTTCAACCAAGATTTTCCCTGGTTTGATCCCCAGGCCATCCAAACGCGCAGCTTATGAACGAGATTGTATCGTGATCAAGAATCATTTTTATAGGGATCCGTCGTTGTTAAAACCTGCGCCATCGGATTCTAATCGAATTCCTTCAGTTCCGATTTTACCACCTCAAGGGTTACATTCAACTAACTCAAATTCAATGGGTGCAGAAATCCTCCTTCCACCAAATAATATAGAGCATGCACATGACTCCCGTAACATTATATCTTCCATGCCTACATCACCAACTGAAGGGTTAGTTCAATACAAATTATTTATAACTATATACCATAAGGAGTGTTACGATATATGTGAACTGTTTGAAACAAGTTCATTTATTTTCTAGGTTATTACCAATTATTCAGTCAATCATTGATGAAGCTTGCGTACAAGAGGAGCATTGCCTACAAATATAGCACCTCTGCCGCATCCTATTTCAGGAAGACACTACCTTGATAAAATGAATATACAGTGTCCTCACTGCTCAGCATTGCATTGGACAGCCGAAAAGTTATCAAATTCATCCGTTGACCGCCCATTCTTCGAACATGTTGTTTACAAGGAAAGATTCGACTTCCACAACTATTAACTCCTCCTCCAGAAATTCAATCATTATATGATGGCAATGATGATCAGTCAAAGTCCTTTCGATGTTATACCCGACTGTACAATGCGTCTAATGCTTTTACGAGCTTAGGCGTACATATGGATGATAGAGTGGTTCCTGGTAGGGGTCCCAACGCATTTACAATCCATGGGAATTGCGACATCGGACAGGGTTACTACAACCTCCAGCCGGTCAAGATCCAGTATATGCACAGTTGTACATTCACGATGCCGCAATTGCTTTAGAATATCGTTCTCGAAGAAACCTGAATCTGCGAGAGGATGTCCTAAGAACAATCCAGGATAGTCTTTTGAGATACAACTCATTTGCGGGTAAGTTTAGACATACAGCTGCAATTTTAAGCAGGGAAGATTTGAACAATCACGATATCCCAGCCTATCTTCATTATAGTGCAGCAAAAGACCGTCGAACTCATAATTTACCCACGTCAGATGAGGTTGCTGTCATATTACCTGGAGATGGTGTTGAGTTCTCTGCGATGAGGGATATTATTGTACGGTTAAGAGGGAGTGACCAGTTGATGTAGATAAATGAATGTCATCCAGCTTATTTACCACTACATTACGTATTGTTGTTTCCGTATGGTGAGCTTGGATGGGAACCAGATTTTAAGCAGTGGGATGTCAATCAAGGTAAAGCTTCATCAAAAAGACTTACGCAATTGCAATATTATGGGTACCGTTTGTTTGAAAGACCTACTGAGTATTCAACTATCTTGAGGGGTGGAAGATTATTTCAAGAGTTTATTGTAGATGCATGGGCGGCAACAGAGCAGAATCGATTAACATATTATAGGCTCAACCAAAAAAAATTACGATCTGATCTATACCAAGATCTGGTCGAGGTAGTTCCTGATGGGTTAGAGGCTAATCAAGTAGGTAAACGAGTAGTTTTGCCTTCTTCTTTTTCTGGGAGTCCAAGGCAAATGTTTGAAGTCTTCCAAGATTCTATGGCCATAACTCGGTATAACCAACACCCTGATATTTTCTTAACTATGACTGCAAATCCGAATTGGCCCGAGATAAAAGATGCACTGTTACCACATCAAACGTCGATTGACCGCCCAGACTTGGTGGCCCGAGTATTTGAATTGAAGCGACGAGCTTTGATGATGGAAATTGATAAGAAGAAAGTATTTTGTGCAAAGGTGGCACATGTTTTCACGATTGAATTCCAAAAACGTGGGTTGCCGCACATGCATTTGCTAATATTTCTTCAGGGGTCTGATAAAATACGGACACGTGAACAGGTAAATCGAGCTGTGTGTGCTGAATTCCCCGATCCAATTTCTGATCCACTTCTATATGAAACAGTTAAAACTTGCATGATACATGGACCATGTGGTGTTCGAAATCTTAAATCACCATGTATGGAAGATGATAAATGCACTAAGAGATATCCTAAATATTGGGCAGAAGAAACTACAATGGGCGAAGATGGGTATCCGATATATCAAAGGCGCAATGACGATCGAAAACATTGTCTAAGGTCTGGACATGAAGTTGATAATAGAGATGTTGTACCATATAATCCACACCTCTCTAGATTGTTTGGTTGCCATATCAATGTGGAAGTTTGTGCAGGAGTAAGGTGCGTAAAGTATATCAATAAATACATCTACAAGGGTTACGATCGCACAACTTTGGTATTGGGGGCCGTAGATGAGATTAAGCAGTATATTGACTCAAGGTACATTGGGCCTACAGAGGCGGCATGGCGTATATTTGGATATCCTATGCATCAAGAGTTCCCTCCAGTTATACGTCTGGTAGTTCACCTAGAGGGAAAACATCACGTCTGCTATAATCCTTCTGAACCAATAGCTGCAATATTGAACAGAGCTCAGGATCAGCAGACAACTCTAACAGGATTTTTTGCATGCTGCTCTACTAATGATTTAGCTCGAACTCTCACATACCAACAATTTCCAAAGCATTTCGTTTGGCAAAAGAAAGAACAACTCTGGACAGAGAGACAAAGGGGATTTGCAATTGGAAGAATGTATTTTGCCAGTCCAAATGAAGGTGAAAGGTTTTATCTGCGTCTTCTATTGACGGTTGTAGAGGGACCTCAATCTTTTCAATGTTTAAGAACAGTTGATAATGTTGTACACCCCACATATAAGGCTGCATGTATTGCAAAAGGCCTTTTGGAAGACGATGAAGAGTGGATTCAATGTCTTAGAGAAGCATCAATAATGAGAACAGGCTCTCAATTAAGAAGGTTGTTTTCTATTATCTTGACACAATGCTCTCCTTTAAATCCAGAAGCGTTGTGGAACCAATTTTCTATGCATATTTGTGATGATTTATCACACAAAATAAGTACATGTTATGGCATTGATGTTCCTACTAATGCTCAAATTTGTGATTATGGTTTATACCTTATTAATATTTTGCTTCAAGAGTCAGGGAAGAGCTTATCAGATTACCCACCAATGCCACTGCCATATGCTAATTGGAGAATTATCGTTGGCAATCGACTTATATGGGAACATAGGCAGTTACAACTTGAAGTTGATCAAATAAATGTCCAGCAAAACATTGATCTACTGAATGAAGGTCAGCGTATGGCTTATAATGCAATCATTTCATCTGTTTATGAAAATAGAGGAACAACATTCTTTCTGAGTGGGGGTGCAGGAACTGAAAAGACTTTTCTCTACAATACAGTTGCCAAAAAATGTCGTTCCTTAGGCGATATAGTAATTACAGTAGCATCCTCTGGAATTGCTTCTGGGTTGTTAAATGGGGGACGTACTGCACATTCAACATTCTGCATTCCACTTAACGTATTAGAAAATTCAGTTTGTGGATTCACGAAGCAATCATCACACTCGGAATTATTTCGGAAGGCTAGACTAATTATATGGGATGAGGTTCCAATGCAGCATCGTCATTGTGTTGAAGCAGTTAATCGAACCTTACAAGACATTCGTGATAACTCCCAACCATTTGGAGGTGTTACTGTTGTTATTGGGGGAGATTTTAGGCAGATTCTTCCTGTTATACCTAGAGGTCTTCGTGAGCATATAGTGGCAGCATCACTACGACGTTCTTTGCTTTGGAAAGATATACATGTCTTGACATTACAAGTTAACATGCGCTTGCACGATGACCAATCATTATTATTTGATTTCTCGACTTTTCTTAATGAGGTTTGAGTATTTATATCTTTACTCATATTGACATCTATATATCGTTGAGAATATTTGATATTTTACTAATACTTCTTATTGTGTAGATTGGGTCTAACCCTCAAGAATCTATACAACTTCCGGGTTCAATAAAAATAACTCAAAGTGTAGATAATCTTATCTCGATCATCTACCCAGAGCTAGAAGTGCCAAGTAAGGTCACTCCCGAATTCTTAAAAGAGCGTACAATTCTATCTGCTAGAAATGATGATGTCAATGATATCAACCTAGCTGCGTTGGCAGTTTTTTCGGGAGAAGTACATACATACTATGCTGCTGACAAAATGGTTGAAGATGATGATGTGGATCAGACTATTATGCATCGGTACCCCAATGAATATTTGAACACACTCAATCCCCCTGGACTACCACCGTTTAAATTAGATTTAAAAGAGGGTTGTCCAGTAATGCTTCTAAGGAACATTGCACCGAAAGATGGCCTTTGTAATGGTACTAGACTTATCATAGTCAAGTGTGGTGCTTTAGTACTTGAAGCACAGATTTTAACTGGTGATAAGCATGGCGACTTGGTATTCATTCCAAGAATTTCTTTGACTCCTTCTTCGTCTGAGTTAAGTATTAAAATGACGAGAAGACAATTCCCAGTGAGGTTAGCGTATGCAATGACAATGAATAAATCACAGGGCCAGTCTGTCAAATTTGTTGGGGTAGATTTACGTACGCCAGTCTTTAGTCACGGTCAACTATATGTAGCTCTGTCAAGATGCACAAGTTCTTCCCGCTTATGCATACTTCTTCGTGAATTAACTGACAAGTCCACAACAAATATCGTCTATCCTGAAGTTTTGTTATAATTTTATATGTTCGAGGTATCATTTCTTATCTTCGTGTATTATTGGTCTTCTTACGATAAAAGTCTTGATATGTTTTGAATTGACTGATAAAAGTTTTAAATTAACTTACAAGTCCAAAACAAATATTTGTTAATTGTTATAAATGAGATACATGATTGAATAAGTTGTGGCATCATTGTAGTTATGACATATGCTAGCAAGACTCCTAATCGGTATACGTGAGTCCTACAGTTATGTGAAATTGAACTTTCTAGGACTATCAATTTTCCCTATATAAATAGCAAGCCCCATAAATTATTGTAAGGTGTAATACAATATTTTTAGTTGATCAAGTCAAGTCTTAAAAAACATTAAGTACAGGTACTCAAATTACAATGATACATTTGTCAAATTACGACTATTACACATACAACCTCATGTTTTCTTATCCACGTGATACATTTGTCAACTTATTTTACAGATGATGCCTTCGTAAAAGTTACTCATTTTCTAATTTGCATAAATTTGGTTTACATTTCCTTGCTCTTTTCTTTATAAGCAAATCTGATAATACTTCGAGAGTATGATGCCTCCACTGAATAACAATTCCTGCTTTGGCCAACTGAATATATGATTTAGTAATGTATGAACATCAGATAACATATCTTACAGGAAACCATTCAGATAACATACGAGTATATATATATGTGTGTGTGTGTGAAGAACAAATTTGAGAAGCTTGATCATCGCAGTTAACATAATAAGTTTGTCTATGTTGGTTGAGCTATAATATGCTTATTATATATAACTTATGTTTTACTTTTACTTGCACCTGATTCGATCAATTTGTACATATATCCTTCTCATTATATTTTGTTATCAATTTCCAAGTAGATTATTTAATTTGTTGATATAACTAAGCGATTCATTTCAATTTTTGCAGTCTTGGGATGATATTGCTATTGAATGGAAACATGTTCATTCAACAACAAGTCGAGGGTGGAAAAAAGCTAACAGGGTTATGTGTATTTTATAATTTTTAAATTGTATTCAAGTAATCACGTGTCAATTGTTTCGTTCTTACGATACTACTAACATTTTGCTTTCTCTTATAAATAACAGATTTTTGTTACAAACAATATTTGTTGGCCGTGGACGTTAGAGATGGATAGCCTTTCTTTTCAAAGGTTTATGTACCGAAGACATGGTAAAGCTTGACAAATCTACAAGGTAAATGTTATTATATGTATTTTCGGGTATATATTGAAGTATACTTGGTGTAAGTTATAAAAAATATATTTGGTGTAAGATGTAAAGTAAAGGGTGGTGTTCAACATGTTGTTTCTCTATTATCTGCATATATGTATTTTTGTTCCCCGTCTTTTGTAAAGTTGGGTAATTATACATTGTTATAATGATTTTAAGATTGAAATGATGTTTTTTTTGGTGGTTTGGATATGTATGGATGATTGTAAGCTTTTTTTAAACAGGTTTAGATTTCTGGATATCTATTTTTAAAGGAAACTCTGCCGAAATTTCTTGAAATTAGTAGCTACTAGCTTGCTATTTTGGACCATGTATGGATGATTGTAAGCTTTTTTTAAACAGGTTTAGATTTCTGGATATCTATTTTTAAAGGAAACTCTGCCGAAATTTCTTGAAATTAGTAGCTACTAGCTTGATATTTTGGACCATGTATGGATGATTGTAAGTTTTTGTTAAATAGGTTTAGATTTCTGGATATCTATTTTTAAAGGAAACTCTGCCGAAATTTCTAGAAATTAGTAGCTACTAGCTTGATATTTTGGTGGTTGGATGCGTTGATTATTGAATATGTATAGATTTCTGCATGATATGATGGTTTTGGATATTAAATGATGGTTTTTTTTGTGGTTTGGATATGTATGGATGATTGTAAGTTTTATAGACAGGTTTAGATTTGTCTAAATATCTATTTTTAAACGAAATTCTGTAAAAAAATTTTTAAAATCAGTAGTGACTAGCTTGCCCAACTTTGCGATGACCCAGATGATTTTTTTGGCCATATGTTTGACCAAATTTACCTTCTTCTTTTTTGCGGTTGGGTCAATTATTTTTGAAGTTCTTATTTTATTTTAATTTTTATTTAATCAGGCAAAAGACCTCCAATCCAATTTGGTTCACATGAACCTTTTAAGCAAGTGGGTATCATTATAGTATTTCATAGCAACAATGCTTTTTCTTATTAATGTATCAGCGACTGGTATTCCATGGACATATTTGTATGATGTATTGTGCTTAAAATAGTTTTACTAATTAATTCGTGTTCCATTTAAAATTGCAAATTAACTGAAGGGAATCAATAACATATAGGTGAAGAGAAGTTGTTTTAAATGTGCTTTAAGAAAATATGAAGGTCATTGACATTGAGATTGTTTCGAATTTAATAAATGTAGTTAACTGGCCTAGGTCAAATTTATTGTTGAGTGAATGTGGATGTTGGCTTTAGCTGTTTCCTTTACAAATTCATTTATTATTGCCAGTCTCGATTTGTAAATAATGAGTATGTCGATACAATTTGTGGTAAATTCTTGACCTCTTTATTTTTTGGGGTGAGATGTCTATCTTGATTAGAAATTTTTTTATTTACAACAAATCTAAATTAAATATATACTCTTTAAACATTGTAACTCACATTTTTTATTATACGAGTATTAGTAGTGCCGGAGGCACGGGTTTACCCTAGTATATATATATATATATATATATATATATATATATGTGTGTGTGACACCCCCAAAATAGGTCCATTCCACCCAACCCATTCTGAGTTGTCAAATACATGGTACAGAAACAACTACAACTTTTACAACCCATAAGCTGTGAGTTTGAATACAAACATTGTCATCTAGACAATATCCACATGCAAATAAATCCCCATCATAATTATTGATACATAATTTTACAAAAAAAAAAAATGGTGAGGACTACTAAACAACTCTCTCTAGAACCTTCATTCCATACCCCGACTAGTACTCGCTACATTCTCGCCTCCTGAGAAGAAAATTGAAACAACAAGGAAAAGGGTGAGCTCAACTAGCCCAGTAAAGAATATTATGACTAAGATAATGTACAACAAATTATCCTTAGTCTTCAACAGGGAAAAATCTGATAGAATACAATAGACAACAAGTTTTAGATCAACAACTGCAACGGAAACAACAATTCATTAGAAGAGTTAAGTAGAGAATAAAATCTACTAACATCTATGAATTTAAAAGTCCATCATCAATATTTTATCCCTGTAACATCAATCAATATATATCTCAAATCAAATCAAATATTCATCTTTGCACTACAGGCCAAAGATATTCATCAGTCGGTCATGTTCATCTAAACACCTGTTCATCTTTGCACTACAGGCCAAAGATATTCATCAATTGTTCATGTTCATCTCAACACCTGTACATCTTTGCACTACGAGCCAAAGATATTCATAATAAAATCAACCATCTTTGCACTACAGGCCAAAGATATTCATTAACACCATCATTTAGGACTGAGGATGATGAAAAATATTTTAAAGGAAACGAATCCAATGAAACAAAATAACAAGTATTAAGGATTCGTACTTTAAACAATCCGAGTTCAAAAATACTTCATAAATAATCATACTGAAGTAAAATTCAAGAATGATCAAAACATAGATCCAATCAAAACTAGTATCCAGAATAGATATTTTGGACAAAAAGAAGAAATTTCATTTTTCGGTGAATAGTGCCGTATTTGTGAATAGTGCCGTATACGTGAATAGTATCGTATACGTGAATAGTAACCCCGACACCAAAAGATAGAAATTTCACAAAAAACATCTCCACGCTTCGTGAATAGTACTCGTGAATAGTAACTCATGAATAGTAACTCGTGAATAGTAACTCATGAATAGTAACTCATGAATAGTAACCCCGACATGAAAAATTTCCAAATTTGATAAAAAGTTCCAACCAATATTTCAGCATCATGATATTGAAGAAATAATATCATTTGAGAAGAAAATAACACCCCTTACCTCGAAAAACAGTACTTCTGGTTGAAACACCGAATATAGGCTATGACTTGAACTTGCACCGTATAGCAATACTCAAAGTATACTCAAAATACTCACAAGAATACGCTCGATAATATAGAGAGAGAAAACTTCAGTTTCTGGTGTGATTTTCAATTCTAACCTAAGCACCTATTTATAGGAAATTGCTTAGAACACCAATGCAGAAAATTTAATATAATAATAATATATTATATAAATATTCCTACGCCATCCTTTTAAGAACTGATTTCAGCCATCTTTGTTGCTCCACAATAATGACAAAAACAAAAAAAACGTTTTTGTTATTAAAAATAATTAAAACTTCCAAAAATCAATTATTTCGGAGCTTCGGAACTTCAATAATTCATAATAAATAGCCCTTTTGTCAGAAAATTCGAATCTCGCGAGTTTTTATAGAAAATTCAATTCTGCACAACTTTGCAGAAGGAAGTTTTTCCAAATTCCAAACAGAAATTGACCAAAATCCACAAACGGGCGATTTTACAGGCTATAATCAAATTTTCAGTCAAGAAACAGGTCTACCGACACACAAAAACTGTTTTTAATATTCATTACAACAAAAATATTCTTTCTCCTCATATACTCATATATCCCACATTCATCGTAAAAATATCACCGTTAATATATTATTAAAATAATATATTTAAATGAATTATTTTATCAGAAAAAGATAAAATATTAATTTTCAACAATTGTCACATTAAAAATTTTCTCCATCTATATCCACATAAAATCAATATTTTCCTCATCATATAAATCAATAATTTAATTATTCACAAATAATATTACAGAATCACAGTACTAGCAACCAGGCCGTTCCCAGGAAAGAGGGGGCTTTCCAATAAGAATTTCTCCTTATTGGCGCGCAATTAGGTGACCAAACCTCTCCTTAGACAGAACTTTCTAGACATTGCCAATAATATTATTCAGATAATATGAATTATTGCTTCGATAATGAAAAATACTGTGTAGTGACAATTATTGAAACAACAGTAATATAAAATATCAATGCAGCAATTATTGAATCAATAACATAAAATACTGAACAGTAATTACTGTAACCATTATTGAGTAGTGCCTTCTTACGTAAGAATCAATAATTGGTGCAATACCGTGTGCTACTGTGCAACAACGCGTATTACTGTGTTTTAACCACCGGGTATTCCAACAGTATTAACGGTAACAACTACGCCGTTATTTATAAACAACTTATATTTGTCGTTTTCTTCATCCAATCGCTTTCCGTTATGGGGCCCACAAAAGACTGCGCCGTCGTACGAATATTCCCCGACAGCAAGAATATTCCACGACCAAACGAATATTCCTCGTCAACAATGAATATTTTATAACCACCTGCTTATTTAAAATATTTGCGCATTTTACCCATAACTAACCACATTAATCAAATTCACCCTTACTATTTGAAAATAATAAATAAAGGAAATTCCTTTTTATTTAAAAATTTTCGGGGTCTTACAATATATATATAGAGCAAGGATCAAGTGCATACCCATTATCTTACTCACACGTGCTCACCCCCCTTTAGCGACGGACCCGACGATAGTTTCGGTCATATAACCGTCGTCTATACTTTTAGCGACGGACAACATATAGCGTCGCTAAAAGTATAGACGACAGTTGTATGACCGAACCGTCGCCGGATCCGTCGCTAAAGGGGATGAGCACGGGTAAGTAATATAATGATATGCACTTGATCCGGACCGTATATATATATATATATATATATATATATATATATATATACACACACACACGATCCGGATCTTAAACTCACCCCTTATCCAACTCACCCGAGCTCACCCCCTTTTAGCGACGGACCCGACGACGGTTCCGTCGTCTATACTTTTAGCAACGGACAACATATAGCGTCGCTAAAAGTAAATACGACAGTTGTATTGTGACGCCCCCAAAATAGGTATACATCACCTATTCTGAGTCGCCAAATACATAGTACAGAATACAAATACAATCTTAAATATACAACAAGAGTTGTGAGTTTTAATACAAATATTGTCTTATAGACAATATCCACTCTCAGAATAAGTTCTCATTATATTTATTATCGCACTATTTTATAGAATAGTGAGGACTACTAAGACACCATCTCGGGCCGTCAATCCGTTTTCCGACTAGTCCCGGCTACGTTCTCATTTCCTGAAGAGAACAGTGAAAGAAAGGGTGAGCTCAACTAGCCCAATAAGAAATATTATGACTAAGATGATGCAGAATAAATTATCATTAGCCTTCAACAATGTTAAACTGATAAAATACAATAGGCATCAAGTTTAACTGCAGCGGAACAAGCAATCCATTAAAAGAGTCAAGTAGAGAATAAAATCTACTATGTATTATGATTTAAAAAGGTTTTTTATCACTTTTTATCGCTGAGACTCAACTTAATAAATAATTCACATCATCTCTGCACTACGACCAAGGATATTCATTAGGGTCACAACCACAAATTATCCATGCACTACTGGCCAAGAATATTCGTGTATTCATCAATGGCCATGATCATGTCAATAACTGTCCATCAATGCACTACGGACCTATGAGGATTTTTACCACATCATTTATAACATTACAGTCATGATTACACCGAATAATCCCTGGTCATAATCATGCCAAGTCTATCCATGCACTACAGGTCACAGATGACTTTCAAAAAAATATAAACATAAGGATGATGACAATGATATAAGAATTCAATAAAAACAAGTTCAAGAATTATTTTATTCAGAAACTAATAAATCCAACTTGTCAACATGATACTTCTTTGCAGAGTAAAATTCAAAAATGCTCAGAAGAATATTTTCATGAAAAGATACTGGATGAAGCGCAAATATCAAGGATATTCCACTAATTTCATGGAGTATAGAAGTCAAAACTTTAACCAACTGAGTATAATAAAAAATGGAATAACAAAAGAAATCACCATGCATGCGGTACTTCGCATAGACAGGTTATTCCAACAGAATAATAAATAACGGAACCAGGTCAGGCGAAATTCGCACCGACAGGATGTTCCAACAGAATAATAAAGACAGAACCAGGTCCGGCGTAAAACGCATAGACAGGATATTTCAACAGAATAATAAAGACGAAACCAGGTCCGGCGTAAAACGCACAGACAGGATATTCCAACAGAATAATAAAGAATGAAATAACAGAAGAATTTCACTAAGTATAGGGTAGCCCGCGTATACAGGTTATTCCAACAGAATAATAAAGAATAGAATAACAGAAGTTCCCTTCATGAATACAAAAGAAATAATACCTCTTACTTTAGAATAAAGTTGGATACTGGAATAGAAATGTCACAGACTTCTCTTCTTCTTTCTCTCTATAATAAATGCTCTATAGCTTTGGTGAATTGGTGAGAAATGAAGGAAGAATGAGCTTCTATTTATAGAAAAATATAGTTTTGATAATTGCACGTTTTGAGGCTGGAAAAAAATTACAGTACAATACCTCCAACTTTTCTTTCATTTTTAATTTAGTCCTGCAAGTATTATCAAACTTGCTTCATCTCCCCTAATAGTAAATAATGTGAATTAATAGTTCAATCATGTGAATCAATAGTTATAATCATGTGAAAATACGAAATACAGTATAGTACCTTCATCTATACTGTGACGCCCCCAAAATAGGTCCATTCCATCCAACCCATTCCGAGTTGCCAAATACATGGTACAGAAACAACTACAACTTTATTAATACATTTGTCGTACAAAATACGATAACACATAAACTGTGAGTTTAAATACAAATATTGTCACCTAATCAATATACATACCCAACTAAATTCTCATCATAATTATTAATATATTATTTTACAAAAATGGTGAGGACTACTAAACAACTCTCACTAGAACCATCATTACATCTCCCGACTCGTACTCCCTACATTCTCGCCTCCTTAGAAAAAAAATAGAACAAAAAAGAAAGGGTGAGCTCAACTAGCCCAGTAAAGAATATTATGACTAAGATAATATACAATAAATTATCGTTAGTCTTCAACAGAGAAAAATCTAATAAAATATAATAGACAACAAGTTTTAGATCAACAAATGCAGCGGAAACAACAATCCATTAGAAGAGTCACGTAGAGAATGAATTCTACCGTCTTCTAAGATTTAAAAGTCCATCATCAATATTTCATCCTTGTAACAACAATCAATATACATTTTTAATCATCTTTGCACTACAGGCCAAAGATATTCATTTGTATCACCAGTTGGTCATGTTCATCTCAACACCTGTTCATCTTTGCACTACGGGCCAAAGAGATTCATCAGTTTAATCATTCATCTTTGCACTACAGGCCAAAGATATTCATCAAATATCACCATTAAGGACTGAGGATGATGAAAAATATTTTTAAGAACGAATCCAGTGAGATAGAAGGACAAATATTAGGGATTCGTACAACAGTTTGTCCAAAATCAATAATACTTCATAACAACTGATTTTGAAGCAGAACTCAAAAATAACGATCAAAACATGGATACAATCAAAGATAGTAGCCAAAATAGATATTTTGGACAAAAAAAGAAATTTTATTTTTCGATAAATAGTGCCGTATTCGTGAATAATGTCGTATACGTGAATAGTGTCGTACACGTAAATAGTAACTCCGACACCAAAAGATAGAAATTTCACAAAAATATCATCACGCTTCGTGAATAGTACTCGTAAATAGTAACTCATGAATAGTAACCCCGACATTAAAAAGTTCCAAATTGATAAAATGTTCAGAACAATATTTCGGCATAATGACATTGAAGAAGATAATATCATTTAAGAAGAAACAACATCCCTTACCTCGAAAGATTAATACTTATAGCTGGAATACTGGGTATAGTGCTGAAGGGAACTTGCACCGTATAACAATACTCAAAGTATCCAAAATTCTCACAAGAATACGCTCAATATATAGAGAGAGAAATAGAGAGAAAACTTATTTCTGGTGTGATTTTCAATTCTAACTTAGCCCTCTATTTATAGGAAAATGTTAGAACGCCAAAGGAGACTAAATTAATAAAATATTAATTTATTTATATAATTTTCCTTAGCCCGCCATTTTGACCAAAGAAATCAGCCACAACACATGTTAAAAATACCCACCAACCTTTGAAAAACGTTTTTCTTGAAAATAATAATTAAAACTTTCAAAATTCAATTATTTCAGAACTCCAGAACTTCAATAATTCACAATAAATAGCCATTTTATCAGAAAATTCAAATCTCGAAACTTTTTATAGGAAATTCAATTATCTACAACTTTGCAGAAGGAAGTTTTTCTAAATTCTAAACAGAAATTGACCGAAATTCACAAACGGGCAATTTTACAGGCTATAATCAATTTTAAGTCAAGAATTGTGTCCACCGACACACAAAATATGTGTTAAACATTTAATCCCATAAAAATATTATTCCTCCTCATATACTCATATATCCCACATTCATTGTAAAAATATCATTGTTAATATATTATTAAAATAATATATTTAAATGAATTATTTTATCAGAAAAAGATAAAATATTAATTTTCAACAATTGTCACATTAAAAATTTTCTCAATCTATATCCGCATAAAATGAATATTTTCTTTATCATAATAATCAATAATTAATTATTCACAAATAATATTACAGAATCACAGTACTGACAACCAGGCCGTTCCAAGATAGAGGGGGCTTTCCAATAAAGATTTCTCCTTACTGGCGCGCAATTAGGTGACCAAACCTCTCCTTAGATAGAACTTTCTAGACATTGCCAATAATGTTATATGATAATATTATTCAAATAATATGAATTATTGTTCTAATAATGAAAAATACTGTGCAGTGACAATTATTGAAACAAGGCTTAAATATGAATTAGTACCCTAAACTATAGGGCATATTCCACTTCGGTGATCCACCTTTCAATTTTGTCAATTAGGTTATTGAACTATCAATTTTTTCCAATTACACAAATTGAACACGCCACGTCAGCAATTGCTGACGTGGCTAATTTAAGTGGGGCCAAAGGAAGCTGATGTGGCAAAAAAAATAATTTTTTAATTATGAATTAAACAAATCTGATTTTATATATGATAAATTGGTCCAAAAACAATTAACATAAAACAAATTAATTTATAAATTTAAAACAAGTTACAAATAATATTTAAAATAAAAATATACTAAAAAGTAAAAATCTTTTAATGTTTTAGTATATCACACAATTAGAAAGAAAAATAAAAATAAAATTTAAACATATCAGAAGAGACCAAATCGATCAACCACCAAATTCTTCAACAAATCGATCAGATCTACTTTTTAAATCCATCATCAACAACCAAATTCTTCAAGCCACCCATTCCTTCACATACACAACACAATCGGAGAAGATAAATCCAACAAGAATCAGACGGAAACCCGGCAACAATGGCAAGATCGGAATCTTCTTTTCTTTTTCTATCCCTTTCACAGTTCTACGAATTTTTTGTTTTCTCTTACAATAACTGTTGAAAAAAGTAGCTGATGAAGAGGACGATGGTTGTACAGATCTGGAGGTTGAAGAAGATGAAGAGTTCGTCGCTGCTTCCTGACTTCCGGATCTGGAGGTTGAAGAAGGAGGTTGTACATATTCAGATTTTTCTTCTTTGTTTGCTTCTAGTCGCTACTTTCTGACTTCGTTCTTCCTCCTTATTAAAAAATCTTCATACCCAAACCCAAACAGAAACCCAAATGAAACTTTAATTCGTTTCAGAGCTTACACCAATTAAGTTAATGCTTGATAAATTTTTTGATTTCTGGATTTATTATTTGGAGGTATGTTTGATAAAATTTTTGATTTCTGGGTTTATTATTTGGAGGTATTAAATTTATTTATGTGTATAAATTGTTGGTATGAATGGTATAAATTCGTTTTAGAGATGAGGGTTGTTCAAAAATGATGAGTGTAAGATTTAATTTGAGAAAGAAGACGAAGAACATGAGATGGAAGAATTTTTTTTTGTATTGTATGATTTAATAATTTTTGACTGCAGATCTTGATTTTCAATGTTTGGCTAACGAAGAACATGAGATGGTTTTGTTGTTTTGATTGATTTGATCAATTTTTTGATTGTTTAGAAGTTTTAATTAGTTTTGATGTATTAAGTGAATAGGGTGTGACCATTTTGCCCTTTAATATAACAAATATGTTTTATCACAATTTAAGAAACTATTTTTTCTATACACATCAGCTGAGATGTGTCCCACTAAAATAGCCACGTCAGCAATTGCTGACGTGGCGTGTTCAATTTGTGTAATTGGAAAAAATTGATAGTTCAATAACCTAATTGACAAAATTGAAAGGTGGATCACCGAAGTGGAATATGCCCTATAGTTTAGGGTACTAATTCATATTTAAGCCTTGAAACAATAATAATATAAATATCAACGCAGTAATTATTGAATCAATAAAATAAAATAATGAACAGTGATTACTGTAACAATTATTGAGTAGTGTCTTCTTACGTACGAATCAATAATACAATAATACTGTGCAATACCGTGTGGTACTGTGCAACCACGCGTATTACTGTATTTTAACCACCAGGTAACCCAACAGTGTTAACGGTAACAATTTACGCCGTTATTTATTAAACTCAATCTTTGTCGTTTTCTTTCATCCAACCGCTTTTCGTTATGGGGCCCACAAATGACTGCGCCGTTGTACGGAGATTCCCGACAATAAGGATATTCCACGACCAAACGAATATTCCCCGACAAAAAGAATATTTTGTAACCACTTGCTTATTTTGTAAAATTTTCACATTTCACCCATAACCAAAGCATTATATCAAATTAACCCTTATTAATTTAGAATAATGAATAAAAGAAAATTTAATTTTATTTATAATAAGTTGGGGTCTTACATATATCTCCCTTTTTAACTTAGTCATGTAAGTATTATCAACCTTGCACCAACTCCCCTAATAGTAAGTGAATGTGACTCAATAGTACACACATGTGAATAAATAGTTATATAAGCATGTGAATTAGTACTAATTAATTGCTCATTTATCCGATAAATTATCCGATTTATCAATATAACCCCCAGACATCAATTATCATCAGAATAGATGTCGTTTTCAACTAACACCAATAATCCTAACATAATGAAACTATCAAATTCATCTTTAATCAACACGAACTTATTCATTATTAATATCATAACTCACAATATTTAACAACCATGTCGTTCCCAGGAAAGAGGGGGATTTCCAATAAGGATTTCTCCTTATTGGCGCGCAATTAGGTGACCAAACCTCTCATTGGCAGAACTTCTAGACATTGTAAATATTGCAATTTAATAATATGAATAACTTTGTCGTCTTAATTATTAATTTAATAATATATCATATAATGCAGATGATACTGTGATAATAATCGAATCAATAATATGAGAGATATGATGCAATAATTACTGTAGCAATAATTGAGTATAACTGAGTGACTTCTCACGTAAGCATCAATAATCAATACTGTGTGCTACTATGCAACCACGCGTATTACTGTACTTTTACTACCGAGTAGTTCAACAGTATTAACGGTAAAACTTCCGTCATTATTTTCATAAAATTATTTTTGTCGTTTTCTCAATCCGACAATAATTCTGTTGTGGGGTCCACCAATGATTGCGCCGTTGTACGAATATTCCCTGCTAAAACGAATATTCCCCGCCCAATCGAATATAATATAACAACTTGCATACTTTGCAGAATTTATAAATACTACCAACAACTATAACATTATAACAAATTCATTCCATAATATTCAAAAATGATAATTATAGAAAAATCATCTTTATTTATAAAAGTTGGGGTCTTACATGTATGACCGAATCGTCGCCCCGGTCCGTCGCTAAAGTGGGTGAACTCGAGTGAGTTGGATAATGAGTGAACTTAAGATCCGGACTCTCTCTCTCTCTCTCTATATATATATATATATATATATATATATATATATATACGGTCCGGATCTTAAACTTACCTCTTATTTAACATACCTTGTATACTCCCTTTAGCGACGGACCGGAAGACGATTCGGTCCGTCATTATAGATTCGATTTGTCGCTATATGTTGTCTGTCACTAAAAATTAAAACAATGGTTCTATATACAGCGACAGATCGAATCGTTGTCTGGTCTGTCGCTAAAGAGAAATATACAAAGTATATTAAATAAGGAATAAACTTAAAATCCAGACCATATATATATGGCCATAAATAGAAAGTACCGGACTATACAAGGCAAAAACCTAGCTAAATGGAAACCCATCCTATTATATATGTTGTTTTAGCAAAATCTATATATAATTTAATTAACTTCATGTATGTGGAGTGTGGAAAGTGTTAGTAATTGTTATTTTCGCTTTCTTATGCAAAAACAAAAATAAAAATAAAATCAAGAGATCAGTACGTATAATATACATAAGGAGGGTATGTACATAGATTGAAAAATTAAATTAAATTATCTTCAATAATTGGGCCATTTATGAAGGTTCAGTTTCAGCTATTTTTCATGGGACCAACTCATTAAAGAGTTTCATGTTACGGGGCATGGTTTTACTGCAAAGTCCTTGTTGTAATGCCCCCATGCTATATGATCCATTTTAAAATAATTCTTAGAATTAATTAATTAATTAAAAGTAGTAAATGCAAGAAGAAGCATATTATAACCATCTCAATTAAATACTCCATATTCTTTTATTTTTATTCTTAGGAGAAGTTAGCTATAAAAATTCATTTTATTATATGGGTTATATGTTATATACACATTTGTGTATTATACAGTCAGACTATGCCAACGGTTCATCAGTCGTCGTAGTACAGAATAGCTATGGCAACATATGAAACAGTCATTATAGTCTGAACAATCATCATTATAGCCGACTGTGCACTACACAACTATGTACATACATTTTTTCCTTATTATATATATATATATATATATATATATATATATATATATATATATATATATATATATATATATATATATATATATATTTGTGTTAGAGGGAGATACCCAACATGGTTAATTAATAGTTCATTTCTTTGACTTTTTATTAGTAAAAATTAACCGTATTGATGCAACTTGCAAATAAAATACAAGAATATATAAATATTTATTTGATTTAGTGATGTTTGTTGACAACTTAATTTATAGTCATAAAAATTAAAAACTCGTAACAATTGAAATATATTTATTTTACATAATTATTAGAACGACGCTTCATAATCTCAAATCAAATAAAAATATTTACAAATGGGTTTTTTTCCATTTGTAGTGTTGAATTTTTATTAAAAGAAATTAACATGTACACTAGTCATTTTTTTTAAGGTATCAAATAAAATAAGAATAATGTTGGGGCATGATATTTTAGATATTGGGCCAAATGGTTTGAGCCGAGTTACTTGCTTAATAAACCGGGTCATTTCAGTTGGGTCCTTTTTGTTGGGTCGGGTCAGTGGGCTGACTCATCAGATATTTAAATATCTACATCTTTGACCAGTGATGATGACAAAGATATGACTGACTGGTATCTTACATGGCATTAATGAGGATTGGACAGTTGGTCAGCGGGGAACAGAGGGGGTAAGATTAACAGGAAAGCTACCTGCAGTGGGTAGGGTCAGGAGGGTCAGTGGCACAAGGAACCGAGTCTTGTATTATAGCAAGGAAGTTTTCGTAAAACAGGTACGTTTTACATTCATATATATATACACACACAACTGAGAATATCGCTCTCTCTCTCTCTTAAGACACTAGACATTACATTCCTCCATTGTTAATCTTGTGAACACGTATACTGACTCTCACGCCTGAGCTATCCCCCGACGGAACAGCCGTCAAGCTTGTGGTGTTTACCGTGTTTACTGTGCAGGATCAGGGCGTCTTATGTGATTGGGACGTGGCAGAAGATCCTGGCGTTAACATTGGCGCTAGAAGGAGGGCTTTTCTAGTGTTCTTGAGTTATCAATCACAATATTTTCAGTTGTTTTACATCTGAAGTTATGGCACAAATCAGGGAGTTCTCGTTCGAGATCCCCCGGCGAAGCCCGAAGATAGTTGGTCTTTGCTGCTGACAAAGAGCATGATCATGGCCGAAGGCAAGTAAAAGGCATCCCGCCTAGAACTCGGCACCGAAGTGGTCAGACTGATGAAGATGGTGGACGAAGCAGATAGAGCTTTGGAGGTTCTCTTGGAGCGGAGCAAGGATATAGTTGTGCAGATTCTTCGGATTGCCAAGCTGAGGAACAAAACATTCAATTATGTCCAGTCTGAAAAATGTGGTACTCCTAAAGATGGACAACCGTGAGTTGGAAAGCAGTCTATACACTTTGAGGACATGTCTCAAGGTGATTCTCATGACCAAAGAGCCATTTTCTTGATTGACCGAGGAGGGTATTCCGCCCTATTGGTCTTCGGGATTATGGTCGAAGCAGAGTTGATGAAAACCCAACAGCCATTTTCCTGGTTGACCGAAGAGGGTACTCCGCCCTATTGGTCTTCGGGATTATGGTTGAAGCAGAGTTGATGAAGACCCAACAGCCATTTTCCTGGTTGACCGAAGAGGGTACTCCGCCCTATTGGTCTTCGGGATTATGGTCGAAGCAGAGTAAATGAAGACCCAACAGCCATTTTCTTGATTGACCGAGGAGGGTATTCCGCCCTATTGGTCTTCGGGATTATGGTCGAAGCAGAGTTGATGAAGACCCAACAGCCATTTTTCTGGTTGACCGAGGAGGGTATTCCGCCCTATTGGTCTTCGGGATTATGGTCGAAGCAGAGTTGATGAAGACCCAACAGCCATTTTCCTGGTCGACCGAAGAGGGTATTCCGTCCTATGGGTCTTCGGGATTATGGTCGTAGCAGACGAAGAAACTTATCCAGGGGGTATGCACCTCAGAATACAAAAAAGGCATTTTGCCTTGAGTATCCTCACCACAGTGACAGAAAGTTTCGCCGAAGTAGATCCAGAAATCACACTCCCGAGAGCCCATTAAGGGCACACCGCCCTGTGGGCACTTGTCTTCGGGGAAATCCATCTAAAGTTGCACCTCCAGATGGAAAGCAGCTGAGAATTCCGACAAAGCCGTTGCAGTACTTCAGCAGAAGCAGAGCTCGTGGACATTGCATGCAGATGGATATTCTGTTTCGGACATCAGTACAGCAGACTATCAAGGGGTCGATCACAATAACAATTCCATTGCTGATGCATTATCGAAGTTGACCACTATAGATGTTTATAACTTTGATGGCAGACGACGTCTTTCCCTCGGATCAGATGCTGGCAAAGTAGTCCAAATACAAGAGTGTCAATTTTGCTCTCATTGATGAGAATCTTTATCGAAAGACCTTTTTCGTCATCATTGCTCAGACATTTGGCTCCATCCGAAGCAGAGTATGTTCTTCGGGAAGTTCACAAAGACATTTGTGGCGATTATTTGGCCCGAAGTTGTTGACCTACAAAGCACTTCGGTAGCGATATTCTTGAAAGAACTGGGGATTCAGCACAGAAAGACTTCGGTGGCTCATCCACATTCACTTTTTCACAATTGATCCTGGTCCTATTTGTCCTATGGTCACTATGGTGTAAGGAGGTATGGTAGGACTCGCTGGCCATTCGATGGCAGCCCATTTGTTGTTCTACCCCGAGTGGTAGACAAATGATCCTATATTGATTTTACCAGGGTGGTAAATCAATGGTCACTATTGATCCTGGTCTTATTTGTCCTATGGTCACTATGGTGTAAGGAGGTATGGTAGGACTCGCTGGCCATTCGATGGCAGCCCATTTGTTGTTCTACCCCGAGTGGTAGACAAATGATCCTATATTGATTTTACCAGGGTGGTAAATCAATGGTCACTATTGATCCTGGTCCTATTTGTCCTATGGTCACTATGGTGTAAGGAGGTATGGTAGGACTCGCTGGCCATTCGATGACAGCCCATTTGTTGTTCTACCCCGAGTGGTAGACAAAGGATCCTATATTGATTTTACCAGGGTGGTAAGTCAATGGTCACAATTAGTCCTTATATCTTAATCCTTATATCTTGGCCCTTATATAATTGTTTCACCCCGAGTGGTAAACAAATGTCCTTATATACTTGTTCTACCCCGAGTGGTAAGCAAGATTTTGATGGTGCAAAGAGGATCAGCCGAATTCACTTCACACATGACCGATCTCACACTTCGGTAACGATAAGTATGCATTACTTTATTTTGTTCAAGTGTTGAGTTCGGATTATATTATCATTGTTTTTAACTGTTATTGATCCATTATTGACAAGAAATAATAAGGCATGATGTTGATATTTCATTAAATATTAACTGTTCACATAAGAATTAGAATTTTTACAGAAAGTTCTACAGCTAAGGATAAGGAGAGGTCATCTTCAGGCTTCTTCCTTGTCATCGTCACCATCTGAAGAGTCTAAAAGATATGGATCTACCTTGGCCCGAGCCTTTTCTTGCCTTTACTTCAGCAGATTTCATCTACTATAGCGTTGCATCTGGTCGATCTTATCGTCCAGATCGGCGGATTTTCTATATGCTACTTGGATTTCTTATAAAGGTCTTCGGTCAGTGGCGGACTCAAATTCTTAAGGGCCCGAAGCTCTTTTGAGATCTTCTTCGAGCTTCTGACGATGTGTCAGATGTTTTGATCCTTTAGCTTGACAGATTGACATTTATATCAGTGACGACCCGATGAGTGACCTTGGTCGATTTTAGTTCTTCTTTGATCTTGTCGATATCCTTCCGAAGGCATTCATTGTTGAAGAGAGCAATATCAAGATTGATTCTTTCTTTCGCCAACACAGGCTTCCGGATGGCGTTATCCCTTCAGTCGGTATTCTCTTCGGCATTCTCTTCGGATTTCTTTTCGGACTTCTCATTGGTATTCACTTCGGCATTCTCTTCGGTATCCTTTTCGGTTTCTTTATATTTGGGACGGAGGCACCCGAAGATAGTGTTTGCTTGTAAATAACCATTATTGATCAATTAGTTCGAATTAATGGGCAACGATGTCCATGATGAACTATCTCCTTACGATGATCATCGGCACCACGGACGCACGCTATTACCGAACCGATATTTTATTCTATGGCTTGAGCTTCGGTAGTTAGATGCGATTCAGTTGGTATTTCTGTAGAGGTCGGCGAAGATGAATCCTTTACGTTGTTATTTGATGTTCGCCAGAGAGGCTTCGGTAAGCCGTATTTTGGGCCTTTATTGGTCTTATTATAACTCCTTTTGTCCTGAACCGATGCCATTTATACTCTTTCATTAAACATCTTGTTTAATAAAAGACTGGGGGGCAATGTTGGGGCATGATATTTTAGATATTGGGCCAAATGGTTTGAGCCGAGTTACTTGCTTAATAAACCGGGTCATTTCAGTTGGGTCCTTTTTGTTGGGTCGGGTCAGTGGGCTGACTCATCAGATATTTAAATATCTACATCTTTGACCAGTGATGATGACAAAGATATGACTGACTGGTATCTTACATGGCATTAATGAGGATTGGACAGTTGGTCAGCGGGGAACAGAGGGGGTAAGATTAACAGGAAAACTACTTGCAGTGGGTAGGGTCAGGAGGGTCAGTGGCACAAGGAACCGAGTCTTGTATTATAGCAAGGAAGTCTTCGTAAAACAGGTACGTTTTACATTCATATATATATACACACACAACTGAGAATATCGTTCTCTCTCTCTTAAGACACTAGACATTACGTTCCTCCATTGTTAATCTTGTGAACACGTATACTGACTCTCACGCCTGAGCTATCCCCCGACGGAACAGCCGTCAAGCTTGTGGTGTTTACCGTGTTTACTGTGCAGGATCAGGGCGTCTTATGTGATTGGGACGTGGCAGAAGATCCTGGCGTTAACAAATAATAAGAAGATGAAATAAAAATTAAAGCATTGATCGACTTATTGATTTACACACGGCTAAACTATTATTCAAGCCAAAAATTGATGAGTTAATCTTACCCTAATCTATCCACTCTAATGATACACAAAACCTATCACAACTATAATAAACGTTACAACGTTACAAATTGACTAAATAAACATCTAACGGATCTATGGTGACCTCTCATCATTATGAAAACAACAAAACATATTTCCAATAAGGTTTTAGAAGTGCCACGTGTATCTTTTTAGAATATATATATATATATATATATATATATATATATATATATATATATATGGGATTCCATCCACAACAACCGGTTGTTGGGAGCAACCCATTTTTGGCCAGCCGCTACACCCTGTACCGGCCCTTTGGTAAAAAATTTTTTATAAGCCGCTACAGGCTGTAGCGGTTGGCCAAAAATGGGTTGCTCCCAACAATCAGTTGCTGTGGATGAAATCCCTATATATATATATATATATTCCATTAATTAATCATGAAAATAACATTGATTACGAGCCATGGGGACGAAAGCATATTATGCCTGGTTAGTGGTTAGGTGTTTGGCTTAAATGAACATGTAATTGAAATATATATCGTTTCATTTATAATCACTTCTTGGAAAGGTTAAACATGGGGGCAGATTACCCAAGAATTTGTGAGTATTTACAGGTTATGTTAATGCAAATTAGAGTACGTGTATAAAGACTATTCAGGATTTATTTGGCCATTAACGTTTGCGGCAATAGTATTTGTAAATTTTGATATGGTGCGTTTGTCTTAAATTAACTTGTGTTTATGAGTTAAATAGGTTATATTTACAATAAGTTATTGTTAGACGAACAAAATTTTTAATTTAAATATATTTAAACTTTCAAACGTTGCAAACAATGAATAACCAAAGTCTGTACTCCACACCCATTAAAAGAAAAATGTTGAAGAAGACTTAACTGTTTGCTTTTGTCCCTTAACTTTTATCTTTTACAATAAAGACGATCGTATTTTCTTGTCATGGACAGTTATGCGGGCGAGGAGAAATGAATTAATACTAGATTAGAGATTCAGTTATCATAAAATTAATTTGGGAAAAATATGTGTACACAGCTGTATATTACACAGTAGGCTATGCTGACGGTTTTTTGGACTATAGCGACGGTTTCACCCGTCGTCATAGCTATTCTGGGCTATAACGATAATTTACCGTCGCTATAGCTTAAAAAATCTGTCGTCATAGTTCTACTGTGTAATACATACACAATTATATATATATATATATAGTTCAATTAATTTTATAAAATATTAATTAATTAATTAATATAATGCTGACACGTAAAAAACTTGTAATAGTTGGTAACTTTGTCTCACCCTTCTTTTTCTAACCGGTGCGAATTCTTCTTTATAGGTAAATAGCCTACTCAACACAAAATTTCAGTAGATATTTTCAACCAATTAATGTAACATCACTCACTAAAAAAAAATTAAATGTAGAGTATGAAGACTGTGACTAGCTATCTTAAAATCATTTTTAAATGCATATATAATATGATATTGCATCCTCCCTCGTGGCAATGACATAAAACTAAATCTATTAGAAATTGTTGGTGCATCATACAAAATTGTAAAACATTATAAAATGAGGTTTTTAATCTTAGAAAAGCAAATTGGGAAGGAAAAGAGAAAGAAATAGGCTGTGAATAATTATTAGGTCATTTACGGGCTATTTAATAAAATTGAATGAAATAGTTTTGAATGCTTAGTAATCTAAATGAGTTGAATAAAGAAAAATTTTGAATACTGAATGAAAAAAATTGTTTGATAATTGACATGTTTGAAACATCTGAATAACATATTTTTATTATTTTATCCCTCTGAAAAATTTTAAAATTATTGTAAATTTATTTAATATTACTTAATATAATAGTTAATATTATAAAAAAAATTAAATATAAAATAATTCATCCAGCCCACTCAACTAAAAAAATTAAACTTGATCATTCAACTCAAAAATCTGACTGATTCAGTCATTCAAATAATTTTTATTCAAAACACGCACTGAAGTCATTCAGCTCTAAACAAACACTCCCTTAAAGGGGTCGGTATAAAATGGTAATAATATGGATTCGATTATCATGAAATTAATTTCATGATAAGTTGGTCAATTGACTAATACAGTGATAACACACAGAGAAATTATTCTTCAACTTGTATATAGACACTCGACAATGTATTAATTAATTAATTAAAATTAATTTTATAGTAACCACTGTGTAATAGTAATATGTAACAGAAAAAAAAAACAAAATATGTGAAAGTTAGGGGAATGAAGTGAACGAGGGAAGCAAGTTCTTAAGCAGTACAAGAAAGGTACAAAAACAAAAGGCTATATATATTATTATAATAATAATAATAATAATAATAATAATATACCAAGTGATTAGGAGTTGGCTTTTATATCACTTGGGTTGTCCCATAAAAAAACAGTCCAAAATATGCTTTTTTCCATGACAGCTGTGGCTTACTAGCTAGCTACTAGTACTACAGTACTGTAGTATTTCTTACTATTAATACTAATAATCCTATCTACCTCGAATAATTATGCTCTAGGTCACAAGTACGGATATATGGATCAAGATTTCATGAAGTTACGACACTATTTTATTATAAAATTTGTAAATATTTTATATTTATTGCAAAAATATAGTATTTATATTGATTTATAAAGAGGGCGTTAATTAGATGAAAAATATAATATTGGATATAATAAATATATAAAAAAAAGTTATAGATTAAAAGTATAACTTATAACTTCATGAAACATAAATCTTATATATATGTACTCAAGTATTATTGAATTTTGTTACGTATTATGAAAGTTTATGTCAAATTTTAATCACGAAATACATTAATACATATGATTGAATATTATGATTAGAAAATAATATAAATATGTGATAAAGTTGAATCGAGATTAATGTGGGAAAAAAAATTGATATATAAATTAGTAATAGATATCATCGGTCCTTATCTTAAATAACGGATCAAAAGCGAACCAACTATACTAACGATTATTTTTATCGTTATAACATAAAAAATTTATAATATAAATATGACGACGGTTCTAATCGTCGCTATAGTTTAAAAAATTCTGAATATCATTTTTCTTATTATTCAAGTATTTTTCTCTATTTTGTCTGTTACGTCATTAAGAAATTATGGTCAAATGACAGGTCGGTTGTGAGAGTCTATTGTTCTTCTCTCTCTTGATGAGTGGAGTATTTCTCTCTATATATATATACATACTACACATTACACACTTCCAAATTATTATTATATCTACTAGACTCACCTTCTCTCTCATCTGAATTCTGTCTCTCTTACTGATCACTTTGATCTTCCTTCTCCTTCATTGGGTGTTTGGGTATATACCTACTCCTACGTACCCCCATTGCCTCTCTTTCTCTCTCTGAAACTGTATAGAGACATAACCAGCAGATCAGTTTCTGTTCGATCAACAGTTTCATAAATGGGTGAGCCAACGAACTCCGAAACCGAGTCAACTAGCAACTCATTTTCATCATCAACTACTAAACAGCAACAGCCCAAATCAACAGACCCAAATCCGAAACGGCCCAAAAGGAGCAGGGAAAGAACCACCACATCAAATGCTACAACAAGTGGTACCAAACACCCGTTTTATAGAGGGGTCCGAATGCGAACATGGGGCAAATGGGTATCCGAAATCCGCGAGCCCAAGAAGAAATCCCGGATCTGGCTCGGCACCTTCGCCAACCCGGAAATGGCGGCCAGGGCCCACGACGTCGCGGCAATGTCCATTAAAGGCAGCACCGCGATCCTCAACTTCCCTGAACTCGCGGACCAGCTTCCACGGCCGACCACGTGCGCGGCGCGTGACGTCCAAGCGGCGGCCGCGAAAGCTGCCGCCATGGACCATCTCAACCCGTCGTCCACATCATCGACAACCTCGTCCTCGTCGTTGACTTCCTCGCCGTCGATCACGTCGCTGGTGTCTCTGACGACGTCGGAGGAGACTACATCAGAGGAGGCGTCGCCGGAGGAGCTGGGGGAGATAGTGGAGCTTCCGAGACTGGACGGTAGTTTCGAGACGACGGTGTTGAACGAGGATTTCGCATTTGTGGAGACATTGGAGGATGACGGGTGGTTCTATTATCCGCCTTGGTTGCAGGGAGTGGAAGATTTTGCAGGTGGGCAAATTGGGGGAATGTTAATGCCAGAGGCCGCAGAAACTACTAGTAATTTTGGTTTTGAGGCCTTATTATGGCAACATTAATAAGTCTCCCCCGGTTTACAAAAAATATTGTTTTGAAAATATAGTGCTATTTTTGTGAACAAGTAGGAGTAATAGTAATAAGTTAACAATGTAATTATGGTGTGACTTGTTATAAATTAGTTTTGGCAGTGCTATAATTTCTGGTTGCAGCCATGGAACAACAACATTTTTATTCTGTTGTGTCAGTAAACTATATTCAGTAAGTTTCTTATCAACATTTGGAGGTGCATAATTTTAACTTTTGTCAATTGATTGATATCAGTACTGTATTATTCAATTGACTAATTTCTCTTATTTTGGTTCTAGTTCTCTACAACTTAATAATATGTGATTATTGAATTAATTACCATTGTCCTTAATTTCTACTTTTAAAAGTTCATGCAGGTCAGTACTTAATGCTGCTTAATCAACTATGATCATCTTCTTGTTTTTTTTAATTTGTACATTGGAGACTCCATCTCTCCACCCTCTGGTTAAACATTTATTATACATTAAATGGCAAAATTTTCCTTCTCTTAAAATAACACAAGATTTGGAAGCCACAAACAAAGAGATATAACAATAAGCACGAAATCAAAGAGTTGTACATGGTTAGTTCATGGTGTTGCTCTGGAGAGAGTTTTACAACCTTATGCCTCTTTATATTGTAAGAGTTGTAAAGTTAAAACAATATTTCTTTGAAAATTGATATTTTCACAAGAAAAGCATCGCTATAAATATATAACGAGTGTAAAAATATCCTAAACCGTCGCTATATGATCTATAACGACGATTTTCATGTGAAAATATCAAAAAGTCATGTGAAAATATCAGTTTACTATTTCTTTTTCCCGGATCATTCTCATTGATAAGAAGAAATTTCCAGCAGGAATATATGAAGGACTGTAAATTAAGCTAAAAGAATATGTATTTAGTTTTAATGTTTAATATAAAGTGTTTTGATGATTTTGCCCTTTAATATATAATAAATGTTTAATTAAAAATTAAAATATTTCCTATTATAAAAAGGATGTTTATTTCCTATTATAAAATTTTAAAACCTGCTCATTTCCTTAACAATTGCATCCCAACAACCAATTAATCCATTTAAGTAAAACTATCAATCTGATTTGATTTTGATTTCTTTTTTAAAAGTGTTAACGCCAAGTTTCGCCGGCGCGTCCAATTACAGAATTCACGCGCTAGAACCTGCACAGTAACAGATCACACAGAAGCTTGACGGCTTGTGCCGCCGGGGGATAGCTCCGGTGTGAGAATGAGTACAGGCCGTTACAAGGGTAAACAATGGAGGCAAAGTATTTAGTGCTCAAAAGTAGGTATTACCTCATAATGTTAACCTAGGCCTTGTATTTATAGAGCTCACCACCTTAGAATCCTTCTCCCAGTCGGATTAGGACTCCTAGTGTATGGTAGTTACCATAACTTGGGTCCAACACAATCTCCTTAAAGGGTACAAGTAGAATCCAATCCCACCACTACCTTTGGAGTTACCGTGTATGAATAGGCCCCCGGACTCTGCTCGCAGGAGAGCCCACTGTGCAGGCCCAAACGGTCCTATAATCTGGTCTGGGCTTCGGCCCAAAGGACTCGAAGGTCCGACCCCTCATCATCACCAGAATGGGTTCGGCCCCGACACCGAAGGACTCATATGCCGACCCGAACACCTATAACACCTTCATGGGCTTCATCCCATCGGTCTATCAATCACTTCTGCCAGAAAGCCTTCGGCCCAGATGGAGGTCGGTAAAACGCTCCCGAACATTGCCCCCCAGTCTCTGGTTATAACATATTTATGACTAGAGACTTGAAAGGTCACGACAACTAATGATAAGTCATCTTGGGAAGTCCAACGGTCTGTTATAGATATTTTAAACGTTGCACGCCTTTTAACGCCTGGACCCACCTCAACATTTATTAGCCGCCCTAGGGCTTCGTGCCGTACAACTTATAAAAACCCCTCACCCCCTTCATTATCATTTTTACTAACTCCACTTTCTCAAATCCTATAGCTTCAAATTTTCCGGCAAAGGCGATTTCCGTCCAAATTCCGTTGCTCGTATTCACCGATTTCCTCATTTCTTGCAGCGTTTGAGTGCTGTTTTTGCTCATTCCCTCCGCTAAACTTCTCGTTTTCTCAATATTCCTCTTGAAATGGCAGATTCCAGCATCAATCCGGCAACTGAGCCTACCATTGTCACCACCGGCGACCTTCTAGAGGTCGAACTACCAACTGTCCCGGAGGAAATGTCCGTGGAGAACGCCGAGTCTCAAACTCGTCGTCTCTATGCTTTAGAAACTGACTACGCGGTTATTAACACCAAATCATCCATCACACCCTCCCAACTATCCGACATCCGCTCGTCATTCAACATCCCCAAAGAGTGCAAGCTTCGGGTGGCCGAGGCTAGCGAGAGGATGTATCATAGTCCTGAAGGTGGTTGGGTAGCCGTCCACCTCTACGCCCTGAAGTACGGAGTTCGGTTTCCCCTACATGAGTTCATATCTTCCTTTCTATGTTTAGTCGGGGTCGGGTTCGTACAATTAGCGCCGAACTCCTATATCCAGCTTGTCAGCTTCATAGCCCTCTGCCAAGAGGCCGATATCACACCCGGGCTGGACTTTTTCTTTGTCCTCTTTTCTGTCTGCCGATCCAAGGATCCCGGTCTCCGACACCTGAACCGAGTTCCAGGCCGAGAGACTTTCGTGAAGACCCCTTCGAGCAACAAGGGATGGCATTCCCAATGGTTCTTCATGAAAGGTACCGACCTCAACCTTCTGCCAGCCAGGGCTGGTCCCGACGACACCCCAATCAAGGTTACCAAATTCCCGAAGGGTCGTGCTGCTGCTTTCAAAAAGTTTTATGCCATTCTGAAGCAGACCAGCTGGGGTGTGGGGATCGTTTCAAACGAATCGTGGCTTTATGAACACGGTTGTAAGTAATCATACCCGAACCTATGTATCTATATTCTCGTCTTTCTACTATCGTTTCTCTTCAATAATCTTTTTGTCTTATGTCGTAGTGACCATCTTCAAGCCCGATGATGCCGAAGCGGCTCTGACCCCACTTCCGATCACAGCCGAGCCCATTCACCCTCCTGCCGCTGATGATACCCCCTCCGACGAGGCTGTCCTCATCACTGAGTTGTCCGTTGGTTCATCAACAGGGCCTCTTCCTGATTCATCTAAAGCTGTCGTTTCTACAAAAAACGTGCTCGAGATGAAAGGGGCTGATAAGATGGCTTTGCTGAAAAAGGCCAAGAAGAAGCCTTCCTCTGTCCGAGCTCCTGTCCAGGCAATCCCTGTGGCCGAGCCGAAGCCTGCTCCCAAACCGACTCCTCCCCCACCTGCCTTAATAACTATGGTCGAGGATTCGGAGGATACCGAGGATCGACCTCTTGTTCGACCCTCGAAGAAGCCTCGCCTGATCGAGGGACCTGTTGAGGAAGTGACTGGGCCTATCCCTGCTGCGACCCCGACATCCCGAGCAAGTTCTTCTGAGGGATCGGCGACTACCTGTTGGCCGAAGAGTCCCTCTGAGAAATTCCCCTTCTACTTGCTTGATCAGTTTAGGCTTTCCGGTGACGATGATCGGTTTAAGAACTTTTCATCCGAGGAATTTCTGGTTACTTATCTCAAGGCTCAGACGCAGGTATTCATCCTCCTTTGTATATATTTTTCCTTACTGATTCTTTGTATGTTATCTGACCGACATGTCTTCTATACTTAGGCTAATGCTATCCTTGCTCGGGCGATTGCTCCACTTGCTCGGTCTTCGAAGAGGGAGCTTCAACTGGGAACTGATGTGGATCTTCTCCAGGCCGAGCTGAGTGGTCGGGACTCGGAGCTGAAGAGAGAAAGAGAACTTCATGCTGATGCCCGAGATAAAGTGACGAAGGCTGAACGTCGAATCGCCGAGCTCGAAGACCAACATGCTTTATTACAACAGGAGTTCGTCGGTCTCGATGGTCACGCCAAAAAGTTGATTCGGGACAAGGAGACTCTGGTTGAGGAGAATAAGACTTTGGTCACGCCAAAAAGTTGATGGTCACGCCATGTAATAAAATATATTTACTATTACACTTTACAAATATAAAATCACAATTAAAATTAAAAACAAAACAAAAAAATAATTAATTATCCTAATTTTAATTTAATTTTGTATATATTATAAGAGAATGTATCGAGTATCTAATTGAATTTGTATCAATCGAGTATGTATCGAATTATAATCGAGAATTCGAGTAGTTTGAATCTTAAACGAGTTGAGTATAACATTGTTCAGATTCTACTTATATTTTTATTCAAACTATTTTTTATGCTCATATTTAGATCATATTATTAACGAATCCGAGTCTCGCTCGTATTTTTTCGAGTCGATTTCAAATCGAGCCAGAACTGTTTGACTTGTTTACAACCTTAGAGGGAATAACGGTTGGTACAATTTTTGAATTAGGTTTGTGTTTAGCTAAGATAATATGCTCAATTTGAAAGGGCTATGTTTTACTAAATTCCATAAAATAAAATTAAATAAAAACATTTGAGGGTTTTTTTTGTTGAACGTATCAACTACATGTAAATTGTATATTATTACATTTCTATAAGAAAAATTAAAAATATATTTAAAATATTAGATTTTTCATAAAAAATTGATACTTCTATTCAAAAGCTGTATTTATAAGCCATACATCTTGATTTTTTAAAATAAATTTAAGTAATCCTAAAACTCAATATTAATATAATTTCGTTCATATCAACAAAGTTGATAATAAGTAGTACTCCCTTCATCCCATAATATTTGACGTTCTAGAGAGTTTTTTTCTTCCCAAAATATTTGACGTTTTACAAAATCAAGAATATTTTGCCTACTTGTTTCCTTTTCTACTCTTCCTTCTCCACTATCATTAATGACTATTTTCTCTATTTTCAAAAAACAGTTCAAATTCTATTCTTTAATTAGGAGAGAAAATTAAGAGAGTGTGTGTGAAATCAAGTTTGGTGTTAATGGAGAATTAAATGAGATTAAAGTATTAACTAAGGGTAAAATAGTAAAACTACATCTATTCTTAATTTATGTAAAAATCTCTAGAACATCAGATATAATGGGATAGAGGGAGTACTTTATACTCTCTCCGTTGGTCATTTTAGGGAAATATTTGTGTTCCTTAATATAAGTCATTTGAGAATTTCAAGTAAGTATTAGTAGCTTAGTTTCTAATATTACCCCAAATATTAAATGTAATTTTGGTTCTCCCACTATTTTTTGTCCAATAGATAACAAAGTCTTCTTCCAATACAAGGGCAATATAGACAATTGATATTATAATTAATTCTATATAATCATTACCTTAATACTTGTGCACAACCTTAAAACGACTTATATTAAGAAACGGAGGGAGTACTTAGTATACGATTGTTTTATTTGTTTTGAGTATTAATCGTCCATTACGACAAGATTTTTGGTAAATTTCTACGCGACCATATGGCTGCTAAGTCATTAGCCTACAAAGTACTTCGGCAGGGTTTTACTGGCCTACAATCTTCAAGGAAGCTACGGAGTATGTCAAGAAATGTGAGAAGTGTCAGCTCAACAGTCCGATCCCACATCAGCCACCAGAAGAGCTATACTCGATCTTATCTCCTATACCCTTTGCTGTCTGGGGGGTGGATATACTGGGTCCATTGCCGAAAGCTAAAGGTCAGGTCAGTTTTGTCATAGTTTCCATCGATTATATGACCAAATGGGTAGAAGCAAAGCCACTTAGGTTGATAACGGAACAAGAATGCCTGAAGTTCATGAAGGAGTCAGTAGTATTTCGTTTCAGAATTCCTAAGGTGGTGATATCAAATAACGGACGCCAGTTTGTGGGATCAAAGTTTGAAGGATTTCTGAAGGAGCTGGGGGTTCAACACAAGAAGACTTCGTTGGCTCATCCACAGTCGAATGGGCAGGTCGAGGTGACCAACAGAACGCTGCTGAATGGGATTAAGCGTAGACTGAACGAAGCTAAAGGAAGATGGCCAAAGGAGCTGCTCGGCGTATTATGGGGTTATCGGACTATACCAAGGACTACAACAGGGGATTCACCTTTCAGATTAGCCTATGGTACTGATACCTTAGTTCCTGTTGAGATTGGATCCACCAGTCTTCGGGTCAGTCAGTTCAAAGAGATCTACAATGATGAAGGGCTCAATGTCAACCTGGATCTGTTGGAAGAAGCCAGAGAGTTAGCTTTGATCAAGTTAGCAGCATATCAACGGAGAGTAGCCAAGCATTATAACAAGGGGGTTAAGCTTCGTAGATTTGAAGTAGAAGACTTTGTCCTCAGGGAAGTCGAAGCTTCTACCCCTCAGAACATGGGAAAGCTGATGCCGAACTGGGAAGGACCGTATGAGGTGATTGAAGTATCGAAGCCAGGAACTTATCGGTTGAAGGCATTGGACGGATAAAAAATCAAGAATACTTGGCATGCTGGCAAACTTCGGAAATATTTTTAGTAGAGATCGAGTCAGTTTATCGGAAGTGTGTAAATGTGGGATCATCATCAATAAAAGATTCATTTTTTCACAATTAATCTTCTTCCTATTGGTCCTAAAATCACAGTGGTGTAAGGAGGACGGGGGGGGGGGGGGGACTCACTGACCATTCGATGGTAGCCTTTTTGGCAGGTGGTCCTTATGAATTTGTCAGGCCTTCGTGGTAGGCAAACTTCATCGGTGTAAGGAGGACGGGATGGACTTCCTGACCATTCGATGGTAGCCTTTTCGGCAGGAGTGTCCTCATGGGTTTGATTTACCGCGAGTGGTAAACAAATTTCATAGTCCTTTTAATTTTGCTTTACCACGAGTGGTAAACAAAATGCACCGAGGTAAGGAGGTTCGGTCGGACTCGCTGGTCATTCGATGTCAGCCTTATTGTCAGGTGTGTCCTTATGAATTTGTTTTACCGTGAGTGATAAACAAATTTCATGGTCCTTATAAAATTGTTCTACCGTGAATGGTAAACAAATGTCCTTATATACTTGTTTTACCCCGAGTGGTAAACAAGATCTTGATGGTGCAAGCAGGATCAGTCGAATTCACTTTATACATGACCTGTCTCACAATTCGAAAATGATAAGTATACATTACTTTATTTTGTTCAAGTGTTGAGTTCGGTTCATTCAGTTCAGTTCATTGAATTCAATTTATATCATTTCTTAACTTAACTGTTATATGCCTTATCTGATTCACAATCTAAGTTAAGATCATTCAAGATCATTGATGCTGAATTATTGACAAGAAATACATTATACATAAGTCATGAAAGAGAAAGTCGAAGTTTCATTAACAAGTTAAACAATTACATAAACAAAGTTTAAAGTTTTCACAAAAAGTTTCTAATAATCCTAAAACAAAAGACATAAGTCATCACTTAGCATCATCTTCTTCACCATTTGATGAGTCGAGCAGAGCCGGATCTACTTTGGCTGCAATCAACTTTTCCTTGTCTCGACTTCGGCAGACTTCGTATCCTTCAGAATAGATCTTCAGGATTTCTGCGTTCAGCTCATCGGATGCTCGGTACTCAGTCTGAATCTGCTTACGTAACTCTTCGGTCAGAGGAGGACTTCGCTCCTTAAGCGATTTTATCTTGTCATGAAGTTTCCGACGTTTGGCCATATGTGTTTCCTTGTCATCCCGGGCCTTCGTCTGAACTTCATCAATTTTAACCGCCAAGCTTCGGTTGCCTGTGACGAGTTCTTCATTCTTGGTCTTCAGAACCTCATTTTTTCAACAAGGTCGGTATTCATACTCGTCATATTCGGTTGGCTGGCCTTTGTCGCCTTCAGTTCCTCCTTGGTCGACTTTCGATTTTAGTCCATCTTCTTATTTTTATTTTTATTCTTATTTTCATTTTTTCCTTCACTGGTTGGGTTTCGTTAAATTTCAGTTCGGGCCTATTTCATCCCTATCAGCTCCTATAATATTACGGACCGTTTATAGTTTTCTATTAAACATCCTATTTAATAAAAAATTAGGGGGCAATGTTGGGTCATGATGTCTCACATATTGGGTCAAATGGATTGAGCCTACTTATTTGGTTAATTCATTGGGTCTACACTATTGGGTCTTAAAGTTATTGGGCCCAGTCTTTGTATTATCCTTTATTAATCCCTACAGTATTGGATCGGACCAGTGGATTGACCCATTAAATATTAAATATATCCATCTTTAACTTGTAATGATTAAAAAGGAAGGTTGTTGACCAAAAAGTTTGCAGATAATTAATGTGGATAGGATTATAGCAGGTCGGCGGCATAAACAGTGTAGGAAAAAGGTGACAGCCTGCATGCAGTCGGCAGAGATCACTGAGGAGTGGGGAACTGTGTTTGACGGTAGTAGGTGGCACGGTAAACCGGACTAGAGAGTATATTAGGGCAAGGAAGTCTTCTAAGAAAAGGTAACTGCTAATTTTATCTCTCTCAAGGCATTAGATATTTTTATCCTCCATTGTTAACCTTGAGATCGCCTGTACTGACTCTCACACTTGAGCTATCCCCCGACAGTCGAAGCCGTCAAGCTTTTGGTGTTGACTGTGTTTAGTGTGCAGGATCAGAGCGTCTTAAGTGATTGGGACGTGGCCGAAAATCTTGGCGTTAACATATATATATGTATATATATATATATATATATATATATATATATATATATATATATATATATATATGCACATCGAACACACAAAAAAAGAAAAAAAGAAAAGGAGAACACCTTTCTAACTTGGTCCACCTTGCCTGGCTCAATGAAATCCAAGTAAATCAAATAGACTGTATTTCTTGGTCCTAAATTTGATCTAGCCATTCATCAGCAGTTACGCATATGCTCATATTTTGCACGTTGTTCCAAATTTACTTTTTTGGTTTGTTTTTTCTACTTTCCGTGGTACAATCGATCGAATTAATGACAAAGTTGCACCTTTACTTTAATTGTCTTCCTTTTCAACTTTTTTTAGCCCATTATTCCTTGTGGATAAAAAGTTCTCATGATCGGTGTTCGCTCATCATGGTCATTGATCAGCCCTACACACACACTCTCACACACACACATATATATGTATAGTCCATTTCTTCATTAAATCGAGATAGAATGACCAAAAACGAACCGGTTATAATAACGATTTTTTTGTTATTATGATCAATTATATCTAAGACGACGATTCGAACCGTCGCTGAGAAAACTTTGCTATAACCCGATTCATTGGAGAAAATTTTCATATATATACACAGAGGGAGAGAGCTTCGGAAGGGAGTCGAGGGACGAAGTAGAAATAGTTACAAATTAAGCTCGGCTTAGGTTGCATAAATAGTACTATGATTAATGTAAGTATAGAATTGTAAATTGCAACATGCTGGTACCATTGAATCATTAAATTTTACTTAGAAACCATAGATAGATACTCCATATGATTGCATTACATACTCGATCAAAAATCAGCTCAAGTACTAAAATCAAAACAAACTATCAACTAATAATCGATAATGCCCAACTTTAACTCGCCTTGACTTGACTACATAACTCTTCCTATACTTATTGCATGAATTTCAAACCCATCATCTCGTACGTGTTAAGAGTAAAACAATTGTTCTTTCTATATTAATATATCAATTCAATATCAATATAAAATATTAAAAGCATGACCAACACTGTTTAGCTCACTGAATTATTTTTCTCTTTCCAGTTTTCGTCCGACATACCGAGTCAAGTGTTGAATTACTCAAATTTAATAATTAAATATTGTAACTGATTGTTTCTTAATAATAATATTTAAAAATACTAAAAGACACTCCTAAATGACCCCTAACTAAGGATGTAAACGAACCGGGTCGATCCGAATATTGAGTTACTCAGATTTGATTCAAAAAATTTATCGAGTATAAAATAAGGTTTAATTGAGGCTCATTTAACTACCGAGTCGAACACGATTTCGAATCGAGTCCGAACAGTTTGGACTTTTCCAACGAATATGATCCGAGTATTAATAGAAAATTATAATTTGAGGAGTTTCGAATAATTTATTGAACTTTAAAATGTGCTCATATTTGACTCATTTATATTTCGAGTCAAACTCGAATCAAATTTTTAATCGAACGAGTACGAATCGAGCCCGAACTATTTGCTCATTTTACAGCCTTACCCTAACAACAATTAATCAATATAAATATAAATACAGAAGAATGCAATTACTACTTACTAGTGTCGGGAATTAATGGATAATACAATTAGTACATACTTTTTTATTGTTCTTTTCATTTCTTTTAAGCATTGACCACCGCCGGAGGAAGCCTACTCTTTGAGATGTCACTACTCACTAGTGAGTGAACCTCTATCGGACGGTGACTAATTACAAATAGAATTGAATATTTCTCGTCGGCATTTCAGGTAGATACACGTGAAAGACACGTGATATCCTTATTAACCACTCAACGCTTTCCACCTAGACATACCACACTAGTCTTTTATTTTTATTTTTATTTTCAATTTCTTGGGTGTAAAGGAGGCCTAAAAGCTCACCTGGTCCCCAGAAAGAAATTTATAGGATTGTTTTGTTTCACCACCTTTGTCAAGATTTGCGGCCGTCAAAAAAGTTTGATTATGAGGTTGATGGAGAAACAACGTTGAAAATAAATGAGTTTACTACTAAATTATTATATATATATATATATATAGAGTCTCCATCCACAGCAACAGGTTGTTGGGAGCAACCCATTTTTTCTCAGCCGCTACAGCTTGTAGCGGCTTATAAAAAAAAAATCTAAGTGGCCGGTACAAGCTGTAGCGGCTGGGAAAAAAGGGTTGCTCCCCAATAACCGCTTGCTGTGGATGGAGACCCATATATATATGCCAACAAGCAACATGGTCAACGGTCAACCAAACTGAGCTTTAAGCCCATAATTCGTACATTGCTGGATACAAATATATATTACTACTATTGCATTTCTAAAATCCTCGTGATCAATTTTTTTAATAATTAATTATTTTCTGACTATCTTTATTCTTTTTCTTACGTGTTATATGCCGGTAAAAATTTATATTCTTTATGTTTTAAACTGTAAGATTAAGTTTGATTTCATATTATATTTTATGCTATGAAAAATTGATACATATCAATATTATTCTTAGCTAAATTGAAAATTTTTTAATAATCAAGATAATAATAAAACTAAGTAGTCATAGTATTAATATTAATTCTTCTAACGAGAGTAAGGCTGCAAAATGAATAAATAATTCGGGTTCGATTCGTACTCAATCGACTAAAAGTTCGATTCGTACTCGCACGATTCAAAATATAAATGATTCAAATATGAATAAATTTTAAAATTTGATAAATTACTCGAACCTCTTCAAAATATAATTTTCTATTGATACTCAGATCATGTTCGTTCAAAAAATTCAAATTGTTCGAGCTTGATTCTAGATCGTGCTCGACTTGATAACTAAACGAATCTCAATTAAATCTTATTTTATACTCGATAAATTTTGATAAACTAAATCTAAACAACTCAATACTCGACTCGACTCGACTCGATCTATTTACATCCTTAAAGGAGAGGGGTGGAGAATCGATCACAGCTGCAATATAATTAGCAACTGCATAACATATATGTGGATATGGTTGGTTAAGTGTTATCTTATTAAACAAATGCAAGCTAAATGGTACACATTATTTAATTAGATACTCCAAAATACATGCAACAATTTAAATAAAATTTTAAATGCAAGGGTCTAATTTTATACATAATACTTAGCTGTTCAGAACGTACTCTTTGAGGACCCGTATTGATTCTCATACGATCCCCGACAAATAATGCCTTAAAATATATGATTGTGTTTGAATGACGGGGTCCCTAAATTAATTGATGTCACATCCGTCAAATAAATCATTGAACAAGCCATAATTAATTGAAATTTTTTAAAATAAAAAAATTTGGACAAAAATTAAAATGCAACTTGTTTAATTAATTATGGGTTGCTGAATTAATCATTTTTGGCTCGAAATTAATTTTGTAAAAATATTACTACCTAGCATGTAACATGTGTTTCCCTTTTTACTTGGTCAAAATGGATCCACAAATTAATGACCACCGCAAAAGGCAACGCAAAAATAAAATTATCACAGACTAAACATGTGTTTAGTATCTTTCTTTGGCAACTAGCATGGAAACTAAATCAAGGTATAATCATATCTCCATCCATTATTGGTTTAATTTCCTCCATATTTAAGTGGTTTATTTTATTTTGTTTTACTTTATTTTTTGCTTATGGAAATTAATATTTAATATAATTGGTTCGCTTATAAATACTAATATAAGACTAATGATGGAGCAAAAACTTTTTGACCTTTTCTACGCGGACATGATAATTGAACACGAGTGTTTTACAATTTTATTTATTTGTATTTTGACCCTTAATAAGTAAAATTATAAAGCATTCATGTCCAATTTTCATTTCCAATTATCATGTCATTTCAAATTTTTTGGGATTCTAATTCTAATATGTCCGACCTTGCATAATTAACAAATGTACTAGCAGATAAAGTTAATTTTATCTGGTTTTGGGGAAGGTAAATTAAAGAAGCATATACACAAATTTAACTAGTCATGATAATTGGTCTAGCTAAAAGTTGTTACTAATATATTATCACAGCTCATTGTCTAATTAATTTTTCCTTAAATAAACCCTAGACATCAATGATCAACATCAGATAATCATGTCTAGCTTAAGGAAAACATAGGTTTAATTATGCTAATTGTAGAGAAGAAAAATTTAGGTTTCGTTGGTAGTAAAGCCTACAGAAGTTTATTTATATTAAGTTTACAGAAGTTTAATTGTACAGAAGAAAAATAGTAAGTTTAGGTTTCGTTGGTAGTAAAGCCTACAGAAGTATTCAAACAAACATAGCCTCAGTACTAGATCTCCTATGGTGATAACATTTATTGTTATTATTATTAATAGTACTTTTATGATAATTTATAATATTTATAATTAAAACAAATAAATTTTTATTAAATGGAATTGAACAATATTACAAAATGACATTTGAAAAATTAAAGTAGGACTGGTATTTTCAAATGGAGAGAATATTATTTATTTCATCATAGCTATATTGAATGTTTTACTTAACGACAAGTTTTAATATTGGTGGGTGCGTGCATGCATGCATGCATTGTTCTTAAAAGTTAAAACTTTAGCCTTTATATATTGATTAGCAGCTAAGAAAAAGTTGTAGATTTTATTAATGGATATGGATATGACTACCTTAATTCCCCGTTGAAAATGGGTTCGTGACAGAATGATTAGAGACCCACCAACAACTTTAGGGATATATATATATATATATATATATATATATATATATATATATATATATATATATATATATAGAGTTCGGATCCAGTCCGGGATCCCGGACTCTACTAAAATACGGACCCTTTTTTTTTTTTTTTTTTTTTTTGCTTTTTTTTTTTGAAACAAAAAAAAAAAAAAAAATTTATGGAATTGAAATTTTTCCATAATACAGTGTTTTGGGCGTGATTTGGATGCCTATAACGAAATATGTCTGTACAGTCTGGGCAGACTGTACATACATTGGTTGGAGTAGGTGTTAAAAACACACCCAAAACACTTTATTTTGGAAAAATTTCAGTTCCATAATTTTTTTTTTTTTTTTTTAGTTGTTCTACCAAAAAAAAAATTTTGGGGTCCGGATTTGATCAGGTCCGGGAGTCCGGACCTGATCAATTCTGTATATATATATATATATATACCGACATAGGATCATATATACACGGTGTATAATCACATATATAGCTATACAATTGTTTTTTACAAGAGTATGTTATAAATTTTAATCAATTTCAAAATTAATTAAGGTAGAGCGATGTTAAGGACCATCCGAATATGGCCGACGTGAAAAACAAATTAACAAGAAAAAAAGAAGAAGATACATCGATCAAGCTGTATGGAAAAGTGGGGCGGTGGGCGGGGCTGCATATGTTGGTGAGGAGCATTGTAGATTGGTAGGGGCCTCACAAATCACAATATATATATAGGGATTCCATCCGCAGCAACCGATTGTTAAGGAGCAACTCATTTTGGGCCAGCCGCTACAACCTGTAGCGGCTTATAAAAAAAATAATAAAATTGTAACAAGCCGCTACAAGTTGTAGCGGTTGGGCCAAAATGAGTTGCTCCCCCAACTACCGGTTGCTGTGGATGGACCCCATATATATATATATATATAGGTCTCCATCCAGTTGTTGGGGAGCAACCCTTTTATCCAGTCAGTACAAGCTGTACCGGCCTTAGATTTTTTTTTTTTATAAGCCGTTAGAGGTTGCTCCCCAACAACCGGTTACTGTGGATGGAGGCCCTATATATATATATATTCATGATGCTTCTTAATTAGGTCTACAAAAAGTCTCCTGGACAGATTTTCTATTCCAGCTTGCAGGTGGATCCGCACGTGCAATTCAAGTCAATACACGTGTGATTCTTTTCATATTTGGTCTCCAATTAATCATTTCTTTATTTTTAGCTAAAAAGTTTCATTATGGAGTCTCTAAAGTTATCAACTTACTTCAGCAACAATATCTTTGGAGTTTTGTTTGTCGATCAAGAAAGAGGAGAAAGAGAGATTCTTCAGTTTCTCATTCAGACGTGGTTAAGAAACAAATCTGTATATATACTTATACTATTTTTTTCTTTTCACAATTTTGACTTTATGTTAAAATTTAAATTAACATTATTTATACTGTAGTTCAAAATACGTACACAAGAATCTGTAAATAATTTTATTTTATCCTTTTTATTTATGTAGTTTTTTCTTCACTGAAGTTAATTGCACAAAAATATATAACTAAAAGGCCATCCCTAGTTGATATGTATGTATCCTATTAAGCCCAAGTATATAGATAGTCCTAACAAAACCCACAGTTGATCCGAAAACTACTAATTTTTGTCAAAGTATTCATTTATGCTTGGTGAGGCCCGGCCCAAGTACATAGATAGTCCTAACCAAACCCAACCAGTTGAAACCCTTCTCTGAAAACTATAAATTGGAACAATTAAATTTTAAAGTACCTTTAAAAACATAATTACAAAAAAAGTGCACTCATCAAATATTTACACAATTAATATATTTAAAATTTTATTTTCATTATTAGTATATATTTATACTTCCTTTTATTATGGGTTGTGATTTAAATTTCAGATGACATGGCAATTCAGTTTTTTTTTTAAAAAAACTGATTTTGCGTTTTTTCGGGGATTGCGTTCATTTTAAATTTTTTTTGTTCCGTATGTAGTTTATTTTCTCTTGGAAACCCTTATTCGGTGTTTTGTTCACTTTCTAGTAAACCCTTATCATTCTTCTTCTTTGTGTTCTTGTTGATTTTCGGGTAGATTATTGTCGTCGGCGTTTGATTTTTACTTCGTGTTTGTCGTATTTTGTTTCAGATCGTGTTATTCTCAGGTTTTTTTGGTTTGTTGCTATTTATCGGTACTACATTTTCTGATTTCTTTCTATAATTTTTTCGTGATGGTCTCTACGAGGAAGAGCATGGAGGGAATGGGGGTTAAGAAGCCGAATAGGAAGAGGAAAAGAGTTCTACAAGATCATTCTTTAGAGGATTCGAAATTGTCTTTAATAGTGAAGGATAGTTCTCCAAAGTCTTCTAAACAGGGAAAGAGTTTTTTGTTGAAACCAGATGTTGATATTAAGAATATTGGGAAACATTCGAAGAAGAAGGCGAAATCAATGGTGTGTATTGATTCTGATTTTGAAGGTTCTGATATAAAAGTTGTTAAAGAACATAAAGCTGAGGCTCATAGCCGGAAAATGGTTCATCGTCAGAAACATTTGAAGGTTTGTTATTTTATTTTTTTTAAGAATTTTATATTTTAGTTATTTTTTTTAGGGTTTTTATTTTCTGCATGGTGGTATTTTGGTTTGTATTGTTGTTTTTTTTTTGTTCAGTAGTTTTATGGATGTTGAAGAAGTTGTTGTTTTTTAAATTTATATTTTGTTGGTAACTTGCTATTTTATTTTTTGTTTACACTATTGAAATTATTAGAAACTTTTGATTCTATATTTGTTAACTTGTAGTTTATTTCAGTAGAAGATACATATGAATTGTTATTTGGTTACCATTTATTATATGTTTGGAAACTGATTTATGTATTAGTTGTTGAAATGTATTAGAGTTTGTGTTGTTAAAACTGATCTGTCATTATAGTTTTTGTTGTTTTAAGGATTGTTCAAATTGTTATTGTTTAAATAAATGTTTTTATTCTTTTTGAGTATTAGATAATATTAGATATTTTTTTGGTTTTAAAATTAAATTTTTGTTATTATTTAGATTTATAATATGCTGGTAACTAGATATTTGTTTTTTTGTTACCAATATTGAAAGGATTGGAAACTGTTGCTACCATTATTGTTCACATGTATTTTATTTCAATATAAGTAACCTGATAATTGTTAGTTGGTTACCTTATTCTATATGTTTGGAAAATAATTTTTTGTAATAGTTGTTACAATGTATAATGGTTCATTAAAGTTTGTGTTGTTTTAAGAATTGTTCAAAATCTTCTTGTTCATTTTATAGTTTTTGATTTAAAGTTTTAGTTTAGTTTTTTAATTTGGTTATTGTGTTTTTAATGTAAGTTTCTGCATTTTCAGATCTAGGATTTATTCTACGAGGAGCGTTACCGGAATTTTTCAGCAAAAATAATTTATTGGTGTGATATGGAGGTACCAACTATTAACAATAACAAATTGACTGAGGTACAACTGAAAAAGTTTAAGTTGTCATGTTTTGGTACATTTTTAGAGTTTGGACAACCACAAATGTTTTCCCAGATTATTCACCAAGCCTTGATTAGAGAAGTTTATCAAAGGGATGATGGGGAGTTGTGGTTTTTATTTGGTGAGAAAAGAGTTAGGTTTGGATTGCCCGAATTTTGTTTGATATCTGGTCTGAAGTGGCAAGGAAATGAAAATATTGATAGTTTTAAGGGGATTTAAAATCTGTTTGTGGATAAGTTTTTTGGTGATGAGGTTGTCACCCGTTCTATTATTGGCAAAATATATAGGAGTGTTGTTTTTGATGATGATGACGAGGCAGTTAGGATGTTTATTATTTTATTGGTTTTTAATTTCATTCTAGCTTCCGTTTCTGACAATTATATTGATGAAACTTTGTTCAACTTTTTGTCTTATGGGGATATTGAAAGTTATCCGTGGGGTAAATTTGCATTTCAACAGACAAAAAATTTATTATCCATTGCAGTCAAGGGTCATGTAAAGAAGGATAAGCACGGTGGGGTGATCTACAATGTTTATAGTGATGGTCATTGTAAATCTTACAAACTTAATGGATTGCCTTATGTGTTTCAAGTTTTTTTGTTTGAAACAATACCTACTTTGAAAGTCAGAGGATTTTGTGTTGATGACCAGCCTGCAGAGTTGAGATTATTTAGATGAAGGGAGTTAGGAAAGCCTCCCAAAAATGAGAAATTGAATGACCTTGTTTTTGGATCTGGTCAGGTACGTTGGTTTCCAGTTGCTTTATATTTGGTTTCCATTTATATTTTATTTTGGTTTCTGTTAATTTTTTTTTGTATTGTTTTGCTTATGTTTTATATGTAAGCTTTTTGACATGGTATATTTGTTGTTTTTATTATTTTTCAGTTGATTGTTCAGAATATTATTCCTACAGTTGATGAAAAAGTTCGGTTGGGGTTGGGGGGTTTTCATTTTTTTAGTGGAAATGATATTGCAGGCAAAATTTCTAATATTAAAGATGACTCATCGAAGAAGTTTAATGATATTGGTTTTTTTATTACTGATGTGGAAGAAGTTTTTGATAAACGGGTAAAACCTTTAGAATGTAAGATGATGGAGATAAAAAAAGATATTAAGAATTTGGGTGTCGAGTTAAAAGACCAACTGCAAGTGTTTCAAATGCAGATTTACAGTGATGTAAAAAAGATGATTAGAAAGCTTGTATATGGTCAGTCTAGTTTTAGTAAACATAAAAATGTTACTTTTGTTGATTACAATGATGATGATGATGATGATGATGATGATGATGTTGGTGATGGTGATGGTGATTGTGATGGTGGTGTTGCTGATAATGATGATGTTGATGATGCTGATGGTTTTGTTGCTGCTGCTGATGATGATGACGAGTTGGTTGAGAACGTTGATGTAGGTAATATTAAAGGGAGTGTTGATCCTCCTGTTGGTGGTTTTGTTGGAAATCAGTTTGAGGAAGAGGATGAACAAGTTTACATTTATTTTAGTTTTTCATTTTATTTTTCATTCTTATTATGTTAATGCTTACTTCTTTTTGTTTTTTATTAACAGATTGAGAGCAATAATGTTGGTTTAAATTCTTTTGGGAAAGAGATAGTTGTTTATACTCCTAGAGGGGTTAAAATTCATGTTGAGGATGAAAAGGTTAAACATTTTTTTTAAAATGTTATTTATTTTAATGTGTTATATTTATAAATTGTTTTTTTAACAGGTTCGGAAGATGGAAGATGTTCCTAGCTTTGACATTTTAAGTCAATCTAGTGGAAAAGAAATTGTTGTTTTTACCCCCATTGAGGTTTGTTATTATTTTTATCAGCAATTTAATTAATTTGTTGTTTTAGTTAGTTTGCTATAGTGTTTATTTTTGTATTGATCAAAAGTTTTGTATTTTTAACTTGATATTGATCTTGTTTTTTGTGTAATGTATTTTAAAACATTACAGGGTAATAAATTCGAAGGATCAGACATTTCTATACTTGATGAGTTGGTGTTTACAACTCAGGATTTAATTCAATGTTCTGAAGTTGAAAAATCTGCTGCAAGACCAATTGGCAGGCCTGTTCGCACGGTTGCGAAGAGTGTTGTTTTGAAGAGTCCTTTTACTTCAAAGTTTGGTTCAGCTGGTTCTACCTCTTCAGATGTTGATGTTCGTCAATTACCCCCACCTCTGTCTGTATTTCTAGATATATGTATGTGTATTCCTTCGAAAGATGAAGATGTTCTTTTTGAGCACTGGTTTAAGATTGGATTAAATAACCGGAAAAGGTAAGTATATTGGAGTTTAATATATTTTCATTATGTTTTTTAGTAGTATATAAAATAATTTCTTTGGTATTTCCATTGTTTTACTGTTTTGAAGGATTGAAAAGTTTCCTGGTAACAATGACAAAATTCAACCATCATTCAGATTTGGGTCTGTGCCAATAGATTCTAAAATGTGGTTTTACAAGCTTAAGACCCCAGGCCAGTGGCTTGATGATGATGTGAGTTTTTTTTATCACCTTTCAATACATGTTTGTAAGTTTTGGTCACCTTATTGAATTATATTGGTAACTATTTCAAGATTTATTGGAAACTATTATGTTACACTATAATTTTTATTTTCCTTTGTTTAACTCTGATTGTTATTTTGTTTTTAATTTTTGTTCAGCACATCAACATATGCTTGTATTACATTCGTAAAGTGGCTAAGCACTCGAACCAAATTCAAATAAGGGTTACAACAACTGATTGTTGGTTTCATATTAAGTTGACCAATTTATTTGGGAAATATTGTAATAGTAATTGGGACAAGAATCTGTTGTTGGACTCTGGTGATATAGCAAAGTACATTCATGGGTATCTTATGGAAGTCTACACACCATGGGTTAACGTCGATTTTGTTATGTTTCCCATTCATATGTCAGCTCCTGGTCATTGGTTCCTGCTTGTGTTTGACGTGCATCGTAGAGTATTTGTGGTTTATAATTCTCTTTAACAGAATAGGGATGTTATGCGCATAAATATTATGGATGTGTGCGAGCCTTACATCTTTATTCTCCCCATAATCTTGTCTAGTTGCGGGTTTTGGAAGAATAGAACAGATATTGATTTCAATAGTCTTCCATACCGCAACAAAGGAGAACATGATATCATTGAGCTAGAATTTGCAGAGGATATTCCAGAACAAATTGAAGGGTAAGTTTCCTATTACTTATATGTGTTCAGTTTTGTATATATAATGAAGTCTGTTTTGATTTGTGTTATATATTTATTATTTTTTCAGCGATTGCGGAATGTTTACCATTTGTTATGCGGCATATTTCATTCATCAGAGGATATCTGAAATGCCAAAACCATTTCCGATAATTCAATACCGTAGGAAGCTATGTGTCAACTTGTTTAATCATGCAAGGAACAAACATTTAGTTGGATATGAATCTGACTCAGAATATCCAGGAAGATTAGCTACTGAAGACTAGTATGATTATGCATCTTGACATGGTTATCGGTTGTGGAAATTTGTTGTAATTATTCTGATTTGATGTGGTTATTTGTCGTGGAATGCTTTGTAATTATTGTGATGGCTGAATGATGTATCAATTTTTACCAGTGGAAGTATGAGTATGTTTTGTTGTCTCACATTGTTGTTTTTTGTTTTGTATTTAATTTTCGTACTTATTTCTATTAACATTTTTATTTATGGTACAGTTGGTTTCTAAATGTCTATGTTACGGTTTCTATTTGAATTTGTATTTGTATCCAAATATTATGGATAATATATTGTAAAAAAACACTAAAAAAATGAATAATGTTGTACATGTAATGTGTATTCAAACTAATGTCAATGAGATATAGCTGTTGACCCATATAAATTTACGTTATTATTTGCATTTGTAATGTCTCATAAAGTGAGTTTTTGTTTGTAAAAAAACAACATTTATCTGTGGCAGTGGCAGTAATCTATGTAAAGAGAGTTACCATTTATTGTAATCATGTGTACAAAGATTAGATGCGTACAAAACCAAACACAGAGAGTAAATGACAATAATGTGGGAGTGGAGGAAAAATATAAACAGAAACCTAATCAATGTTTCACTTACAGAATTGAATACAAACACAGAGACATAAGCTGGTCTACTTCCCTAGCAAACGAAAATGTTTAGAATTGAATATGTGTCAACCGAAAATGTACAGGGAATTAGTATGGATAATTAATTTTTGTAATTGTATTTTTTTAACATGGTACAGTTGGTATCCTAAATATCATTTACAGGTAACTATTTTAGTTTTAAATAGTAACCAATATATACATAAATATGTTTTACATATTATGTTATTTGTAATTAGAACTACTAGTTTTTTTAAAGTTATTAATTAGAATAAAAACATTTTAAAAAGGGGAATCAGTCATAACAGGAAACTATATCACATTTCACATATTATTTTATGTTTTTTTTCATTTTTTATGGTAGTGTTTGTTCACTAACAATATATATTGTTTATAATAAACAGTATTTTAGTTTTATGAAACATTTATATTAAATTAAAAATTCTATATTAATTAATTTTAGTAATTGTATAGTTTTTTAACATGGAATAGTTAGTAGCCAAAATTTAATTTACAGGTATCTATTTTAGTTGTAGATAGTAACCAAATATTACTTTTATACTTTTTTAATATGTTATAGTTAGTAGACATAATTTCATTTACAGGAATCTATTATAATAAACATTATTTTGTGGTTTACCAAATAGTTATATTAATTAAAATTAATATATTAATTAAATTGTGTGTACTTGCAAATTTTCTTCATTGTACAATTGGTAGCCAAAATTGAATTTACAGGTAACTGTTGTAGGTTTAGGTTGTAAATAAAATATACATCAATAATTTATAATATACATTTGTTGATTTGAAGACATAATTTCTTCTTGTTAAAAAGAAATTAATGAAAAATAAACATATTTCAATATTGTGCAATATAAATTTTTATTTTTTTAATCAATAAAACTATTACAATATGAATGTATGTTGAGCAACCTCAGTAATCATCAATGAGTCTGTTATAAATTTTGTTGGTTAAAAATGAAATATATTACAACGTTTTCGGCTGAAAATTGGTGGATTATTGCATGTTTTTTTGTTGTGACCTTTTTGTTGGCATCGTCTGCATTTATTCTGAACGGTATTTTCAGACACATGCTTGTACCTTCCAATCTTTGGTCGTCCAGTTGGTCTTCTTGTATTTGGTGGTTTGACACATATGTTTTTAATCTCGTCTGGAATATCCCAATTCTTTTTGTCGTCCAATGGCATGACAGAAGCTGAATATGTGTCCATCAAAGTTTTTTTTTGAATAGTATTTTGAGCAAAAATAAAAACAGCTCATATTCCGTTTGCTAATAACAGCAGCAGCGTGTGAGCAAGGCATTTCTTGGTATTGAAATTTATTGCATGTGCACGTCTTTTTTCCCATATCCACGATAAATTGCTTGGTGACATCATAAACAGTAAAAATCAAAAGATTTGATGTCTCAACCTACAACAAATTTTAATAGTTTAGTTAGTATGTATATTAATTATTATTTTTTTTAAATATATATAGAATAATTATAATTATATGTATTGTTAGTAACTTTTACAGTTTATATTGGTAACCAAGAATTCATATTGTGGTTTCATATAATTGTTAATGATATTTTTTCCAAAGATGTGCAGTAACAATTTATGGGTTGTATGGCTTACCTTAAGTTTCTTTGACTCGTTGATATTATCTTGCAATCTTCTCTCAGCTGTCGTGGATAGATTTGTGAACGTTGATATTGCTGACTGTTGGTTTTTGAAATACCACCTTTGAACCATACAACGTAGGCATTCAATCATCGACGTAACTAGAAGATCTCTAATTCCCTTGATTGCATGGTTAATAGACTCAGCGGTATTTGAAGTCATTGTTGAATACCTGCTTACAGTTCCATGGAGCCTCGTGCATTTTTCAAGCTTAACTTCTTCCTCCAGATATGTTCTTATTCTAGTATCAATTGCATCTAGTTCAGACATATGTATGTTGAATTCTTCTATAGTATAAGCCCTACAAGCTGCGTTGTATGCTTTTTTTATCTCTTCTCCTTTCTTTTTGAATCTGTTTTTAATATTTTTCAGAATATGGTAGGTGCATGAACCGTGCATGACATCAGGATACACACAGTTAAGTCCCTTGATAATTGCTTCATGTCTGTCTAAAACGATGCACTGTCCTTCTCTAACACCACAAGCATTTCTCAAATTGATGAAAAACAATCTCCATGATGATTCATTTTCACTGTCAACAACAGCAAAAGCAATCGGTATGATGTTCCTGTTTGCATCTTGTGTGCTTGCTATGAGCAGTGTACCCCCGTAGTTTGACTGTATGAATGTCCCATCAACTACAATGATTGGGAAATAATGTTGCCATGCTTCGATTGATGCTCCTATTGCGAAGAAGAGATATTTGAAGCGACCATTTTTTTCCAACTCCAATGATGTGATGGATCCTGAAATGAATTTTAAAGTAAGGTAAATGTAATTATATGCAATAATTATTGTCCAGATTTGTATATATTATTATTATGTGTATTACTTTTGCTTTATAATAACTTATATTTTTATGTCTTTATAGTGTTTAGATGGTATCTAAAATGATATTTAATAGTTTCAATTAATGTATATATTTGTCTTCTACAAAAAATCAGATTTAGTTTTATTTAGTTAAAATAGGTAGTATCCATACATGTATTTTGGAAGTGACTAAACTTCTTTTTTTGAGTAACCAAAATAGTTGAAACATTTAATAAATAGTTTGTAATTGATACCTGGATTAGTTTTCTGCAACATGTGCAACCAAGAAGAGATCAGAGTGTAGTCGTGTGGATTTCCTCTTACTTTTTGCATTGCTTTTTCCTTTGATCTCCATGCTTTTTGGTAGGAGATGGAAACGTTATACTCCGTCATCATGTCTTCCACAATGTCCTTTGGTGTGTAAATTTTCTTAAAGTTAGTTAGTTTATGCTTAATGCACTCACTAACCATCTCACTGTTTGCTTGTCTGTGATCTCCAAGCAGTGTGTTTGACGAACAAGTGTGTACATCATTAAATTCTCTTACCTTGAACATAGTTGTTTTTCGAAACTTTGATGCTCTTAGTTTCCACTTGCAATTTCCATTGTCTAGGCATACCAGAACAAAATCTCGACCACTTGTTCTTTCAACCTTGTGTTATCTGTTTCGCTTTATGGAATGTAGCCTTATTGCTTGTGAAAGAATTTTCTTGTTTATGTATGTTTGATGTAGTTTTAGCTCAAACTTATTTGGATCTGAAATGACCTCATCACAATGAACTGCAGTGTTTGCTATGTACTGGTTTCTGTCTGTTTCTTTGTCAATTACTTCAATTGCCAGCTGCTCAACATATTGTGATTCATTTTGGTCTTCTTGTGTTTCCAACGAACCAAATTCAGAATTCCACTGTGTCAATCTCATTGGCGTTTCTGCTTGCACTATATATCCTTCTTCATTTATCACGTTATGTAAGCTTGTACTCCCTCCAATGATTTGTTCATAATCTATAATTAGTGGAAACTTTCCATTTTCATCTGATCTTCTACTGACTTCCATATAGAATCTCAAGGTTGCTTCATTTGTCATCTTGATTGGAGGAATGTTGCTCTTAATCTGAAATTTGATTGCCAATTCCGTTTTTCTGTAGTCTAGATTTAATGCAGTACATATCATGTTGTGCATTTCTGTGAATGAACAATTTGACGGTGCTAGCAGGCCTGTAACTTCGAAATTTTGATATTGGCTATTGTCTGTCCACGTTCCGTTGAAGTAAACTACAATTGGAAGCATATCCATGTTCCCAATCCTGAAACAGTATCATTGACGTAATAATTTAATTGATATCCAAATATTTATATGATTGTTTCCATTTATTTGTATGCATAACGAAATATGTATGTTATTGTTTCTTACACTATTTAGCAACTTATATAATTTATATTCACTTTTTTTATACCAAAGCAACTTTATTAAGTAATCAAAGTAGACTTTTTTAGTATTAGATCAAATTGCTTTCTCTTTGGTTATAAACAAATCACAATTTAAAATGCTCTGCAGATGAAATACTATATATTAAACTCTAAAAACTAGGTTTCCAAATATTTATATGATTGTTGCCAAATTTTGATATAAATGCTTTCAAAATATGCATTTGTAACCAACAGTATTTGGCTTCTGAAATTTCAATAGTTATTTAATCAGGTTACCAAATTAACATTATTCAGTAACCAAAATATAAGTTACTGGTATATTTGTTACTGTAAAATAATGTTTTCATTCCGTACATAAGCAAAACCCAAAATATAATGCTCCTCAAAATAAATTACTAAATATTAAACACTAAAAACATTGAATCCAAATAATTATAAGAATGTTTCCAAATTTTTTCATAAATGCTTCCAAAATTGGCATTGGTAACCAATAGTACTTGGATACTGAAATTAAAAAATCTATATATTTGGTTACCAAATTAGCATTGTTAAGTAACCAAAATATTCGTTATTGGTATACTTGTTACTGTAAAGTAATGTTTTAATTCCTTCAAAATTCAAAACTAAAATTTTAATGTCGTATATTTTAAACAATTGAAACAAGGTAAACAAATCTTTATATGAATGTTCCCAAAATTCTTTGTATGCGTATCAAAATTGTAGTGAAAAACAAATATTTATTGTTATAAATATTTTATCTGTAGTTGATTTTTCGTAGGTAACAAATAATGATTTCAATATATATTTAACTGATTCGTACCTTTTGTATTCAGTTTCCAGATTCGGTTTGCAATCTTCGTTAACACATCTTCTTTCAGTTTCGGAAACATGTGATCGGTTTGTGCATGTCGATTTCCGATTCTCTATTTTTGCTTTTCTGTGCTTTCGAATTAGGCTTCTATTGATCGAATTCTTCTTTTTATTTTCGATCGTTCCTATGCTAAAAATGGTAAATTAGTTGAAGATGATGATTATATGTAAAAGCTTTCAGATCTGTTATGATATTGTCATCCGTTTTTTGCTTGGTTGATTTTTGAATGTTTTTTTAGTTGGTAACTGACGTGAATGATGGGGTGGTTTTCCCTTAAATTAAGGTGTTTGTATTTCAGTTGATTTGCTTTATTTGACGTGGATTGTACTACAATTGATATTTATTTATATTATTGCACTATTATTGTAATTATTTTTTTGATGCACTATTACTGTAATATCTTTCTAATACTTGTATACTTATGTAAAGGACCCCTATAAATTTATGTGATATGCTTGGTGTCTGGTGAGGGCCGGCCCAAGTACATAGATAGTCCTAACCAGTTGAAACCCTTCTCTGAAAACTATAAATTTATGTGAAAGTATTCAATTTTTCTTGGTGAGCTCAAGCCCGGCCCATTTTGGCAACTTCATTTCTGTTAGTTAGAAATAGCAGTGGCAGATCCATGATCCAGAAATGTTATATAGATTATTCGAACCGTGCTCGAAAGAGATTGGCCAAATGGATATTGGGCAACCAACTACTCAACATCCTCACAAAGTAAAGAACTTGAAAGCTTAGTTTTGCATGCCAAATTTATAGATGACAATGACATGCATATAAGTATAATTAATTATATACTATTAATTAATCTTTGGTATTTTAATTTTGGTACGTGGGTATATATATATATGTTAACATCTGGACAATTTAATTTGGTGGAGACTGGAGACAGATATTAGAGGTTTGGTGAAGTTGGTTCATCTGAATTACTAATTGGACTGTACGTGATAGATAGATAGTTTTTTTAATTAATGACTTCTTGTTGTAGGTAAGTAATATAACTTGACAAGGGAGTACTTATATATAAACTCCATGAGCAATTAATGCTTCCTCCTCTCCTCTCATAATATATATATATATAGCAAGGATCAAAAGCATTCTCCTTAAATAGTATTCTTTCTTAAATAGCACTCCTTTATTAAAATTACGTCGTTTTGGAGTCTTTTTTAAAAAACTACGTCGTTTTGGAGTCTTTTAAAAAACTACACTGTCGTTCAAACTACGTCGTTTTGGAGTCTTTTAAAAGAGAATGGTCCCACTTGTTTTCTTTTTATTTACAAAAACGCCACTCACGACCCCACTTGTTTTTTAAAAAAGACTCCAAAACGACGTAGTTTTAATAAAGGAGTGTTATTTAAGGAGGAATGTTATTTAAGGGGAATGCTCTTAATCCTTGCTCTCTCTCTATATATATATAGAGTCCGGATCTTAAGTTCACCCCTTATTCAACTCACCCGAGCTCACCCTCCTTTAGCGACGGATCTGGCGACGGTTCGGTCATACAACCGTCGTCTATATAATCTAGCGACGTTAATTGTTATCCGTCGCTAAAAGTATAGACGACGGTTGTATGACCGAACCGTCGCCAGATTCGTCGCTAAAGGAGGGTGAGCTCGGGTGAGTTGAATTAGGGGTGAGCTTATCCGGACCGTATATATATATATATATATATTATAAGACCCCAATTTTTTTTAATAAAGATGATTTTTCTATAAATATCATTTTTGAATATTATGGAATGAATTTAATATAATGTTATAGTTGTGGGTAATATTTATAAATTTTAATAAGTATGCAAGTTGTTATAAAATATTCGATTGGTCGGGGAATATTCTTTTTGTCGGGAATATTCGTACAACGGCACAATCATTGGTGGACCCCACAATAAAATTATGGTCGGATTGAAAAAATGACAAAAATATTTTATAAATAACGGCGGAGGTGTTATTGTTAAAACTGTTGAACTACTCGGTAGTAAAAGTACAGTAATACGCGTGGTTGCATAGTAGCACACGGTATTGATTATTGATGGTTACGTGAGAAGTCACTCATTTATACTTAATTATTGCTACAGTAATTGTTGCATCATATCTCTCATATTATTGATTCGATTATTGTCACAGTATCATCTGCATTATATGTTATATTATTAAATCAATAATTGAGACGACAAAGTTATTCATATTATTAAATTGCAATATTTACAATGTCTAGAAGTTTTGTCAAGGAGAGGTTTGGTCACCTAATTGCGCGCCAATAGGGAGAAATCCTTATTGGAAAGCCCCCTCTTTCCTGGGAACAACTTGACGTTGCTAAATATTGTGAGTTATAATATTAATGATGAATAAGTTCGTGTTGATTAAAGATGAATTTGATAGTTTCATTGTATTGGGATTATTTGTGTTAGTAGAAATCGACATCTATTCCGATGATAATTGATGTCTGAAGGTTATATTGTTTAATCGGGTATTCGGGGAACTTTTCGTGTCGGAGTACTATTCACGAGTTACTATTCATGAGTTATTATTTACGAGTTATTATTCATGAGTTACTATTCACTCTAGTATTGTGCATTCGGGTATTTGGGTACAATATTATTCCATGAGGAGATGTGTTAATTTTTTAGACCGTTGGTTGAAGTTATATTAGTGAATCAATATGGACCGCTGGTGGAAAGTTATAATAGTGAATCAATATGGATCGCTGGTTTAAAGTTTTAATAGTAAATCAGTATGGACCGTTGCTTTAAGTTTTAATAGTAAATCAATCTGAACCGTCCATTTAAAAGTAAATCAATCTGGACCGTTCAGTAATTAGTTACTATTCAATCCATTCTTCTATAAATAGAAGCTTATTCCTTCATTATTTCTTACGAATTCACTGAAACTCCAGAGAGAGAAATTATAGAGAGAAAGAAGAAGAGTATTCTGCTACTTCACTACTTCGATATCCAGTGTCTTTTACGGTAAGGGGTGTTATTCTTTCTTATTCATGAAGAGAACTTCTGTTATTCCATTCTTTATTATTCTGTTGGAATAACCTGTATACGCGGACTCCTCTATACTTGGTAAAATCCTTATGTTATTCCATTCTTTATTATTCTGTTGGAATATCCTGTTTGTGCGTTTTACGCCGGACCTGGTTCCGTATTTATTATTCTGTCGGAATATCCCGTCTGTGCGTTTACGCCGGACCTAGTTCCATATTTATTATTCTGTTGGAATAACATGTCTGTGCTATCTATCACATGTCTGATTATTTCTTTTGTTATTCCATTACTTATTATACTCAGTTGGTTAAAGTTTTTGACTTCTATACTCCATGAAATTAGTGAAATATCTTTGATATTTGCGCTTCATCCAGTATTTTTTTATGGAAATATTCTTCTGAGCATTCTTGAATTTTACTCTACAAAGAAGTATCATGTTGACAATTTGGACGTTATTAGTTCCTGAATAAATTAATTCGTGAACTTGTTTTATTGAATTATTATATCATTGTCATCATCCTCGTGTTTATATTTTTGAAAGTCATTTGTGGCCTGTAGTGCATAGATGGACTTGGTATGATTATGACAGGGGATTATTCGGTATAATCATGACCGTAATGTTACAAATGATGTGATAAAAGTCCTCATTGGCCCGTAGTGCATTGATGGACAGTTGTTGGCATGATCATGACCATTGATGAATACACGAATATCATTGGCCCGTAGTGCATGGATAATTTGTGGTCGTGACCCTAATGAATATCCTTGGCCGTAGTGCAGGGATGATGTGGATTATTTATTAAGCTGAGTCTCAGCGATAAAAGTGATGAAAAACTTTTTAAATCATAAAAGATAGTAGATTTTATTTTTAACTTGACTTTTTTAATGGATTGCTTATTCCGCTGCAGTTAAACTTGTTGTCTATTGTATTTTATCAGTTTAACATTGTTGAAGGCTAATGATAATTTATCCTGCATTATTTTAGTCATAATATTTCTTATTGAGCTAGTTGAGCTCACCCTTTCTTTCACTGTTCTCTTCAGGAAATGAGAACGTAGCAGGGACTAGTCGGAGAACGGAGTGATGGTCCAGATGATAGTATTAGTAGTCCTCACTATTCTGTTAAATAGTGTGACAATAAATATAATGAGGACTTATTCTGAGAGTGGATATTGTCTAAAAGATAATATTTGTATTAAAACTCACAACTTTCTTGTTGTATATTAAAGATTGTATTTGTATTCTGTACCATGTATCTGGTGACCCAAGATGGGTGATGTATACCTATTTTGGGGGCGTTACATATATCTATAGCTTGGTTTTCTCCAACGAATCGAAGAGAGCGAACGAATTGGCTATAGCGACGGTTTTTTTCGTCGCTATAGCATAGCAAATCGATTTTTTTGTTATAACGACAGAAAAAATCATCGCTATAGTCAATTTGCTACCTTCAGTTTACTGGAGAGAGTCAAACTATATATATATAGATGGATTTGGTTATATATAAAATCCTCCTGAACGCAAAAATACTAGTGCGTGATCAAAACTCTAACAACTAACTTAGCCTAGCATTCTTAATATTTTCACATTAAACTTGCCAAAAATGAAACTAGTCAGCCTTTGGCTGCATGCATGGCCGCATGGGGTGTCACTATTTCTAGCCAAAAACGATAAAAAAAAAAAAAATAGGTGTGTACCAATAGAATACATGTATTTCTTAATAATAAAAATATATAAAATATTTAATAATATGTTCTGTTTCTTATTTTCTCTATTTTTCTGAGTAATATTAGAGATACTAACTATACACCAAAAATTGTGAAGACACATTATAAAAAAAGAGAAAAAAATAAGGAACGAGACCTACAATTAAATATTTTATATTTTTTCATTGATAAATAATATATAAATCATTTTTTTATACAGTTGATACAGATAATATCATTCTTAATAATATTTAAATATAATTTTTTATGTATATTTTGTGTTATTATAAATATTTTAACGGAATGAGTGCAATAAAATAGTGGAGAAGTGGTCCACTCCACTTTCCTTAAGAGAATAATTCTTCATGCGGAATCTGCGCATACGTAGAAATTAGAGCACAATCTTTTCAATAGGAGGTGAAATATATTGTTGTACATTTTATTTTATCTTAATATATTTTTATTTATTTTTAAATAAATAAATAAATAGGAGGTGACAACAATGCAAGTAGAATTTGCTTGAATTGTGAAGGACAATTCACAAACAAAAAGTCTAGGCAGACAGTTTTTTTGGACCGGTCCAAAATTTGATTTTTTTTGTTTTGATTTTCAAAAAATATATAGTATTTATTTTAATTGAAATTTTTATAAAATTTAGTGATTTAAGTATAATTTGAATACATATAAAAAATAATGTTTGTACAGTCTGTACGATACTATTTTTTATATGTATTTAAATTATATCTAAATTATTAAATTCTGTAAAAATTTTAATTAAAATAAATACTATATATTTTTTGAGAGTCCAACAAAAAAACCCAAAATTTGGCCGGTCCAAAAAAACTGTCTGCGTAGAACCACTCACATATTGAATTGGGGCGCGTGTCAGAGCACAATATTCTCTCTCCCTGTTTCATTATATCCATATCCCTTCAATCCCATCATTCCCCTTAATTCTTTACTTTATAGTCAAGCAAGAAGAGTACCCAATTCTCTCTCTCTCAAAGAAAAAGGGACTACAAAACCAGACTAATAAAGATTCCAACTTTTTTACATTCTCTCTACATATCTATACATAATTACATATATATATATATATATATATATATCTAATAAAATATAAATAATTTTGAATTTTCCGCTCACTCAATAAATCATCTGGGCCGTCCAAAATTTGGGATAAATCTCATCTATCTAATAAAATACAAATAATTTTGAATTTCCCGCTCACTCAATAAATCATCTGGGCCGTCCAAAGTTTGGGATAAATCTCACCGTTCATACATCTATCTAATAAAATACATAAATCTATCTAATAAAATACAAATGATTTTGAATTTCCCGCTCATTTAATAAATTATTTTGGTCGTTCAAAATTTGAGATAAATCATATTGTCCATACAATGCCGGAGGCACGAGACCCAGCTAGTATATATATATTCCTACAAACTTCCCCCGTTTTCTTCTCTCTCTATATATATATAAACATGCCAGCACAATTCATTACAGAAGACTACAGTTACGCCAACACCATGGTAGTAACCGATGATACTAATGTCAATTACCCATTTAATTCTTCCGATTCTTTCCTCCCCAACCCGTTTGGCGAACTGGGTGTGGACCTATCCGACTCCGAGCTCCGAGAAACCGCCTACGAGATCTTCGTCGGAGCTTGCCGGAGCTCCGGAAGAAGCAGGCCGCTCACTTATGTTTCTTCGTCTGAGAGGAAGGCGGAGAGGCTGTCGTCGGCGCCGTCGTTGCAGAGGTCGCTGACGTCGACGGCGGCGAGCAAGGTGAAGAAGGCGTTGGGATTGAAATCGTTGAATAACTCGGGGGTGAGTCAGGATAACTCGGGAAAGGTCAAGCGAGCAGTGACGGTTGGAGAGCTGATGAGGGTTCAGATGAGGATTTCTGACCAAATTGATTCCAGGGTTAGACGTGCCTTGTTGAGAATTGCAGCTGGCCAGGTATTTTTTTTAATCAATTATTTAAAATATTTCTAGGTGTTTGAGTTTCTTTATAAATGTTTAATTCAGTTGTGGGAAATTCTAAAGTTTAGGGCACTACTGAGAAAATAGGGGATAACTTTTATATATTAATTTTGATTAGCAGTAAAAAAAATTGAATCTTTAACTCAATTATTCTACATATTTGCATGTAAGCTTAAACTAATTAATTATTTGAAGAGTTATGTAGACTATTTCTCTGAATTTTTTCTTTTTAGTATGTCAGTTTTTTTTTAAAATTATCCAGTACTTTTGAAAATTCTGACAATGTCATGTCAAGTTCATATTTTTAAAAATCTCTTGTTGCAAATCAAATCTAAAGAATTTATGCTCGTGGCTTCATTTAAAGTATACTTTACTTTCCGGAAGATTTTGTTATTTCTTTTGGAATTTCAATAAACAAGGTTGAAATTTTTTGTAGTGTTGCTCAAGAATTCTGTTCATATCTTCAATTTGAAGTTTCATTGGGGTTGGTACTTGATTTACTTGGATTAATGATAAGAATGCTATTTTGAGATAGCATGGGAAGAGCTTCTCATATTTAGTTTTCTTTTTTCAGCTATAGCAACCATAAATGACAGGAAACACAACTGTAGAGAGCTATAGTAATATTTAAAATATAAATCCTAGGAATTAGGAGAATACACATATATGGCTATTTATTGTTAGCTGTATAAATTTCCATACAATATCTTAATTATGGGATGCACTTTTTATTACTCTTTTCTTTTCAGCTTGGAAGACGCATCGAGTCCCTTGTTCTACCATTAGAGCTATTACAGCAGTTTAAGTCTTCAGATTTTCCTACTCAGAGAGAATATGAAGCATGGCAGAAAAGGAATTTAAAGATGCTTGAAGCTGGACTTCTCCGGCATCCTCACCTTCCTCTGGAAAAGACAGACACTGCTTCTCAACAACTTAGGCAGATTGTTCGTGGGGCCTTAGATAGGCCCATTGACACTGGAAAGCACAGTGAAGCAATGCAAGCCCTTCGAAACATTGTAATGTTGCTTGCTGGCAGATCATTTGATGGGTCTATCTCTGAGATATGCCATTGGGCTGATGGGGTTCCATTAAATCTTCGACTCTACCAAATACTTCTAGAAGCTTGCTTTGATGTAAATGAGGCAACATCTGTTATTGAAGAGGTTGATGAGGTTATAGAGCTTATAAAGAAGACTTGGGTAATTCTTGGAATAAACCAAGCACTTCATAATCTTTGTTTTTTATGGGTCCTATTCCATCGTTATGTTGCTACTGGCGAGGTTGAAAATGATCTGCTCTTTGCTGCTGATACTCTTTTGTTGGAAGTTGAAAACGATGGAAAGGCAACAAAGGATCCTGCTTACTCCAAGATCATGAGTTCCACATTGAGCTCGATATTGGGTTGGGCAGAGAAAAAACTGGGTGTTTACCATGGCACTTTTTACAGGGATAATATTGATGTAATGCAAAGTGTCCTATCACTCAGTGTGACAACAGCCAAAATATTGGTAGAAGACATCTCTCATGAGTATTATAGGAAGAGGAAAGAAGTTGACATAGCACATGGCAGAGTTGACACCTACATTAGGTCATCAGTATGCAATGCTTTCTCTCAGGCAGGTCTTTCACCTTTTTTTTTTTTGGTTTCTAAATGCAGGTTTTTCACTTTACTGCTTTCATACCCCTTTATGACTTAGAAAAGGAATTATAAGAACATAAAAGCGTGCACTAGTAAGGCTGCTATATTGGGCTACCTGCTTTTGACACAACTGTCAAAAATTACATTCAGGGGTTCTTTTCATAGGCACACCTCAAATCACTGTGCGAAATTCTCTCCTTTAGTATATTTGATGTTTGAGATTATTCAGATGCCACATATTTTCAATTTGTATGAATGATTTAATTTTATCCTGAACATTCTATGACCTGTGGGTTTCTCCACCTATGAAAACATACTCCCTCATCCTTGCGCCCCCCCCCCCCCCAAAAAAAAAAAAAACCTTACATGTTCATCGGTCTGCTATTGTCACAGGTAATTGACAGTTACTTGAGAATTTCAAATTCTGAATATGTCCTTGTTTCTTTTCTTGTCTTTTCTTTTATTATTTATAGAGAATTTGTTATATGTAGGATCGGGTTTACAAATTTAAACATGTAACTTCTCGTTTTAGTTTATTTTTGTAAAACTGTCGGCTGCAATACGATACACGTGTAAAAACATTATTTTTGTGCCAATAATATGTTTCGAGCCTTCTGTTTGATCTACATTAAGGCAGGAAAGGGAGAAGATATATTTAAGTAGGCGCTCCGGTAGACATCAGAAAAATCATATTCCTGTCCTTTCCATCCTTGCACAAGGCATTAGTGACCTGGCTTTTAATGAGAAGGAAATCTATAGTCCAATACTGAAGAGATGGCACCCTCTTGCTACGGGTGTAGCTGTAGCCACCCTACATGCTTGCTATGGAAATGAGCTAAAGCAATTTGTTTCTGTTAATAGTGAGCTGACTCCTGCAAGTATACAAGTGTTGATAGCTACTGACAAGCTGGAAAAAGATCTCGTGCAGATGGCAGTTGAAGATTCAGTGGACAGTGAAGATGGTGGAAAGTCAATAATCCAGGAGATGACTCCTTATGAGGCTGAAGGTGTGATTACGAATCTAGTAAAGTCATGGATAAGGACACAAATAGACAGACTTAAGGAATGCATTGACAGAAATCTGCAACAAGAGGTATTTTATCTTTCTTAACTTGTCTCTTTATCCTAGACTTGTTTGCGAGTTGAGTACCACTTTTGAATTGATGGGTTGGACTTTAATTATTTGTAATGTGTTCTAGTTAACCGACATCAGTATCTAGTCATAGACGATGTGGATTGATGCTAATAATAATCAATGTTAAGTATCTAACATGAGACTTAGAAGGTTTTAATCATATCAACGTTCTAAAAGACACTAGGCGGGCGGCCGGGAGGCCTAGCGCCTAGGGGGCCTAGGCGGGATTTTTATTTTAAATTAATTTTAATATTTTATCTTACATTTATTCAGACAAAACAATAATATAAAGCAAAACAATCTATAATAAAGATAATAAGGTCTTTGCTTAAAGTTCAAACACATATATTTAACATATTAGTTTTATTCATAAACAAGATTGCTATTAAATAATAAAATTTAAAATTTCAAGAATTCAATTGAATATTAAAATTTAAGAAACTAAACATAAATTTAAGAATTATATTTAATTAAACTAAATATTACAAATGTATCATCATTTATATAATTTGAAGTTGGTACAAGTTCAAAAAATTACAATTATAATAAAATTATCCATTTTGACTTGATCTTGTTCACTTCTTGTTGTGATTTGATATACTACAACATGCATTACGAATATGGTAAATTATTAGAAAAATAAATATATCAAGATCTGGTTTGGATAGTTATTAAAATAAATAAAAAACATCTCCTAGGCCCCGCCTAATTTTTGGAGGGATTTTTTGGCGTAGGTGAGGCGCCAGGTGAGCCTAGCACCTAGACAGGGCTTAGGTGGCCAACTAGGCCGCTTTTTAGAACAGTGCACTATATATATTAAATGGCTCTTGAAGAAACTTCTAGCTCATTGAAGTCATTTACATTTACCGCTGGACTGTCATTATTCTATGAATATCTTTCCTTGTCAGTGTGCACGAATTCATGCATGAGGAATTACATCAATAAATTTCTTCTGCTTTTGCCTTTGCTTCTCCTTTTCTTCTAGTTCATTGTTTAAGTAATCTGGTTATTCATGTCATGATAGTTCAATTTTTTCAGAATATGCATTTCTATCATACCAGAAAGGAAAAAATTGCTTTCCTTTCCTTTCGTTTCAAGAATTATTTCCCCTTTCCAGGTGGTCTATGAGCTTAAGATGCAGACAGATAATATGGATAGCAAGGCATGTTGGGAGTTGTACTTGTAAACTGAATTCTCTTTTTCAAGCTTGGAGATTCCTTTCAGTTGTTAATGTCCAACTCTATCAATCAATGAATCTACTCCCCTCTCCTCAACCACAAAATTATTAAATAATTAAGCAATCCAGAAAGAGTCTTTCTTCACTCCTTCGGGGAATATTTAAATTAATTTTAATTTTTCTATATATGAGTTGTGAAAAGGCAAGAAAATTTAACCTGCACAATTGAGAAAAGCAAATACTTTCTATGATATAGAATGCTTGTTTCAGTTAAAAAGAACTAGATGTATGAGTTCACAAAATTTCTTTATTTGTCATTTGCGTACACATGAAAGTTATTCTTAACTAGATTTATATGATTAAAACTATCAACCTCTTCTTATAGGTCTGGAACCCACAAGCAAACAAAGAGCGATTTGCTCCATCAGCTGTAGAGGTTCTGCGGATAGTAGATGGAACTTTTGAGGCATTCTTTTTGTTTCCAATACCGAGGCATCATATTTTACTCCCGGACTTGATGAGCGGTCTTGATAGATGCCTTCAACATTACATATTAAATGCAAAATCTGGATGTGGTAAACATTTACATAGGCAGCAATTCTGATCAAGTGATTTTGTTGTTCACAATAACTCATTTTCATATGTGAACTGCAGGATCTAGAAGTGATTTTATTCCTACCATGCCTGCTTTGACCAGATGTACATCAGGCTCAAAACTTCCGGGGGTCTTTAAGAAGAAAGATAAATTGGTGCCGAGGAGGAAACCTCAAGTTGGGATTATAAATGGGGATAACTACTCTGGAATACCACAGCTGTGTGTTCGCATTAATACTCTGCACCACATACGTAAAGGCTTGGAAGCTCTGGAAAAGAAGACAATCACTCAGTTAAGGAGTACTGGATCCACACATTTGGATAATGTTATAGGGAAAATTTTTGAACTTTCAAGAACTACTTGTTTGGAAGGGGTCCAGCAACTCTGTGTGGCAACTGCATACAAGGTTATTTTTCATGATTTACGTCATGTACTTTGGGATGGTCTATATTTGGGGGAAGTTTCTTCTTTCAGGATTGAACCTTTTCTTCAGGAGCTCGAGCAATACTTAGATATTATATCGTCAACAGTTCAGGACAGAGTCCGGACGCGTCTAATTGCTGATGTAATGAAAGCTTCTTTCGAAGGTTTTTTGCTGGTTTTGCTTGCTGGAGGCCCTTCTCGTGCTTTTACTGTACAAGACTCTGCAATGATAGAGGAGGATTTTAAGTTCCTTACAGATCTGTTCTGGTCTGGAGGGGATGGATTGCCAGTTGATTTGATAGATAGGTTTGCAATCACTGTGAAACACATTCTTCCTCTATTCCATACTGGTACAGAGATTCTTATTGATCAACTCAAGTGTTGGATATTGGATGAGTATGGCTCTTCTGCTAAATCCAGGCTTCCATTGCCTCAAACTTCTGGTCAGTGGAATCCAACTGAACCTGACACAATTTTGCGAGTTTTGTGTTATCGGAATGATAAGTTGGCGACAAACTTTCTTAAAAAGACCTACAACTTACCAAAGAAACTGTGACCGAGTTCAGGTCATTGAGATGCTCAACTAACTTAATACTAGCAGTTATCCTAGTACCCCAGCTGCTTCAGAAGGTCCTATTCAGGGGCTGCTGAAAACAAAATACAGCCGCTGTACATAATACTTATGATTCTACAATTTTTGCTTCAAGTTACCTTCATTTGGTTTCTCAAGAGCTTCTGTAAAATGATGATTTTTGTTGTTCGAGAACACTAATATTATGAATGAAGTACCACGTTTGGAGCGTGGTGGGTTCAATTGATGAGGTCGTTTAAATCAATGTGGCGCACAGGGTATGGTAATCTGCTACAGAAAATTTGAAGGTATGTATTGATTTGTAGTTTGGAAATGCACATTTGAAATGTCTGTAATCTGTTTGTTCAATGGATGGTGCATTGTGTTATATATCATATTGCAGAGTTTCTACTCTTGAGATTCTAAACCATAAATATATTTTTAGTCACTCAACTGAGGTTGGGTTGAACTGATTTTTTCTCATTGAACTCTTAATATTTTATAAATAATAATTAAAATCGTCAAGTTAATTAAGTTTTTAACGGCAAAATTACGTGGAAGTGTTATAAATTATTGTGATTTTGAAGAGTGGAAAGTTAGAGAGAGAAATTTAATATTTACAACAACTATTGAGATTGTAATGAAGAAATTGAAATTATTTAAGATAATAATGGAGGATATTTAGATTCATGGGTTACTGGATATGTTCGAAATGTTTTAATATTTCTTTCTTTTATATTTAAGCCTAAATTTAATGATTTCATAATATTAATAATAATTATATTAATTTTCAAAAATAAAAATAATAATTAATTTTCAAAATTTTAGTTATATTTTTGAAGTTTGAATTTATTTTAAAGAATTTTAATTTTTAATTTGTACTTATTATGAAAATACTTGATAAAGACATTACCCAAATTTTGTTTATTTTAATAATATATGCAATATACCTGAATACAATAAAAGATAAATTTGTCAAAGAAAAAATACTAATAATTTTTTATTATTAATGTTAAACAATTTGTAACAAATAAAAAATAGTTAAATTCATTTACTTTTCAATGTCGCAACACATAAAACAACTGACGTGGATCGAGTGACGTCAATCATTTGTAAACCTAGGCTTAAAATTATTATTTATATTATGAAATCATTAAATCTTGGCTCAGAATTGTTTGATTTTGCTCTACTGGATACAATGCGTCAAGTAAGAGAAATTACAGTGTCAGAATAGAGTGCAAAATCTAGAACTAATCCTTTTCATTTCTGTAAGAAAGTTGATTAACTTATCCCGCATAATCCTTCTGAAGAGGCTCAAACATACAAATCTATATCTATTACCTGACATAAATTGCCTAGTATTTAAAGCCAAGGATTTCTCTTTCTTGCTCCACTTGTTTTTAAGCTTGTCGTTGAACTAGTTTTCTGCCAAGCGAAAACAGTAAGCCAAAGTTAGTGGACCAAAATTCAGGAAGACAGGTAAAGGAAACATCTTGAATGTTTACCTTCTTTATCTTTGATCGCATCCTGTTTCTTGGAGGTTTAAGTTTGTATATCCGAACCATCCAATGATGAGTTGTGAATACCTAGAATTATTTTAAAGCCACAGAATGGTTAGTAAGCTCAACCACATCCAGACATATATGGGTATCAATAACCAAACAAAACAAAGAAACACTCCAATAGCTAGGTAAAAATGAAAATGAGAATGAGTATCTAGGTAAGAAAATGAACCGAGCTCGAGCTCATTCATTATGCAGTAAATGAGACAGGCTTGAACATCCTTAAGTTCGGCTCGTTTCATTTCCAGACCTAGAGTATCTACTTATCCTATGAAACATCAATACGGATACGTGAATTGGTTGGGGATACGTTGAAATTTTCTATAATTTAGCAAATATGCATTTATGTATTTAACAAATAAATAATATTACCTCTGATCTACACTATAAGATCATTATTGATTTTCAAAAGACAATTTGAAACATTTTCAAACTCAAAATTGATATGATTTATTAAAAAGTATAAAACAATAAATCTTACCCTGAGTAGTATTTTTTAAATAATTTACAATATTCATCATTGTATTCCTTTTCTAGAGTATCTGAAAGTATATCCGAAACTAAAATAATAATAAGTTGAAAGATCTGAGGGTGTCGGATATATATCCAGGAGTATTCGAGAAGTGTTTGTGTTTCATAGTACTTGGCTAAAAGAAGACGTCTCACCGCATACAATGTACTGATATAGTGTGTTATTACATATATGAATAGCCATGTCTTTTGAACTTTTTACCACCACTTCACTGTACACCATCGGTGTATTGCATGTTTTTTTTTTTGGAATATAAAGCATGATATTATACACCACCAGAATGTTCAAAACAATTTGACACCCATAAAATGTTGGTGTTCATTAAAGAGACTGTTGGTCTTACCTCCTCAAAATAGGTTAACTTAAAATATTTCTTTCCGATTTCAGTCCGTCTTACTCTGTCAAACCCTTTACCACCATCTGTCTCCACAAACCTAGGGAAAAAAATTCAATTAAGAATGTAAATAGCCAATGGAAGCACATTCTCCAAATATTAACAACTATCTTCTTAGGAAAAGCAGCAGCATACCTGTAGTATGATAGTTTGTACATGAGGCAGTTTAACATTGTCGGAGTGGCCTGAGAATCAATCCGGTACTGACCATCTCTCTTTAAGAAAGTATGAAAAGTGCAAGGGTTAGTTAAAAATAATATTCCAATAATTTAAAATAAAAATTGAAATGCTCTGGAACACTTTCCATGTTTTCTTAGCCAGATACTATGATGGTAAATAATTTATTTTATGCCAGCCAAGCCAGGATCAAATAGAATGATAGACATCCAAATGGGATCTCGAATTTGGGTCTCAAATTAATGTAACATTATTTCATGGGTTCTACCCCTGTAATGTTCAGCAATCAGAGGGATACTGACACGTCAATTTGGGATCTCAAATTTGAACCCCCTAGCATTACTCTAGTTATATTACTAAACTTGAGTGAACAAAGCTGTCCACAATGACAAACAAACAACTAACCCCAAAAAGAAAATAATAAATATATAATAACTAAGTGGGCACAAAAGTACATAAACAAATGTTCTGTTCAAGTATTGCAGCAGCTTTTCAAGTTCGGTGAGTATTTTTTCACTATCGGTAAAAACAGAATGAATATTACATTTTCAACCGAAACTATCTCTTTACTATTCATGTGAGAGAAGTCTTGTGAAACTATCTCTTTTACTTGTAGAAATATCAATTCCCATAAAGGAATCCTCCCAGAAGAACAATTGATACAAAAGATTCTTTACTAACATGAAATATGAATCGATCCTCCATTGAGCACCTTCACTTGTAAAAATCATATTTTTAAGATCAATTCTCCTTTTCGAGAAAGAATATAATTTCCATATTTTCATAATATTGCTAGTACTACTTGGTAAATGGAACCTCATGAGTCGTGATATAGTATAATGAACTCTATGCTACAAAACTTATTAAACTTTTTATAAGATACAAAATGCAGTCAAAAGTTCAAAATCAGGTGCAGTAACATTGCCATTTACCTGTCTTTTAACTAGAAAGCAACAAAAAAAACCCATCTAGAATCCCTTTTACTTACCAGATAATCAGGTTCCTTGATGTGAGGGAATACACCCCCTCCTATACGAACCATCCAGAGGAACTTATTTATATCATCACTAGGATAACCAATAAGACCTGAAATGTGAAGCCAGATTACAATATAGGATTTCTTGTTTTTCTTATAATTTCGTTTCTTTTTTCTTTCTTTTTTCTCAAGGAATCAAAGCTTTAGTACCAACCTCCAAAGACAACAAGAACATATTTTACATCCAAAGAATTAAAAATTTCCCAAGCTGCCTTTTCAGGAGAAGACATGGCAGTCCCGACAGTTGCAATATGTGTGTTGTTCCAGGTATTATTGTCAACAATAACAGTGCGATTAGCCATAGCAGTAGTTTGATAACCATAATCCCACCAAGACGCAACCTGACAGAAGTTTTCAAGAAAATACATTATTCTTCAGTTTCACAAATATAGGTCAATAGAAACTCTTGCAGCACAGTTTACTGTGACAATCATATGCTAAGATAGTTAAAACAACTAAATGAAGTAAAGTTGCACCATATCTTAGGAGAGTCAAAAACATCATCCAGCTCTTAATTTGTTCAACTGATATCCCCCATATCTTGGTGATACCAAGTTAACTTACCGGGGACAGTCAATATCCTAGTTTAGTTATCTGATAGAACGCCAGTACAATGACATCCTGTGAGGAACATGTTGTGCATCTCGATATCGGTTCAACAAAAGGATTCTCAATATTAGATGAAAGCACATGATGAATCCTAGGCTGAAAGAGGAAATACAGGATACTCTGAAGCGAAGCTGAGAGAGCGATTTAGAATCTGACAAAGCCAAAAGTCCCTCAGATCATGACTCAAAAAATGAATAGAAAAATCCTTCTGTCCAGATCATCTTGTACAGTTATGTATGCAATTCGTTACAGCCTACCCCAATTAGTTTGGGATAAAACGTGTAGTTGAGTTGAGTGGATAGACTATTAGTAATTTAGTAGCCAATAACCTTGTCTGTCGAAAAGAAACAGCCAAGGGATTCACAAGAATGGATTAGAGAAACTCCATATGCTTAGTTCTAGGTACGACTCCCCCTTCACTACCGAGTTGACCCAGCTTTTACTTTGAACCATGTTGACCACTAATTAAATCTGAATTTGCATCATGCATTTAGCAATGTCCTTCAATGCTTGTCCTTCATACTAATATTTTAAATGACAATACATTGAAACAACGACATTCAAGTCTGAATCACCACCACTAGAACCCTATATCCAACTTCACATGGTCCTCTGTTTGTTAGATACTCAACTAGCTACCTTATCAAGAAAGTACAAAATAAGATATAGTGAATAAAGTTAAAAGATTTAGAACTGATAGAAAAGGTAAAACAAACTAGCCACTATCATTGTTCTAATGATTCGCATAATAAGATAACCCCAATAATGGGAAATATAAAACTACAGCAGCAACAATTATAAGACGCGTACAAGAAATATGTAATCCAACTCACTTTATCATCCACCTCCGTATTGTGACTTAGCCATGCATAAGCCTCTCTAAAATCATCAAACACATGAAGACCATCACGAGACTGAGAGGTTAGCACTATTGAAGGGGCAGAATATGCTTCTGCTGCTGCCCAGACGCAGTGGATCTAAAAGGAGACATATATTAGATACAGAGGGATAAAATATAAAACGGTAAGAAAAAAATCACGTTAGAGAAATAAATAAATTAATAACAGCACAACTAGAATGATCAGCCATCCAACATAGCAAGGAAAAGAAAATATATAAGCAAACTGAAAGCCAGGTTCAAGTTTTAAACTCTGAGTGCATATGAAGAAATGTGAGAGCTAAGCAAATGGGTATTGTTACGAATTGACTGTTTTCCTCTTTCCTTTCAGGGTGGGAGTAGGTAAGGAGGGGGGCAATGATGTATTTAACTAAGACCAGGTTTGAAACAATCGATACATTTGATGGAATTGGGTATTCAACATTAAACAACTGGAAAAATATCAACACTGTTATATATCATAAAAATTAAATAACCGCATTGTGGTTATTTTTAATATGTGCAAGTGACTACATAGTGGCAGCCAATCATGTTGGACCAAATCCAAAGTCATATATATAGAAATAAAATGCATAAACGCGTGAGATGGCCGTGAAAACTTGGAACCCCCCCCCCAAAGGACGAGATAACAAAACAACAAAGACAACAAGAGGGCCTTTTTTCCCCCTAGAGTATTATATTTCTTTTGCACAAGTATTTCCTGTTGGATTTTAGTTAATACTTTCTTTTTGGATATTGAGGTATGTATTCAAAAACTTCTCATTAATCATTTAAAAGACCATCTTATCAGGTAAAATTAGCTGAAAGTGTTGCTTGTAGTGGTAAATGGATCTCAAAAGTCTGCAACAGGTATCTATTATTCGGTTGTGCATAGTTGACTTTCTATGTTGGTATTACAAATACTTTCATCTGTTCCCTTTCAAGGTGATGAGAAAGTCTCAAAAAGTGGCTAGAAGACTTCATGTATCTTACGTTAAGAGATAGTTATTAAATAAGATAAGTCAATTAAGTAAAAAAGTATCTTTTACTCCCAACTGATGGTAGTATAATATCCAAGAAAACATTAAGTGAGGACAAGTAATCATTGAGTACTCCAGATACTTGGGAAAGAAAGAATACATACAACATAAAAGGAACCCAGCAACACCAGTAAGAGAAGAGCAATGATAGACGACTCCAGAGGTAAAACCAGAAGCCTCTTCTCAATCTTTGACTTAATAGAAGGTTTAGAAACTTTTTCCACATTCTCCTTTTCCTTCTTCTTGCTCCTCTTTGAAGGTCGTTCCTTTGAAGGCTCGTCACTTTTATCAGTTTTCACAGCATCATTTTGGATAACATCACCAGAACCAGTTTCCCCCGCCTAAATTGTCAATGCCATACAAAGAATCGTACTCTAATAGCTGAATTTGGCAATTTAAAATCTCATTGGATTAATATAATAAGTAAACTACTTTAGCAGACATACATCAATCTGAAGATTTTGTGATACGCCAGGCAACTGAAATTTGATTGATCGTGTAAAAACCGTGAAAGCTTCAGAAAGAGCAATACCAGACAATATGCATGCTGCTGGAGCAAGTACAAGCATTAGACGCACCTGTCAACAATGATGGAGAATAATTAGAAGAGTTGATAAAAGGCGAAACTATATTTACTTGTCTGTGCTTACCATCACACCGGAGAAATATACTGATGTAACAATGTAAAGGACCACAAAGGAGCTTGCATCAGATAGCGGCAAAAAGCATGCCTGAAAAGTATTAAAGGTGGTGTAAGAACAGACAATAAAACAAAATATTGACAAAATGAATACATAATTAAAATTTCAAAGTGAATATGCAAGATCAGTTCTTACAATAATACCAGCTGGAACCAAGAATGCCAGAACATTGATGTCCATAAAGTAAGACGGCCAAGTAGGTGGTTGATGTTCACTGACACTAGCAATGATTGGTATGTACTTGCTTGCATAAGTTCTACACAATTCGGAAGATAAAAGGTGGGGGAATGTTAGAAACCTACCTCAAGATAGCGGGAGAAAAAGACCAATAAGAAAGTAAACAGAATCATGATAACTAGTTGTTGCTTTTAGGCATTCAATTATCACACTCATCCTATTCGAGAAATGACAGAATTTGGCAGCAATATTACTGGCTTCATATAGGACCCTGTAAACCAATAATTTAAACTACCATGCCACCGACCATATTTCCCAGATACACTTCGAAATATTTATTCTTGAGTTGTGCACGTTCATTTGGCTCTAAACCAGAAGAACAACTTTCTTATAACAAGTCTTTGAATTTACGACAGAACTAAATGCAAAATCCACCATAAAACAAACAAGAAAACCCTAATGGGGCACTTATAGCTCGGGAAGCAAGTTAAACAAATCACATCTAGATCTTAATTTTCAGTCACATAACACATGAATACTTCACTAAAAGACTATAACAGATAATGAAATAAATAAAGGTTAAGAAGCTTACGGGTCAAGCAAGCTTAAACTTCGTCCACTCCATCCCTTTGTTGGACTAGATGCTACCAGTGCCACAAGTACAGCTATCACAGCACAACATACAACCCTGAATAATTAAATCATAAATACATAACATGTCAAAAGGTCTATTGATTGTTATATATGTCAACTACAGTAAGGTTAAGAAATCATCCTCATCTTGCACAGTAGTTCTACATTCATATTTTGGTTAAATTATATTGATATAGTAAAGGAAAGGTGTATTCCTACAGCTTAGGTAAGAAAACAATTTCAAAAGGAAAATGAATTAGCGTTATCTTTTTCTTTTCTTTTATATTTAGTTATAATCACAATCTTCTAATTTGATACCACTGATCCAAGATTTTAAAATTTCATATAAAAGAGTCTTACAGTCCAACAGATACAACAAGAGTAACCGCTACTTTAAACATTTTTGGAGAAAGAATTCCTTTGATATAGTATGCAAAAGCTACCACATGGAGAATAATGAAAACCTGTATACGAAATTTTCCAGAAAGAAAAGATGGTATTAGTTAAGTTGTAGGAACAATACAGTACAGAAATATGTAGTAGTTAACTGGGCCATCTAGGTTGCCATTTTCAAGCAAGAATATATATACACGAGACTTGAACAGTAAAATAAAATAAAATAAATGAAACTGCAAATTCTTAGACGATATCATTAAATCAGACATCTGATGAATATCACACATTTACACTACTTTGTACTCCTATAAGCTATCCTCTTTTAAAGCAACCAGCGGTGACAAAATCCTCTAACCTACAGACAATATCACAATCCTTCACTGAACCATCTTAATACTAAGTGGCTAAGACAATATCTAGGTTATGAGTAACTGCGACAAATTTGAATTTAGATGACAGCACTTGCACAAGATATACACACCTGACTGCATTCAACAATAATTTGAGAAGATGAATTAATAGGGCCTAAAGTTGGAAATAAACAGTTAGATCTTTAAATCAGCCAAAAAGAAGTTGATGCAATGCAAATTGAATACAACCAAGTAATTTCGTAGTGCGATACTAACCAACACAAGCGTCCACACGAAGTCAAAGTTTCCTTTTTTCAACAAGTAGACCAGAAGTAAAAGCTGTCGAGCCATAATTACCTTGGCATGTTTTCTTTCTTTGTATAGTTTTCATATTTTACTGATATATGCTAAGCTGATTTATTACTATGGAAATTCTTTACCAGAAGGGAAATGATTGTAGCAAGTATATTTGAATTATGCGATAAAAAGCTTGTAAGACCTCTGCGACAATTAATGTACATAAATTCCAATAACTAAATCTTTTGACAGATGAAAATAAGATATGTAGAACAATGTAATTTGTCTTTCTAGAACTTACCAGAAATGATGCAAAATGTTCTGATGTCAGGACTGCATTGAAACCAACAACGGGAACCAATGCAGCTAGCAGTGTTCCTAAAACAACCTGCACATGAAAGAATAAGACATAGTACAGAGGACTAGAAAATGATAAAGAACAAGTTATCAAGCAGGAAAAAAAATCTCCCACACATTCTCAGCACCCAACTAAATGAACTTGATTTAAAAAACCAATAGTCAAAACTATACATTTATTATTTCCTACAAAAAGCAGCAAAGAACTTGTCAAACTTATTTTTAAGTTATAATAAATTAAAAAACAGCCCAGAACTTGCAAGTTGTAATAGGAACATATTCCTCAAAAACTATCAGCTAACAGTTACATAAATTGGATGGGTATCTCCTGCATTTCAAGGCTTTGTGACACAAACACACACACACACAAAGGAAGAAAAAAAAACCACTTTTCATCACGTAAAACTTGTTAATAGCACCCTCTTTTCTCTTCCTTTTTCCTTCTTTTTTGATCCTATTTCGTTTTCAAAATTCCTAAGGTTATCTTACCTCTGAAGCCACTAATCCTTAAAAAATTATTTTAGCTGCAAGTTGAAAGGTTTTGTGATATATTGACTTCAGTTTGCTTATAGCATGCTCTATATCATTTGTTTCCAATCTTTAAAAAATGGCAAAAATATCTGATAATCTAATTTACTACTAGCTAAATTGCATGTATCAATAGTTATAGACAGGGTTAAATCTTCATGCACTACTTACAAATGGAGCATACGCTATGTATAACCGAGAAGAATAGCGGCCAGTCACAATACAAAGAAGAACATGCATTGGTATGAGGTTAATAATAAAGGTGTATCCTCCCCAAGAGCAGACCTGAAAGTGGAAAGCAAATATTGAGTACCGAAAATTAGAAGACTAAAAGGAAAAAATTACTGTGACAAAAACAAGTATAATCATAGAAATTAAAAAGCACCCAGAATATTAGAAGACAGAGCTCACCATGTAAAAGTATGCTATGGCATTTAAAGTAGCATAGAAAAGGGATCCCGTATTCAATGTCTGCAAACAAGAAATTAAAAGTGTCATGACAAAAAATTTATACAGACCATACCCAATCTCCAATATCTCAATAACAATCGCAAGAAAGAAGTTAAAAAAACAAAAAAAACTTGTCAAACTATAATTTTTCAAGAAAAAAATATAATATAAAGTACTCTTTTTTTTAAGCACTAAATATAGGACAGAAGGAACAATAAGCACAACTTTGATCTGAATCTAACCTTGATATAAAGATAGAAAGTGAAGATCAAAGCAAATATAGCTACAGCTTCATTATCATAGCTGCCAGCCACAGATCGGGATATATAGGATGGAACCTGCAAACAAGAACAAAAAAAAAATCAAAAAAATAATATATTATGATTAAAGTTCTGAGAATGTAAATCACATTTATGCATGGCGTGGATCATTAGTCATAAATGGAAAACAAACATTGTTAGGCATTTGTTTAAGACGCCAAGCATATCTTCAGGGTTTTTTTTTCAAATGGTAACTTTTTGAAATGCTATGCCAACTTAGGGGCTGTTTGTTTAGGTCTAAATGGTTGAATGACTAAATCGATCAGTCATTAAGTGTGTTTGTTTTAGAAAAAAATAGTCTGAATAGCTGAATCGGTCAGCCATTCAGACGATTTGGGCTGAATGGTTTAGTGTCATTTTTTTGACTAAATGGGTTGAATGAAGTTTTTTTTTACAATATTAACTATTATATTAAGTAATATTAAATACATTTATAACAATTTTGAATTTTTTTAGAGGGGTAAAATAATAAAAATGTGTTATTCAGATGTTTCAGACATGTCAATTATCAAACAACTTTTTTCATTCAGATTCATTCAGTTTTTATCAAACACTCCTTTACTCGTGCCATTGATTTTTTCACATTTCTAATATTTAAGTTGAAAATTATGTTTACTAGGACGATTAATAATCTAGGAAGTCAACCTCTAAACTACTTCTAGATTTAAAGGACGGCCTGAGTTCTTGCTACTTTCAGTAACACCTCTAAGTACTTGGCTCAAAAACAGTGTACTACTAAAAATACAGTTCACAGCACAATCACATTCGAAGTTGTCCTCATTCTCGGTTAAATATGGTGTTGACAATCCTTACCATATATCCAAATATACATTCCAAATTTCAGTTGACAGCAACACAAGGCCATGCTCTGTTTCTATTTTCCCTCTTTTAGATTGTATTTAAACATTTTGATTCATAAATCAATCCAAAAAGTGGACATCAATTAGCAATGCACATAATCCAAACCGGGCATACATGTTTATGTTTAAAGGGTAAATAGTTGAAGTTAGATAAAAATAAAAATAAAAATATAGAAGGATAATGTACTTGAAGTTAAATAATTGGAAGGATCATTATAATGACGGAGATATTACTAAATAAAACGTAATACAAATTTCTTTCTCGTGTAGAAAATAGTTTTTTCCTTTATCAATATAGGCTAACCTATTATAATTCAGAGTTCTATTTATATTTAAGTGTGGTTCCTTTAATTTGTTTACTGATGAGCCTGGTAAGAAGTTCCAGTTGAAATAAACCTACAAAGGATAAAAACTTGCAAGAAAACTGATATCCTCTATTTTTAGAGAAAGAGCTACAAAGGGAAATACTCAAATCTGAATTTATTAGGTCTCAAAAAGCTTCACTAACTTCTCCTTACAGTGTGCCCTTCAGATGCATATAGACATATGACATATCTCCTTTGTTAGGTTTTTTATGAAGCACTATCCACTCTTCTTAGCTTACTTAGTTGTAGAGCATGTTAATATAATTATACTCACCAAACATATATACATATATATATATATATGTATGTATAGACACATATTCTTTCATATAACAAAATAGTAAAAAGGTTACATAAGAAAGTTCTGCTCAAAGTTTAGAACTAGAGAAAAAATAATAATAAAGTCATAGAGAACCACTACACAATTATACCATGCCCAATAGAGCTGCTGCAGTGAGTCCTGCACCGGTGCTCTTAACCTCCTATATAAAGTTCATGAAACATGAAGGGAAGATCTCAGTTTGCAGAAACATAACTTGAAAGCATAGAAAATATATATATGACCACTCCAAAATTAAATAATTCAGCCAGGAAACAAACCTTCGTCAAAAAAAAAGTTGCCCATGCAGCATTAGCAGAGAATATGGGAGCAGTGAAGACACAAACAGTTTCCACAGATAAAGGAATATTCAAAGAATTCAATATCCTGAAAGGCACAAAATAATTAGCTGGTAGAGGACACCGAACTTTATATTTCTCTTAGTTTTTTAATAACATTGGCATGAATATTTTGCTATCGATATAAAATTGATCCCAAATACTCACCACCATAAGGTTCCTGCAGTCAACGTTAATCCGGGGTAAACAGTTCCACCAATCACACGACCAAGAGGATACCTTTGAACAAGAAAAGGTGCAATGTAACTAAAGATTTTCATAATAACAACCTAGAAAGGATAATAATAATGTTAATAATAATAATAGTAATGATGATGACAATAATAATAATATAAAAGTCCAAAACTACAATCATTATAGAAATTACCATGTCCGGTCATCAAACCAATTCCAGAAGTCATATATTCCATTCTCTGTGAGAAACTGAAATCAACAGATATTGTTGTCACCTTCTTCACAAATACTTTTGTAAATAGTAAAATAATTTAACTCAAAGAGGCATGCATTCAGTATATCAGAGACATTCATTGCCAAGAAAGGAAATACGCTATAGGCATTAAATGTATGTTTACTCCCACAGTCTAAATGCATTTCATTGATTTCTAAAGATAAAACTCCAACTTCACAAAACTTCGACAATTTTAACTCAAAGCAAATCAACTTTTAAATGTTCCTCACCATTAACTAATCAGTGTACTAAAATTCCTAGGTCTTACCTAGGTCCGATTAATCCCTAGGCACTAGGAGGTCCTCTACCGCCTTAATTTGTACCCCTACTTAGACAGAATCAGACCTCTACTTTGAACCTCTACAATACTTGAATGAATTTGTTAAGCCTTAAAAGATTGTTTTTTGGTAATGTTTCATGTAAAATTAAAAAAAGTGCATATACTATATGTTTTGTATAATATAAGAAGTATATACACTAAAAAAATAAATAAATGAGATCGCCTAAGAAAATGTCTAGTCTGCCTAAGAAAACGCCTAAACACCGCCTAGGAGCTAGGTGCCCACTCCGCCGCCTAGGTCAGTCTAACGAATTTTAGAACACTGGCCTGGCCATAATATAGTACAAAATCATACTAAATAATTGACATTATTCAATAAAGTAGGTACTGAATTAAAGTTGAGCAAAACAAAACACACAAAAAAAAAAGTCAAAACAAATGTTACAGTCCCAAGAGTTAGGTCCTGCATGAGATTTTTGAGAGTATAAATCATTTTAATATAACAAGTGATCCCACTATCACTCCTATAACGCTTTAGGTACTTTAAATCAACACAAATATATTTAAAAAAATGAAATTCATTAAGCTATATTTGAAGTGCCAACAGCATCAACCTTTTGTGGAATAGCTACAGAAAATAAAATTCAAACCTGGGTGACTCTGTAATTGAAATATGGATCGAACTCATGAATAACACTCTCATATTTAATAACCTGCAAACACAAACAAAATCATATCCACTCAAATTCACGAAACAAACTCCCAAGTGCTAAAGGATAAAAACTTAAATTTTAATAATATCATCAGATCCAAATTGTACGTGAATACAAACATTCTACGTGTATGTGAACAGAAAGACTGAAAATTTTAATTCTTTACCGAGAAAAGGCGTATCGAAAATGCGAGCACACCGATCAAGAGGAGGATGAAGAACGATAGAACATTTCCAAATGCGAAGCGTAGAGCTGAATCTTTCGAGTTCTCTAAGGCCGCCATTAACGGCCAAACCAATCTCTGGAAATAGTAGAGAGAGTGTGTTTGGTTGGGGGAGTGGGGTTTTGTAGGTCTTCAGTCCCTGTGGCTGTGAGGACGAATAGCAGACTTTGTATTTTGTACTTTGTAGCAATCAGAGCTTTGTTTAACTGAAACTACGAATTTACCCCTACAATACAGTTTAATGATACCAGAGTCAGAGTACCAGTGCTATCTAGTAATTGAAATTTTATTTTTTCTGCGTCAAAACTAATGATTTGGTCATCGAAGTTGACACGTTTTATTAAATATCCGATTAAATTCATTAGTTATCGAAGTTGACACGTTTTATTAAATATCCGATTAAATTTTTAATTTTTTAAATTAATTCACTGAATTAATTTTTATTTTAAAATTGGGTCATTCCGTTAAATAAAGTTGACAGACGTTAAGTTTTTATTTACGTGACGCTAACGTGGCAAAAAATAAAAAATATTGCTATGTGACAAAAAAATCAAAAACAGATTTTAAAAATAAAAAAAATTAACATTTTAAAGTTTTAAAAATAACAAAAACATAATAAAATAAAACAAAAACAAAAAAATCAAAATATCTTTTCTTCTTCAACTAAAAAGATTTAACCATGTTAATTATTTGGCAAAATAAGAATTTTTTTTAAAAAGCATAATTTTTTTTAAAAATATAATTTTTTTAAAAACAGAATTTGTTAAAAAAATATAATTTTTTTAAAAACAGACTTTTTTAAAAAAAATATTTTTTTTAAAAAAAAAATTAAGAAAACAGATTTTTTTTAAAAAATAGATTTATTTGAAAAACAGATTTTTTTTAAAAAAACAGATTTTTTTTAAAAACAGAATTTTTTAAAAAATAGAATTTTTTTAAAAACAGAATTCTATAAAAAATATAATTTTTTTAAAAACAGATTTTTTTTTAAAATTGATTTTTTTTAAAACGGAATTTTAAAAAAAAGGAACTTTTTTTAAAAACAGAATTTTTTAAAAAACAGATTTTTTTAAAAAACAGAATTTTTAATAAAATATAATTCTGTTTTTTTAAAAATTCTGTTTTTAAAAAAAATCCGTTTTTTAAAAAATTCTGTTTTTTTTTAAAAAGTATATTTTAAAAAAATTTCTGTTTTTAAAAAAGTTCGATTTTTTTAAAAAAGATATTTTTTTTAAAAAAATCTATTTTTTAAAAAATCGGTTTTTAAAAAAAATTCTGTTTTTTTAAAAAAGTCTGTTTTTATAATAAATTCTGTTTTTTTTAAAAAAAACAGTTTTTTTTAAACAGAATTATGTTTTTGTTATTTTTAAAACTTTAAATGTTAATTTTTTTTATTTTTAAAATCTATTTTTGGTTTTTTTGCCACATAAGCAATATTTTTTATTTTTTTACCACGTCAGCGCCATGTAAATAAAAACTTAACGTCTGTTAACTTTTTTTAACAGAATGACCCAATTTGAAAATAAAAATTAGTTCAGCAAGTTAATTTGAAAAATTAAAAGTTCAATTGAGTATTCAATAAAACGTGTCAACTTTGATGGCCAAATCATTAATTTTGCCTTTTTTGTACATTGGCTAATGATTTGTTTGGATGCTCCTTCTGAATTAAGTCTATTTTCATACAAAATTTTAATTTATTGACAAAAAAGCATATATATATATATATATATATATATATATATATACAGAACGAATCAGGTAAGGGCTCTCTTACTTTGTTAAAATGCGGATTTTTTTTTTGTTTTTTTTTTTGGTTTTTTTTTAAACAACTAAAAAAAATATTTAATATTTTATGGAACTGAAATTTTTTCATAATATAATGTTTTGGGCGTGTTTTAAATACCTATACCAAAAAGTGGTGGTACAGTCTGCCCAGACTGTACATACATATTTTGTTATACGTGCCCAAATCACATCCAAAACACTGTATTATGAAAAAATTTCAGTTCCATAAAATATTAAATATTTTTTTTAGTTGTTTAAAAAAAACCAAAAAAAAAATAAAAAAAAAGTCTGCATTTTAACAAAGTAAGGGAGCCATCACCTGATCCTGACCCTATATATATATATATATATATACGGTAAGAATTAAGAGCATTCTTCTTAAATAGTATTTCACCTTAAATAGCATTCTTTTATCAAAACAACGTAATTTTGGAAGGACGCGGTGACATTTTTGTAAATACGACCGTGTATATATATATATATATATATATATATATATATATAAGCTTAAATATGAATTAGTAGCCTAAACTATAAGACATATTCCACTTCGGTGATCCACTTTTCAATTTTGTCAATTAGATTATTAAATTATCAATTTTTTCCAATTAAACAAATTGAACATGCCACGTCAGAAATTGCTGACGTGACTAATTTAAGTGGGGTCTAAAAGGACTTACGTGGCAAATAAATAATTTAATATACATTACAAAAACAAATCATTTTAACAGTATGGACAATTTGGTCAATATCTTAAAAACCCTAATTAAAATAAAACAAACCGATCAGGTAATCAAGTAAACACTTCGATCACACCTCAGATCAAAAACTAACAAACCCTTCAGATCACTTCAACCCTTTGGTAAAAACTTCTCTTCTTTCATATCAAAAACTAACAAACCCTTCGGATCTGAAAATGGACGGCGACCTTCTCTTCCTTAAGCGACGGCGAAAAGTAAAAAACTAACAAACCAACCATTTGGTTTGACATCCCGTATTACTATTAAGTAGAGTGGATTAGATTTGCTGGTAAATCCAAAAGGTAAACAAAGACTTTTGTTCTTTTGTCTTCATTTGCTTCCTTCATCATTGAGTTAGCGTACAGATACAAAACACCATCATCATCTTCTTCCTTTTATCTGCCTGCCATCCACCCAATAATTGTAATATATCTTCCTTTGGGTTGGGAGTTTTCACTCAAGGATAAAAACGCCTCCGATTTCAGAAATGACGGAGGCCTTGAGGGACTCCGATTTCATGGCAGCGTCGCCGTACTTGACCACGATGGTTTTGTTGCGAAATTTTTGGATGAAAGGGAGGGCTTCCGATAGGATTTTGACCCGGGTTTTAGCTGGGGTTGGGATAATTGTAAGAAGGGTTTCTGTTTGGATGGATTGTAAGGATGATTTGAGGTGTGGAATTTGAAATGGGGTTTTGGGTTTGGTGGATGACCAATGTATTGGGAATCTGAAATTAGAACTAGGGTTGGGGTTTATCAGGGGTTTTGACAGAGGTTAGGTCCGTGAGGAGACGAAAAGGGCTTTAGCAACCACAAATCCAAGAAGCCGTCGCCATCGGCACCTCTACGATGACCAAGAAGCTGTAGAACGGCGACCGACGTAGAATTGAGGCCGTCGAAGATCCTCCATCGAAGATCTTCCGGCGAAATACTCCTTCACAGTCGGCTGAAGATCCTCCGGCAAAATACTCTCGATAAACCCGGCGGTGAAGTTGAAGAACAGCAGTGAAAGAAGATGGGAAAGAGAAAATGGAATTGAAAATGGAATATTAGAAATGTTAACTTATGTTTTGACTGTTTTGCCCTTTGTTTAATAAGAATTGTTTATTTAATAAATAAAAAAATATTTTTTTTGCCACATAAGCTTCTTAAGGCTCCACATAATAAGCCACGTCAGCAATTGCTGACGTAGCGTGTTCAATTTGTGTAATTGAAAAAAATTGATAGTTTAATAATCTAATTGACAAAATTAAAAGGTGGATCACCGAAGTGGAATATGCCCTATAGTTTAGGGTACTAATTCATATTTAAGCCTATATATATATATATACGGTAAGAATTAAGAGCATTCTTCTTAAATAGTATTCCACCTTAAATAGCATTCTTTTATCAAAACAACGTAATTTTGGAAGGACACGGTGACATTTTTGTAAATACGACCGTGTATATATATATATATATATATATATAATCTTATACTCCCTCCGTTTCTTAATATAGGTCGTTTTAAGATTATGCACAAGTATTAAAGTAATAATTGTATAACATTAACTATAATATCAATTGTCTACATTACCCTTGTATTGAAAGAAGAGATTGTTATTTATTGGACATAAAATAGTGGAGAACCAAAGTTACATTTAATACTTGGAATAATATTGGAAACTAAGTAATTAATGCTTACGTGAAATTCTCAAAACGACTTATATTAAGGAACAAAAATATTTCTTTAAAACGATTTATATTAAATAACAGAGGGAGTATTTCGTACATTCATAACTATACAAAATATTGGTGATAATAATTATATATACACAATATATTAATTACAAGTATGACTATCACAATTGTTTTTGACCAAAAAAATTTGTGAAATTTTGAACAGCTTATTTTTTATATCAATATTCTAATAGCCTACATACATGCGTGACTATGAAATTCTATTATTATATAATTAATTTTATTTTATTATCAACAGTTTATTTTAATATTATCTTTTATAAAAATCGTAATTTTTAAAGTCAAAAATAAAATATTAATTTTCAAGTCAAATTAAAAAGATTTGAAATATCCAAGAAAATGAATCACTATTACTTGGGGTAAAGGGCCACTACTACTTTACATTTTCCTCTTATGTTGAATTAATATCTAGAAACAAAAATAAAACAAAAATAATTAAAGTGGATAAATTACTTATCTGTTTGGTTTAAAAATTAACCCAATTCTCATCAATTACAGTGTGCCTATTATTTCTCTATGTCTCTCCTTAGTAAATCAGCTTTGTCATGAGCTGATTGGTTTTTACACGTCATTGTTTTCTACTGGATTTTCTTCCAATTCCTTGTTTACAGTTTGCCTGGCTATCTAGTCCTATGTGGGCCCAATAGAACAGGCTTTAGTTGGGCCAAACGTCCAAGGTTATCAGGGAGATGGCATTAGCCATAGGCGTAGACCTATTCTTGTTGAATATTATTTGAAAATTGATAAATCCATAACGTAAAATGATATTTTCATAACAAAATTATTATAGCGACAATTTTTATTGTTCTTATATATTTATAGCGACATTTTTATTGTGAAAGTATCAATTTCTTATTATTTATTTTTTTCCTGGTACATTTGGTAGCTCATCAAATTTCATAAATTATCATGTACATTTATCAAATATTTATACAAATATCAAATATTATCATACCCACTTATTTTAATGTCAAATGTGAAATTTCTAAATTAAATTATTAAATAACACATATTTAAATAAAATAAGCAGTTAAAATCATAGTAATTAATTTTATTAAGAGACCACAATAATAGAAAATTTATATTTTTCTATTATTTTTTAATATTTTCACAACTCTTATATCAGTTGCCCATGATATTGTGGTGCCAAAAGAGAACAGTAGAACATGATACATTTACACTCTATTAACTAATAACGTGACAAAGCTTTTGAAATATTTGGGCCAGGCCCGTTATTCTTGAGACACCGACTATAAATATCGCGTTATAGATGATTGGTCGCAACCAAACACTACGTTAGAGGACATAGTTGTTTATAATCCCAATCTGCCCTAGAAGTTCAATTTTATCTTCCCGGGGGAATTAAACAGGTGATTTTAGATCATTCAAATAATTATGTATATCGATATTTTATGATCCATTTCTTGATTTGATTACGAATTTTCATCTCCGTATAGTTTAGGGTTAGGATCTGTGCTATATATACATAATACATATTTATTGAAAATAAAATCCATTAGTTTTTTACTGCTGTATCGGATTTCTAGATCTAATCATAAGTTGAAATCGAGTTTGATTTGATAATCTTATAACATTATACGTCTATATATATCTCTCGTATAAAGCAAGATAACCTCTGCTTAGTTTTTTAAGCTTTTGTAAGGTTTAGGTTGTGAATGGTTGTTTTTCCAAATCGTTTTAGCATAAATTAGTAAGCTTTTCTTCTTTGATTAACGTTATTTGATCCTACTGTTTATAGTCTTCTTTTTAAAATGAAATTGACTTCAATCCTGCTATTTGATAGGTTTAGGGCTTTTTGGTGGTATTAAAGTTTGGGACTTTGCCAATATCCAGAAACTGGTTTTGCCATGGCGGCTCTGAAGGAGCTCCTACCCCCTGCGAAATTGGCTGGGACTACATATTATGATCACAGTAGTGATCCATGGTTTAAGCAAAGGTATACTGCTGCAGAGGATGAGATCTCCGCGGTTGTTAAAGCCAATTCGGTACCACTGTATTTGAAGCGGGATGGATTTAGGCCATCACGGCCTGAGCATTTTGGTGATGGGGGTGCTTTTCCAGAAATTCTCTATGCACAGTACCCTCTTGATATGGGTAGGAAAAAGGACATAGTTTCCGGGCAAAAGACACTACCTGTTACAGTTGATGAGCATGGCAGAGTTACTTTTGATGCTATTGTCAAACAGAATGAGAATGCATCCAAGATTGTTTATTCACAGCATAGGGACCTTGTGCCGAAGATTTTGAAAAACGAGATTGATGAAGAGGAAGGGCCCGATGAGAAGCAGAAAGAAATTGAAGAGACCACTTTGGAGACAAAAATGGCTCTTGAGAAGATTGTGAATGTGAGGTTGAGTGCTTCACAGCCTAAAAATGTTCCAACACAATCCTCGGATTCTAAGTTTATCAAGTACAAACCTTCACAACAATCATCTGCTTTTAACTCGGGTGCGAAGGAGAGGATTATTAGGATGGTGGAGATGCCTGTTGACCCGCTGGAGCCTCCAAAGTTTAAGCACAAGAGAGTTCCTAAGGCTAATGGTTCACCTCCTGTGCCAGTTATGCACTCTCCGCCTCGCCCTGTGACTGTTAAGGACCAGCAGGATTGGAAAATTCCGCCGTGTATTTCGAACTGGAAGAACCCGAAAGGTTATACAATCCCACTTGATAAGCGTTTGGCAGCAGATGGTAGAGGTCTTCAGGAGGTTCAGATTAATGACAACTTTGCAAAGCTCTCAGAAGCTTTGTATGTATCAGAGCAGAAGGCCCGAGAGGCAGTTGCTATGAGGTCGAAGGTCCAAAAGGAGATGATGTTGAAAGAGAAGGAAAGAAAGGAACAAGAATTGCGTGCATTAGCTCAGAAAGCTAGATCTGAGAGAACTGGTGCTGCTCCACCAGCTTCTGTCTCGTTGCCTTTTGACAAGAGTACGATGGACATTGATGATATGAGAGGGGATAATGATCGTCTCAAAGAGAGGGATGCACCAAGGGAGACAAAGGAGGAAAGGGAAGAGCGGCTGCACAGGGAAAAGATTCGTGAGGAGCGGCGTCGAGAGAGGGAGAGAGAGAGAAGGCTGGAGGCAAAGGATGCTGCGATGGGGAAGAAAAGTAAGATTACCAGAGACAGAGACCGTGATATCAGTGAAAAGGTTGCACTTGGAATGGCTTCTGCTGGAGCAGGACGTGGGGGAGAGGTCATGTACGACCAACGGTTGTTCAACCAGGAGAAGGGGATGGATTCAGGCTTTGCAACTGATGATCAATATAATGTGTATGACAAGGGGTTGTTCACAGCCCAACCTACGCTATCTACCCTTTACAGGCCAAAGAAAGATGCAGACTCTGATATGTATGGAGGTGCAGATGAGCAGCTAGAGAAGATTATGAAGACTGATAGATTCAAACCTGACAAAGCATTTGTAGGTACATCTGAGAGGACTGGTCCAAGGGATAGGCCTGTTGAATTTGAGAAGGTGGCTGAAGAAGCTGATCCATTTGGCTTGGATCAGTTCTTAACTGAGGTTAAGAAGGGTAAAAAGGCCTTGGACAAGGTTGGAAGCAGTGGCACAATGAAAGCCAGTGCTGGCTCATCTATGCGAGATGGCTATGAAGGCGGTTCCGGTCGCAGTCGAATTGGCTTTGAAAGGGGGCGGTAATTAGTTCTTTATCTTAGTTCTGTTGTGCGATCATAGTTTCAGCCTACTTATGATTATGTTACTTTATTCCTGACTTGCTTTGTTAGCAGATCATGAAGTTAAACAGTAATATTTGGAATTTCTGTTGTACTTTGGTATGGTGAACTATCTTTCAGAAGTTGCTGCTTTATTCAAGTTTGTATGATGTATTTCAGGGACAAGGTTAGATGGTTTAATTCTATACCTTACAAAGTTGTCGGGATAATTTTATGAAATTAAATTTGTGCTTTGTTTGTAGTGATTGGGATAAAAGTGAGTTAGATAGGTTATCGTTCTGAGGTGGGATAACTTTGTGCCAACTTTAGTCCCCCTCAAACTTATCCCACTTCTTTGGGATTACACAGATTCCAAAGGAGAGACAGGTATATACTGTATAGTTTTTTTTTGTTGGCTTAAATATAAATTATTGCCCTAAATATACCCTAAATATAGGTCATATTTCACTTCGGTAATCCACCTTTCAATTTTGTCAATTAAATGATTGAACTATTAATTTTTTCCAATTCCATTCAATTGGGTTTGTCATGTCAAAAATTGCTGACGTGGGTGTCTCTGTATAGGGCATAGTTGAGTTGATGTGTAACTAAAAAAGAGTATTTTAATATCTATTTACATATTTATTATATATTAAAGGACAAATTCGTATGTCCACTTTATCTGTCTCCTCCAACTCCATTCCGTTCCTGTTGCCTTCTCAGTCGAAAGCCTCCGATCACTCTCCTGCGGTACTTAAATCCCTACCATGTCCTCCGGCCATTCCCTTGCAGTCACCTCAAACACTTTCGATTATCAATTCTCACTTAACAGCGTCAAAATCAGTGGATCGTATATCGACGATGGATCCTTGGTTGTTTTAGCTTTTTCGTTTCACGAAGCTTCTGAAATACTGAGATCTGGAGGATAATTTTGTGAAGGCATCGATTCTAGATCTGCAATTGCTAGGATTTTTAGGTTAGTCGAAATTGAGTGTATTTGCTCCAGTTGATGAAGTGATGGTTGAAAAAACCGATGATTTTGTAGAGTACTCCTCGCTCTTCTTGCGGTATGTTATTCCTTGCAAGCTTTCATGGACCGATCGTGCTAAAACCATCAGAAATCGATCAAACTCCAGCCAAGAATTCAACTTCAATAAAAAAAATGAAGTGTATAAGTAAAACTCCAACCAAGAAAGACATTATTTTTTTTGAGAAATTTTATTCCATTTAAAACACATCTATAATTTAAGAACAAAGCATCGCCTTCGAACCCAAAATCTATACAAGTATTAGCAAAACCAAAACACCATTTTGATCATAGAGACCCGCTACTATCACAATTATCCATAATTTACCAGCAAAAAATATATAGACCCAAGATCTATACATCCATACATGCATTGTGGAAAAATTAAAATTGAAAGAATGAAAAAAAAATAAGAAAAGACCCGATTAAAGGGAAGAAAAAGAGACTCAATGATGGCGTCGGCTCCGATAATGGCGCCATCGGTTTCGACAATCGAGTACAGCTAGATCTTAGGGGTGTGGAAGGTATAGTAGTATAGTACTAACAAGCACTTGATATTGAGGCGAACTTGCTCATGATCACCAGAACAATATTGTAAAATAACACCAGGTCTGATTTGATTCGAACAAGTTGCTTGGTTAAGCATTTCTTTTATTCCTTCTAGTATAAAACAATTCATATAAAGTGGTTTGACAAATTTGCCCTTTAATATATAATAAAAATGTAAATAAATATTAAATACTTTTTTTAGTTACACATTAGCTTAATTATGCTCTACCCCAGTCACGTTAGACCCAATTGAATGAAATCGGAAAAAATTAATAGTTCAATTATCTAATTGACAAAATTGAAAGGTGGATCACCGAAGTGGAATATGACCTATAGTTTAAGATAGTTATTTATATTTAAACCTCTTTTTTTGTTTAAGCTTATTATATCATGCGGATGATATACTAATGACTTATCCAGCCTCTTATACTCCTAGCAAAGGAGCCCTTAATAGTAATTAATATTATAGTTACTGCACTAAATTAATAATAGTTATATCTCTGCTTCCTTTTAACTCCAGTTATTACAAGTTTCAGGTTCAGTTTATATTATAGTAAGCTATGTGGGTGTTGATGGTATGTTTGAATATCACTTTTCTTTTGTTCCCCTCCCCTCCCCTCCCCTCCCCTCCCCTCCCCTTTTTTTCCTTCTCTCCCTCCCTCCCACTCTAATTTCTCAGCTAAGCTAATAATTAGATTTGATGATGAAATCTATAGGTTAAAACATTTTGTTCCTTGTGAGGACAAGGAGATGTAGAGATTTGCTTCCTTAAAGCTTGGAGGTTTTTGTTTCTTGTTTGTACTGTGTGCTTCAGTTTCTTTGTTTCCTCTCGCAAGGTATATCCTTTTCCTTCAACCGTAAGTTTGTATTGACTGGGATCTGCTATTCAGCTGTTGACAGACGTTTAGAAGTTAAGCCGGTCGAAGGTAATCAAGTGCTCTACAGTAACTCAAAATATATTGAACTCAGCATTGGCTTTAGGCTGTTTTCCAAACTATCCATGGGACGACGATTAGTCACATGATAACCTAATATGTCAGAAGGAACATAATGTACCAAACGGAGTATTATTTCTTCCCTTGGTAGTGTTGGTATATAATCTCACATTTAATGATTAATTGATAATAAACTTTGTGAAAAGAACTATGTTTAAATGGTTAAAATGATTATAAAGTTTAATGTTTCCCTCAACCCCTTAAATTGCAAAATGTGCTATATATCTGGGTTACAGCAAACGAAAGAGGTCTTCAATGGCAATAATCAACCAAGAATGAAATCCATGATTGATCTAGCCCTGTTCTTCTGTGAATTGGCTCTCAGAAAAAGAGAAAGAAAGAAAGAAAGAAAGCAAAAAAGGGGTGGGTGTGGAAGTACAACAAAGGGAAAAATGGGGATCCTTATGTTTTTTGCATCACATTCTGAACTACATCTTCTCGAGAAATTTTCAAAACAAAATTTGTATTAACTTGAAACTAAAATAGAACTCAAAAGTGAACATTTACTTCTCATGTCAAATAGAAAAAAATAAAATTCAGACCATCGTTCAAATAAACTTTACAGCAGCCACCATCTTCTCCTTTCTCATCACTAGAATTGAAGCGACAAAACCATCTAACTAGTCAGAATCAACTAACTGAAAAATAAATTTGAGGAACAGTACTAAAAATAAACTTTCAGCAGCAGCCATCGCCTTCTCTTTCCTCAGAACTAGAATCGAAAGTGATACAACCTTCTAAGCAAACATTTCAGAGTCAACTTGCTGAACGTTTGGGAAAATTTGTCTCATAGTAGCGATGTAGGCTGGAGATTTTGCCTGCTAGGTGTTGCAGAAACAGGGATATAGTAATTTAGCTAGTGTTAAAAATAAATAATACAAAAGGACTCTTTAAGAAAAAATACAGGCAATGACTTTCAATGAATGATAATGGGAGCTCACTCATCCTCCAAAATTACTATTTGGAGATTATTAAGATGTTGCTTCAACTGACACTTCTCAATCACTATAAAGAGAACAGAATTTTTGATCATAGGAGCATTTTAATTTTAGACATCTCAAGAAAAAAAGCGGCAGGCACCCAAGTTCATTCCAATTGGAAAACACAAGGCAAAATGTTAACAGAACGCACCAGGCACATTGTACAGTGGGCATATACTCAATGTTATTATCAAACAAGAAAGAGCAAGAAGACATAATAGTAGTACACCATACGCGCAATGTACATAGCAAAATTTAACAACTTATTTTTACAGGACTGTACATAACATTACTGTATGGTAGGATAGTTCTGGAGGTTAAAATAATTTGGGGAGGGAATTAGAATTCTCTATCTAAAATATTCTGTTAGGGAGCAAGATTAAAGTATTTTCAAAATTTTACCAGGTAATTAAGGAGTGTTAGTTTGTGAATCTGAGACTATTCTTCTTTTTAAATGAAATTATCTCACTCTGTCAGTGTCATTCATATTCTTTTTCCTCTATTGGTGGCAAAGTAATTCTAAAATTGCAGATCATCAATGATGATAACCAGCAACGAATATTTATACATTCTTCAATATGCAGAAAATTTGTATAAAATATTTTCTAATATGCAGATTTCATTAATGCCAGTTTTGGTATTTTGACATTTTCATTAATGGCTGTTTTGACTTTTGACAAAATGTATCAAGACATTTTCAATTCATATTCAAGTTGCTTCATAGATTACATGCTCCTACCAGTGAATCAGTGAAACTAGGATATCTTGCACCGAAATGGGGAAGACCTGAAGAAGAAATTAATATCCCCAAGGTTTACATAGTTTGCACCGAGGCCCTTGGACCCTATAAATTACTAAAGTTCCTTCAAAGCCCTTGGCCTTACAATATACTCCCTCCATTCCTTAATATAAGTCGTTTTAGAGGAGTGTTTTTGTTTCTTAATATAAGTCGTTTGAGAATTTCAAGTAAACATTAATTGCTTAGTTTCCAATATTACCCCAAGTATTAAATATAAATTTGATTTTCTCACTATTTTCCCCCCAATAAATAACACTCTTTTTTCAATACAAGTACAATATAGACAATTGATATTATATTTAATGCTATCCAATCATTTTCTTAATATTTATGCACAACTCTAAAACGACTTATGTTAAGGAACGGAGGGAGTACGTACATAGCTACATAATTTTATTTTATTTTTGTGTTGTTATATGATGGCCGCTAAGAAAGAAGGATAGCTACTCAAATACGGGATGTGTGCCATTGATGAAGTTTTACTGGGGGATTATTAAGTGAGGAGATTTTAAATTGAAAGTAGTTACAAATCCAAGTACATAGTAAATACATCATCCAAACACAGTCAAACACTCATTAACTAATAAATAAACAAGAAAGTTCTATAACCAAAATGTAAATATGTGGTAACTAACAGTTCATTACATTGAGGTGCAAATACTGGTTCTTCAGCAGACATATTAGTCGAAACTGACAATAAATTGAGACTGAACTCAAGTAAAATGAACAAATACTAAGATAACCGACTCTTATTCGGTGATGGCCATATAATAATTCTAGTCATAGAATGACTATCCAGCATTTTTTAGCCTAATTACCTAATCAATAAAAACCTGCTAATTTTCTTCAAACTATATTTACTGAAAATGTAAGAAATCATCATAATGTGGGCTTAGAAGATAATATAGAATATAAACAAATCAAGTGAAGACTATTAATAACCAGAAGGCAATTTCACCACCATAAGCCTCTAATTATTAAAAGCCCCAGAATGCCCCCTCTTCTGGCACAAACATGGTATATTCACAATCTTTATGACTAAGGCTTGTAAAATTATATTGTGAAGGAAAAAAAAAAGGTTCAACTAAGATGCAAAACTATGGAAATGTAAAACAGCTCTATGGATGAAAGAAACTTAGATGAAATGTATACAAAGAATAAAAAATGAACGCAAGCAGAGCCTGTAATTTAGTAACTTAGGTCCTTGGTGGTAGATAAGCTTACACATGGATTGTGCTCAAGGTAGATGGTTGTGAGCTTCTCTCTGGAACCAGCAACTGCCTCTGCAATACCTTCCAATGATGATATTTGGTTGTTATTAAGCCAGAGGTCTTCTAATCTGAAAGAAAACATCAGGACTGAAGATGTTAGTATTAACAAGAAACAGAAATGAGTGATTCATATGACTGTATAGGATAGATATTCATACTGGCTTAGGTTCTCAATGTCATTAATTGTGGTAAGCTTATTTGATGACACATCCAGGACCCGAAGGTTAACCAAGGTTGAAAGCCCTTTCATTTGTGCAATTCCGTTGTGGCTAAAGTATAGTTCTTCTAAAGCAACACATTCCTGAAAATCAAACGGAAAGGACTGTTATTTAGAATCCAGTAGAAAAGGGATGTTTCTTATGTAAACATTGTTTCACTTTCATATGCACGTATGCACCACAATATTCAACAGCAGAATACCTCTAATCCTGTCATTGAAGTTAATCGATTGCTCTGCAAGCTAAGTTTCTTAATGCATTTCAACCCACACAAGTTAATGGCTTTAATACGATTCCGACCCAGCCACAGCTCTAGTAGGTTTGTTAGATTTTGTAAATTCTCCATCACCTGAATTAGCAAAGTGATTAGTTGACGTTTGAGCATATAAGCCAAACACACAATATTAAACTTTAACGTCAATTACTCTCCTTTCACTTAAATTGCTAAACCCACTCAAAATTGAGTGGGTATTCTAATTTTGATTCACTCAAATGCACCCATGCGGTCACACATGTAATCATCCATTAGGTGTTTTAAGAAAATTGTTAATACTGAATCTGAAATCAAGTTCAAGAGACCAGAACCCTAACCCGTAATCTGTTGGAGCCAAGTTCAAGAAGTTGCAGGTCAAGGAAGTGATCAATCTCCTCAATCTTAGGTACTTCGTTCTTAGAGACATATAGTTCTTTGAGTGTGCTGGAGACCTTGGACAGTCCATTCAAAGACGAAATCTCATTGAAAGAAACATCAAATACCAAAAGGCTCTTTAATATACCAACATCAGGAATTTTCTTTAGCTGGTTATCCCTGAGCACTAGTTCCTGCAGAAGCAGCAACTACAATTTTATTTCAATAAAAACAAAGACCAATACAAGCAATAGAAAGGCACAAATTGTACCCTTTTCCTTATCAAACAACAAAAAATTTGCCCCCTCCCATACCCACAATAATCCCCACTGCGGCTAAAGGCATAACTAGAAGAGTACGAGTGGACATCAAGTACAGTTCATAATACAATTGATTTTCTTAACATGTTAATACCCATGCATATGCCTGCACAAGGGCATATATACGTATACGTTGGCGTGCACAGTCACTATCTCTCACACACATATATAAATATTCATGTATACATGTAAATATATTTATAGAATAACTATACAACATGGCCTTGGTGTAATAGGGCCGAATGGCATGACGATCTATTCCTATAACCCTTGCCTAATCTTTAACATGTTTTTCCAACGCCTTCCACCATTTGCACTTGGTGGTATCCCACATCAAAGCATATTAAGCATCCACAGTTGCACACATTACGCACAGACTTTTGTAATAATACTTATGCTTATAGCCATGAAATGTGTATCTGTGTAAGCTATAGGAGAATGAGGAGTCAGTTTTTAAAACGTCCAAGTGAACGAAATGATTTTCTTCAAACAACATTTTCCAAAAGGATGTCATAGGCCGAAACAATCAGCTAGTGTAACCTTAGTCTAAATTATAAAATTGAATTGAAAAAAATATAAGAAATTAAAAAGACATAAAGTCCTATATAACTTTAGCAGCCAAACAGAACCACGAGAACAATCACAGTAAATATCCAAGATGAAAAGAAGATATTGCATTTTAACTATTGAAGAAAGTCATTTCTAATTCATTCCACAAAATCATAACTTCGCAGAAAAAAAAATAAAAAGCATAGGAAATGCCAAAATGGGTATGAGACTAATTACTTGGAGGTCCGAAATTGCATCCCAGTGAGAAATAGGCTCGACACCGGCATCATCGAAGAGATTTTGCCTGCAAGAGAGCTTCTTGAGATTCAAGAGGTGGCCAATCCGAGGGTCCAACGTCTTTAACCGATTGGCCGTTAAATCTAACTCGGTTAAACTCGGAGGAAGCTCCACTGAGCTGAGATCGTGGAGCTGAAAGCTGGTGATATCGAGAATTGTTGGTGATGATTCATCATCATCATCATCCTCAATTATAGGATATTCATGATTGGGTTCTGATTTCTGGTCCATTAACGCACGCAGAGGATTGTGAAACTCTAGCGATGAACGATTTGAGAATGCAAACCCTAGAGGGTGATGGGTGATGATTATAAGCGCAAAAAGTTTAAAGACGGTGTCGAGGGTAAAACAAATTGATTCGAGTTAAAGAAAATACCCCTAGACTTTTTTTTTCTTCCTATTTTGGGGGAAACTAAAAGTATTTTCTAAGTATTGCATTTTGAATAAAGCTAGAAACACAAATTATTTTATAAATATTTTATAAACTGCTGATGTGATATACTCCACATCAGCATATTGTGAATACTACATTGAAATAATTTGTAAATCAATATACTGAGGTGGAGTATGCCACATTAGCAGTTTATAAAATATTTATAAAATAATTTGTGTCTATATCATTACTCATTGCATTTTATATTTGAGCATATTGGCAAACAAAATGGAAAAAAAATGTTTTATAACAATTTAATTTAATTTTTATATTTTACATTTTGGCTATTTTTCTACTCAAGACTTAAAAAAGAGTGTTCAAATTTGACCTTTTTACTTGACTAATTAAATTATGTTGAGCTAAATATAAATTTTATATTAAAAAAAAACAAATCTTATTCATTTTGTATTCTAAATACAATTCTACTTATCTAGTTATTCGAGCAAATTAAAATATTTTTTTAAAATAAAAAAAAATCATGCATAAATAAAAACAATTAATGGTAAGATAACTCTTTCTACAACATACATATTTTAATGTTACTGTAACATAAAAAAAATTCACATAATACTCACATACACGTATGCATATTTATTGATCCCACATGTCAGACGGGGGTTTGCAGTATAGATGTGTATGTTTTGAGTCTTTTTTTTATGTAATAATAATATTGTTGTATGTTTTAATAGCAAAAGAAGGTGGAATTAAAAAAGTAGAAAATAATAAAGGTAACTAACTGGCATAATTAGCCATTTTGATCGCAACAGCATTGACCTACTTATAGATTGAGCGAAGCTCCTCCACCTACTAATGTTTCTGAATGAAAGGATTAGAAAAAACCGGATAAGAAAAGCATCTGATTCCACAATAAATATTCCGATATCCCAAAATAATTTCTCCTTAAATGAACTATCCATGCAATAAATTTAATATATATATATACTAGCTGGGTCTCGTGCCTCCGGCACTGTATGGACAATATGATTTATCTCAAACTTTGAACGACCAAAATAATTTATTGAGTGTGCGAAAAATTTAAAGTCATTTGTATTTTATTAAATTATTATTAGATTATTAGATAGATAGATGTATTTTATTAGATAGATGTATGAACGGTGAGATTTATCCTAAACTTTGGACGGCCTAGATAATTTATTGAATGAGCGGGAAATTCAAAATCATTTGTATTTTATTAGATAGATATATGTGTGTGTGTGAATTGAATATGTCTGTAAAATTTAAAATTTCTGTAGATGATGTTTTTTGTGTATATTATTATTATTATTTTTTTCTGAAACGGAGCGTGAGGGTTATTATTTTCATTTTACTTGCAAACATCTTCTAAAATTTCAAACATAACAAATTTCAAAATTGACACTGAACAACATTAACAACCTCGGACGTCGAAGTCAGTCATCGTATACCTCTGCAGCAGAGCAGTAACATACAGAACGCCCAAGTATAACTCTTTTTAGTGTAATGCCATAACGTACGACTTCGTCTCATCCTATGTTGATTAAGTTTTCCAGAATTCAATTACCCAATTACCTCAACATTTCTTACCATCTATATCACAATTTTGCTACAAATGACGTACCTTTTGATGCTCACCACAATACTTCCTCCCCACCAACCTTGCCTCCGCATCAGAAGAATAGCCAAGAATGGGCTAAATTCATATCAACCCAAGTCTCAAACTGTACAAATTTACAAGAATTAAATCAAGCTTATGCCCAAATTATCAAAACCCAAATGCTATCTTTTTATGATGCACCATTCTATTGGAACAACATTATAAGATCGTACACTAGGCTAGATACACCTTACAGGGCATTATCTATATATATGGCTATGGCACGAGCCGGTGTCATGCCCGATTCTTATACATTACCCATTGTTTTGAAGGCTGTAAGTCAGGTTTTGGATTTGAAATTGGTTCAACAAATTCACACGGTAGCTATTAGACATGGGTTGGAGTCAACTACTTTTTGCGAGAGCGGTTTCATTAGTTTGTATTCAAAAGGAGGTGAATTTCAATATGCACGTAAAGTGTTTGATGAAAATTGTGACAGAAAGCTGGGTTCTTGGAACGCTATTATAGGAGGGTTGTCTCAAGGTGGACGTGCTAAGGAAGCTGTGGAAATGTTTATTGAGTTAAAGAAAAGTGGATTTGAGCCCGATGATGTGACTATGGTTAGTGTCACATCGGCTTGTGGAAGCTTAGGGGACTTGAACTTAGCTCTTCAGTTACATAAGTGTGTTTTTCAAGCTACAAGTTTTGAAAAATCGGATATGTTGATGTGTAATTCGCTTATTGATATGTATGGTAAATGTGGTCGGATGGACTTGGCTTTTAGAGTATTTTCAAGGATGTATGAAAGGAATGTGTCATCATGGACATCTCTGATTGTGGGTTATGCGATGCATGGGCAATGTAATGATGCATGTGAATGTTTTCACAACATGAGAGAAGCAGGTGTTAGGCCTAACCATATAACTTTTGTTGGGGTTTTGAGTGCTTGTGTGCATGGTGGGACAGTGCGGGAAGGTAAATATTATTTCAACGTGATGAAGAATACATATGGGATCAATCCCAAGTTGCAGCATTATGGATGTATGGTGGATTTGCTTGGCCGAGCTGGGTTGCTAGAGGAGGCCAGAGAGATGGTGGAGGGGATGCCAATGAAAGCTAATGTGGTAATTTGGGGGTGTTTGATGGGGGCCTGTGAGAAATATGGAAATGTGGAGATGGGGGAGTGGGTGGCTGAACATTTAAAAGAATTGGAGCCTTGGAATGATGGGGTTTATGTTGTATTGTCAAACATCTATGCCAGTAAAGGTATGTGGAAAGAGGTCGAGAAGATTAGAGAAATTTTGAAGGAGAGAAGACTTACTAAGATTCCTGCTTATAGCTTGGCAACAAGTTCAGATTGATGAAATCCAGGAGGTTACTTTTCGTATGACATTGCAATTTTTATGATTGTTAACAGACCCGATTGTGGTTAAATTCCTTCGACCCCCCTTATCTATGAATGACCATGATAATCAAGTTTTAATCACTGCTACTTTTTTGCATGTTCTGAGATGGTAAGTACCATGATTAATATCTTCCCCGTATAATGCATTTCATCTGCGATTTTTTTTTCAGTCGGCATTTTGTCCTCTTTTAGCTGAGGTAGTGCGTAAAAGAGTTATCTATCTTCGTCACAGAGATCCCACCTAGCATCCCATGATTTAGTCATCAGCAAAATTTAATTAAAAGGTTTCAATTTGCATTCTAACTGCTACAAGAGCATGTGTGGTCTGCAAACTTATAGCGGTACAGATATCAATAAATTTGTTTAGGAAATCCTCAATTTAAGGTAAACAGGTTGCAGATTCAGTGTTCTTTTTCTTTTTTCCTTTTTTCTCCCCCTACTGGTGTGGTTACATAAGCACTACTACTTGGTTTTGCAAACATTAAAAACCTCTATATAATGAAATAACTGTAAACTCCAGCCATGGAAACTGTTTAACACGCTTGCTATGTGGCTGATGCATGGCTAACCTTTATTAGAACTTAGAACCTTTAACATGTAAGATACAGAACTCTGTTCAAACTTCAGATTCTGCTAGACTGCTACATTACTAATTATTTGCTAACTGAGCTGGTAGCTGGGCTAGATTTAGCGTCATTGCAGATGTGCAGCAAGAAATTGTTTCAGATGGCTTTCTAAAGAATTTCCTTTGTGTATATTTCCAGGTGTAACATAATGATTGATGATGAGGAAAAAAGGTTGGTTTTCTTGTTTCATTGCTGCATTAGATTTTAATAATGTTGCTTGGTGGAAAAACACACAAGTAACTTTGTTAGTTTTAAGTTTCATTTTTTCCTTCTAGACGTTTTATGCTGCCTTGTCTATCTGTTTTTAAAGTTGCAACTAGTGTCAGAATTTTCGTACACAGCATTTCATGAATAATATCCGTAATTTCAAAGTTGAGTTTTCTTAGAAGTAGGACTTTTTAAATTACTAAAGCTGCTTACTTTTGTCTGAAATGTTGATCATACATTTGGAAACTAAGAGCTAATATAGTGCTCTTTGATTTAATGCAGGCATCCATAATGCCTGTACACAGGGTTGGAATGATATGCATTCGTGAAAAGAAATTCCACTGCTCGCAGTATCATCTTGGAGTGGCACCATCCATACTAGTTGACATTATTATTTTATACCGTCATCTTTTGGGATTACTTGGCATGCCTACAGGTTGGTATACTAACTTAACTGATTGCCAATTTAATTCCTGAAATGACTTTTACTGATGTCTAAAACTGATGCCACCCTGAAAATCTGACATAGCTAAATGAGGTAGAAGCTTAGCACAGCAGGAGAACTCTCCCCATGTGTCCGAAGGTTAATGTACTTGTGAGCATGGAAAATTAATGGTGCACCCTATCTATTAAAAATGCTTCAGTTACTAAACTTCAATGAGTAAGATCTAGAAGTGGCATGAAATTAAAAACAAGGTCATGCTTCATTTTTGGGCTATCTTAGGACTAAAAACCACCTAGCTCAATTTTGCTACCATTACCTTAATTGGGTTCTCTCTTATTTGTGTACATTACATGTTGGATTTAGGCTAACAGAATCCATACTTCAGAAATTTTGGTCACTGAGTAAACATGTACTAACTCGATTAGCTCGAGGAGTTTTATTAACTGTAGCAATTTTCTGCATATCATTGTCACGGGCTCCTGACTGTTAGAATTCTATTCAGCCTCTTCACAGCAACTTCTTATATCTTCAAAACTTCTCATAACATGTCTTTGTAACAGGCTTCCACGCAAGTATCAGAAGAAACAGACGATCACTAGTGCAGAAATAGAGAGATTGTTATAAATTGTCTGGTTCGAGAAAATTCCAGGAGTGTGTCCTGATTGTGCTTTTGACTACACGATGAAGCATCTACCTCAGACATTCGTTCTTATGGATGCTATCACCGTATTGTTTTGCTCTGAACACAAAGTTTTGTACGTTCACATACTAGCTGAGGAAACATACTGGCAAATTTGTACTAATCCAAACAAAACCAACAAGGCTCTTTTCGAATTTAAAGTCCGTTGTCTTCTTTTTTTCCCTTCTTCCCCCCACCCACCCACCCTCCCTCCCTTCCTCCCTTGGAATGCAGGCAACCATAATCACTATTTATTTTGTCTAAACCGAATTAACCCTCATTTAAAAATGTGTTTAAGTAGTCTTGAAATCATGGTATACACCTTTATAGAGAAAATTCTTCAAGTTAGAGTTGAGTTTTTGGTTGAACATGTAGTCTTGTTCAAACTCATCTCAATTTGCACCAAACTAAAAGACAACCTCACATATATAGAGATAGAGTGACATGGGGTAATCAACAATAAATGTCATGTAGCAATAAAGTGTATGACCAAAATTTAAGCTTAGAGAAGTGATGAAATTGAATAGTACTTCCTCCGTTGCTTATTACTCCCTCCGTCCCTATTTAAATGACCTTTTAGAGATGGACACAAGAATTAAGATAATGATTGAAAAACATTAAATATAGTACTCAATTGTCTATAATACCTTTAAATCATTAATTTATCATAGCACAAGAGTTTAAAGTACCAAAAAAATAGGTAGAGTAATGAGGGGTAATTTTAGAAAATTTATCATTAATTCTCCTAGATTTGAACAAACGTCAATTAATTAGGGACAAATAAAAAACTCTAAAACGTCATTTAAATAGGGACGGAGGGAGTATTTAATATAAGTCGTTTTAGAGAAATATTTTTGTTCCTAAATATAAGTCGTTTGAGAATTTCAAGTAAGCATTAATTACTTATTTTCAAATATTACCCCAAGTAATAAATATAACTTTGGTTCTCTCACTATTTTTTGACCAATAAATAACATTCTCTTTTTCCAATACAAGGGCAATATAGACAATTGATAGTATATTTAATGTTTTACAATTATTTTTTTAATATTTGTGCACAACTCTAAAACCAAGTAATTAATTGAACAAGCCTTTAAAGTCTTGGCATATAGTTTGTGCCAATCTAAATTGTTAGAATTTCCGTATGACAAGAAGGGCTTTATGAAAAGTTTGCCAAGAAAGTTGGAAAACAAAGACAATGACAATGGAAAATTACAGAACAGGTGTAGATATATATGCGCTTAGCCGGACCACCAATAATTCATTTGGGGTTCAAATAATTTAAGCACTCAACCATCAAGGTGGTTGGGTCATGGCTGGGTGGATTGTGGAGGAAATTAGTGCTGCACTGTGGGCACACTTGGGCATTAATTTAATTGGATTTATAACCAATCCACAACTAGATTATCAACTTTCATTCATGATTAATTTCTTACAATTAACTTGGCCAATTTTTTTTAATCTTTTTGTGTTCCCACATCTTTATATATATATATATAGAGCAAGGATCAAGTGCATACCCCTTATCTTACTCATCCGTGCTCACCCCCCTTTAACGACGGACTCGACGACGGTTTCGGTCATACAACCGTCGTCTATATATAAATATTTTTTTATCTTTTTTTAATCTTTTTACGTTCGCACTTAGAAGCCATTACAAGCCATGAATTAGGAAAAATTTAAGAAAAACTTATCTTATTTTAGAACGTCCATCCAGACTTTACTTTTTATTTTTGTTTGTTTTTAGAGAACCTACACTATTAATAATGTAGTAAATCTTGGGATACACAGATCAAGCCAGCCAAATTAATTCTAGAATTCGGAAAACATGGACTGTAAGACCCTAATTTTTTTTTTTAATAAAGATGATTTTTCTATAAATATCATTTTTGAATATTATGGAATGAATTTGATATAATGTTATAGTTGTAGGAAATATTTATAAATTTTGTTAAGTATGCAAGTTGTTATAAAATATTCGATTGGTCGGAGAATATTCTTTTTGTCGGGAATATTCGTACAACGGCACAATCATTGGTGGACCCCATAATGGAATTATGGTCGGATTGAGAAAATGACAAAAATATTTTATAAATAACGGCGGAGGTGTTATTGTTAAAACTGTTAAACTACCCGGTAGTAAAAGTACAGTAATACGCGTGGTTGCATAGTAGCACACGGTATTGATTATTGATGCTTACGTGAGAAGTCACTCATTTATACTCAATTATTACTACAGTAATTGCTGCATCATATCTCTCATATTATTGATTCGATTATTGTCACAGTATCATCCGCATTATATGTTATATTATTAAATCAATAACTGAGACGACAAAGTTATTCACATTATTAAATTGCAATATTTACAATGTCTAGAAGTTCTGTCAAGGAGAGGTTTGGTCACCTAATTGCTCGCCAATAGGGAGAAATCCTTATTGGAAAGCCCCCTCTTTTCTGGGAACAACCTGATTGCTAAATATATGTGAGTTATAATATTAATGATGAATAAGTTCGTGTTGATTAAAGATAAATTTGATAGTTTCATTGTGTTGAGATTATTTGTGTTAGTAGAAATCGACATCTGTTCCGATGATAATTGATGTCTGGAGGTTATATTGTTCAATCGGGTATTCGGAGAACTTTTCGTTTCGGAATACTATTCACGAGTTACTATTCCCGAGTTACTATTCACTCTAATATTGTCCCTGCTTTTTAAATAGAAAAAGATGGTGTAGTACCAATCATTATTATTGGAGATCAATTCAAATGATAGTGTTTATTTATTAAACTACAATATCATTTTATTAAAGGCTTAAATATAATTTACTACTCTAAACTATAGGCTATATTCCACTTCGGTGATCCACCTTTCAATTTTGTCAATTAGGTGATTCAACTATCAATTTTTTTCGATTTCATTCAATTGGGCCTGCCACGTCAGAAATTGCTGACGTGACATTCTAATAGGCAACAAGAATGCTTATGTGTAAAAACATTATATATTTTTAATGAGATCAAAGAACAAAAAGGTAAAATAACAAATAAAACAACTAAAAATTACACAAATAATATAAATTAGTTGTATAATTATTTATTTATAGTTATATAAATAATATAAATTATAATATAAATAATATAATAATTATTTTTATTAAAAATAATTATTTTTAATAAAAAAACTGCGTTTTTAAATTTTTTTTTATTAAAAAAAATCATGTTTAATATTAATGATAATAAAAATAAAAATATTAATGATAATAAAAATAAAAATAAAAGTGCAGTTTTTTTTAATAAAAAAAATAAAAATTATTTTATTAAAAAAAACCAACCAACTGCGTTTTTTTAAAAATAAAGCAACTGCGTTTTTATTTTTATTATTTTTAATAATTTTTTTATTATTTTTATTAAAAATAAATCAACTGCGTTTGTTTTTATTAAAAAAATAGCATTTTTTTATTATTACAAAAAACCAGCGTTTTTTTTATTACAAAAAAACTGCATTTTATTTTTATTTTTATTATCATTAATATTAAACATGATTTTTTTAATAAAACTAATTATTTTTAATAAAAATAATTATTATATTATTTATATAATAATTTATATTATTTATATAACTACAAATAAATAATTATACAACTAATTTATATTATTTGTGTAATTTTTAGTTGTTTTATTTTTTATTTTACCTTTTTGTCCTTTGATCTCATTAAAAATATATAATGTTTTTACACATAAACACTCCTGCTGCCTATTAGGATGACACGTCAGCAATTTCTAACGTGACAGACCCAATTGAATGAAATCGAAAAAAAATTGATAGTTCAATCACCTAATTGACAAAATTGAAAGGTGAATCAACGAAGTAGAATATGGCCTATAGTTTAGGATAGTAAATCATATTTAAGTCTTTATTAAATAATATTGTTCTGTACTTTTTTTTTATTAATTAATTATGGTTAAACATGGGGAGCACTTTTTAATATAGTAGTTGTGACTGAAACCAACAAATAGGCCCATGTTTAATGTGCTTGTCTTCATACTTTTGCCAAAACATATCTTTAATCCTGCCGAGGAAGCCACCTGCCGAGGAAGAATCATAACCCTGCCAAACATATCTTTAATCTTTACCTTTCCAAAAATACTTAATTAGTAAAAGTACAAAATTAGAAATTAAACATATATATACTTAATTTTTACATTATGCATAATTGTTTATCCAAAAATAAGCTGAACTAATTTTTCAAGTAAAATAACGGTTATTCGAATATTATTTCTTCTAGAAGTAGTTGAACTTGCATTTATCTTTTTATTCAAAAATAAAAAGGAAAAAGTATATAGTTTAATTCAGTTTCAAAATAAATTTTCATTTCATTTGATTTTTTTTTTATTTTACAACAATTTATTGTTTTTTCAATATTTTAGAGAAAAGCTATTGAAAAGTTGACCATTTCTAAATGTGACTTAGAAAGCTTATATAGCTAGTGCACACCCAAACTAAGAGGGTCAAAAGTAATAGTATATAGAAGACGACTTCCATTTTTGGAATGGGAGAATAGTTCTTGATAATATATATGAAATATTCGATTTGTAATCCATATACCCCGAATCACTCACAAACTTAACATATATACACTATTTGCTGTTTAATTAGACAATTTTAAAACGATAATTTTTTTTAAAAAAGAATATTTTTCTTAATATTTGTTATATAATAGTGGTGACAATGATTGTATACATAATAAAAGTAATAATATGGTTCACATCACTTTATAATGTAAAACTAAAAATGCATATATCTAACAAGAGTATATAAGCATTTTAGATATATATATATATATATATATATATATATATATATATATGTGTGTGTGTGTGTGTGTGTGTGTGTGTGGAGATGATACGTAGTAGTTAGTACTCAACACAGTCGGCCAAACAATTGAGCATATCATCCTGCATGTATACAGACAAATTTTTATATATCACATATTCGCTAAATAATTACTGTTGGTTACTGAATAAAATGTTTTTCCGTACACACAATATATATATATATATAGTCTTGTTCTCGGGAGCGAACCGACTACAGTGACGATTTTTTTCGTCGACTTTCTATACTACAGCGACCGAAAAAATTATCGTTATAGTCAGTTCGTTCTTTTATATATATATATATATGTATATGTATAGGTGTACGATTGATTGTACACCTCAGGTAGATTGCCAGGATATCGAGAGTAGGTGATGCATTTCATTCTTGCCAACCTTCTCAAGCTGGCAGCTGGCGGCCAATATCATTCCTCTCTCTTGTTCTCACCAACAAATTAAGATGGTAGAGGACATTAGAGAAAACTATGTCCACACTCCTAGCTGTACATTACCATTAACAACCATACACTCACCATTTCCTTAATTAGCCACAGATTCTTAATTGCCTAGTTTAATTTTAGTTTTTCTCCTTTTTTATTTTATGTACATGTATGCTTATATTTATATGCATAGAGATTTTGGTGGCATTCATGTCAACATAATAAATTAATAAACCTACAAGGAAGCAAGCTAGTTAGAGCCTCAATTATTTCTTTTATCTACTTAATTACGAGTGGACTAAATTTAAGCAGCTATATATATTCTCATGTTAATTATTCAAGTTGGTTTTGTAAAAGTTAATTAGTCTTGATTTGAAGAAATTTAGTCATCACTAATTAATAGTAGTTCCTAATTTAGTCGATTTTTATATACAAATTTGAAACTCGTGCTAGACACGGTTACCTTTCTTATATATTTTTTATTTATCAAACTAATTCAATTATGAGTTTCTCTTTTAGATGATGATGATGATTATTATTATTATTATTATTATTATTATTATTATTATTATATAACATTAATGCTTTTTATATTTTTTTTACTTTATTGTGAAATTCATTCATATATGTATGTATATCAAATTATAATTATATTCATTTGAATTTGAACATGTATTATTATAATTATGTTGTAAGATCCCAACTTTTATGAATAAAGATAATTTTTTTTATAATTATTATTTGTAAATATTATGGAATGAATTTGATATAATGTTATAGTTGTGGGTAATATTTAGAAATTTTACAAAGTACGCAAGTTGTTTATAATATTCGATTGGTCGGGGAATATTCGTACAATGACACAATCATTAGTGGACCCACAACGGAATTATTGTCGGATTGAGAAAACGACAAAAAAATTTGTATGAAAATAACGGCGGAAGTTTTACCGTTAACTGTTGAAACACCCAGTGTTAAAAGTACAGGAATACGCGTGGTTGCATAGTAGCACACTGTATTGATTATTGATGCTTACGTGAGAAGTCACTCAGTTTTGTTCAATTATTGCTTCAGTAATTGTTGCATAGTATCTCACGTTAATTGATTCAATTATTGTTGATATTTTATATTGAGATGACGAAGTTAATAATATTATTATTTGCAATATTAACGATGTCTAGAAGTTCTGCCAATGAGAGGTTTGGTCACCTAATTGTGCGCCAATAAGCAGAAATCCTTATTGAAAAGCCCCCTCTTTCTTGGGAACGACTTGGTCGATTAATAGTGTGAATAACAATAATGATGATGAAGTTTTGTTTTATTAGTATTATTAATGTAATAAAACAGAAAAGCTTTTTATATAAAACAGAATACTTTTATAAAGTTATTCGTTTTATTAGGCTAATAGTAAAATCTTTTTATATAAAACAAAATACTTTTATAAAGTTATTCGTTTTATTAGACAATAATTAGAATATATTATATTTTATTATGCATAATATTTGTATAGTGCCTGCATAGTATTTGCATAGTAAAATCTTTTTAAAAGTTATTCGTTTTATTAGATTATAAATAGAATATATTATATTTTATTGTAAACAAATCTGGACCGTCCGTTTAAAGTAAATCGATATGGACCGTTCATGGATTGGTTACTATTCAGTCCATTCTTCTATAAATAGAAGCTCATTCCTTCATTATTTCTTACGAATTCACTGAAACTCTAGAGAGCGAAACTGTAAAGAGAATTATTCTTCTATCTTGAGCGTATTTCTTTAGCGTTTAAGAAAACTTTGAGCGCAGTGCAAGTTTCTTCAAGTATATCCCCGCCCTACCGTCGGAATACTCTTCTTTATAAGGTAAGGGGTATTATTTTTTCATATTCACGAAGAGAACTTCTGTTATTCCATTCTTTATTATTCTGTTGGAATAACCTTTATACGCGGTCTACCCTATACTTGGTGAAATTCTTCTGTTATTCCATTATTTATTATTCTGCTGGAATAACATGTCTATGCGAAGTACGACATACATGGTGAAATTCTGTTGTTATTCCATTCTTTATTATTCTGTTGGAATATTTTGTCTGTGCGTTTTACGCCGGACCTGGTTCTGTCTTTATTATTATGTTGGAATATCCCGTTTGTGCGTTTTACGCCTGATCTGGTTCCGTCTTTATTATTCTGTTGAAATATCCTGTCTGTGCGTTTTACGCCGGACCTGGTTAAGTTATTTATTATTCTATTGGAATAACCTGTCTATGCGAAGTACCGTATGCCTGGTGATTTCTATTGTTATTCCATTCTTTATTATTCTGTTGGAAAATCTTGTCGGTGCGTATTACGCCTGACTTGGTTCCGTTATTTATTATTCTGTTGAAATAACCTGTCCATGCGAAGTACCGCATGCATGGTGATTTCTTTTGTTATTCCATCAGTTAGTTAAAGTTTTAACTTCTATACTCCATGAAATTAGTGGAATATCCTTGATATTTGCGCTTCATTCAGTATCTTTTCATAGAAATATTCTTCTGAGCATTCTTGAATTTTACTCTACAAAGCAGTATCATGTTGACAATTTGGACGTTATTGAATTCTGGATAAATTAATTCTTGAACTTATTTTATTGGATTCTTATATCATTGTCATCATCCTCATGCTTATATTATGTTGAAAGTCATATGTGGCCTGTTGTGTATAGATGGACTTGATATGATTATGACCACGGATTATTCGGTATAATCATGACTGTAATGTTGTAAATAATGTGATAAAAGTCCTCATTGGCCCGTAGTGCATTGATAGACAGTTGTTGGCATGATCATGACCATTAATGAATATACAAATATCCTTGGCCCATAGTGCATGGATAAATTATGGTTGTGATACTAATGAATATCATTGGCCGTAGTGCAGGGATGATGTGAATTATTTATTAAGCTGAGTCCCAACGATAAAAGTGATGAAAACCTTTTAAATCATAAAAGATAGTAGATTTTATTCTTTACTTGACTCTTTTAATGAATTTCATGTTCCGCTGCAGTTAAACTTGATGTCTATTGTATTTTATCAGTTTAACACTGTTGAAGACTAATGATAATTTATTCTGAATTATCTTAGTCATAATATTTCTTACTAAGCTAGTTGAGCTCACCCTTTCTTTCACTGTTCTCTTCAGGAAATGAGAACGTAACCGGTACTAGTCGGGGAACGGAGTGACGGTCCAAATGATAGTATTAGTAGTCCTCACTATTCTGTTAAATAGTATAACAATAAATGTAATGAGGACTTATTCTGAGAGTGGATATTATCTAGAAGATAATATTTGTATTAAAACTCACAACTCTCTTGTTGTATATTTAAGATTGTATTTGTATTCTATACCATGTATTTGGCGACTCAGAATAGGTGATGTATACCTATTTTGGGGGTGTCACGGTTGGTATCAAATCTTAGGGATATGATCCCTGGCTGAGATGTGAGACAAGAACTAGGAGGGGAGAGACGGGGAATTCCTTCGCTAGTATGACCTACCTAAGTTTATTTGATATTTAATTGGGTGGTCAGAGTATAGGGATTATATGTGATATGTTAATTAACCCTTATTTTGTGGCAGTATTTAAAAATGGTATCCGAGAATGTTGAGAACATCAATGGAGCACAGGAGACCGTTGAGTCTCCACAGATCAATAATCAGGATAATGTGCATCAGGAAGGCGACAATCCTAATGCAAACAACAACACTGACCAAATGATGAACGATGGAATGTTCCGAGGCTTCATGCAATTCATGCAACATCGGGCGAGAGCGGCTCCTGTCCAAAATGCAGGTGGAAACACTGACAACTCTCGGACGATCACCGCCAAATAGTTCAAGGAGCTGGGACCACCGGAGTTTTTTGGAGAGCCAAAACCACTTAAGGTGTAGACGTGGATAAAGAAGATCAATAAGATATTTGATGTCTTGGGATGCTCCGAGGAGCAAAAGGTTCCCTTTGGTACCTTCATGTTGCGGGCAAAGGCAGATTACTGGTGGGAATCTGTAAAGCGTACTCAACCTGCCACATTGAAGATGTCTTGGGAGAAGTTCCAAGAACTGTTCAACGACAAGTAATTTTCTGAAAGTATTCGTCACATAAAAGAGGCAGAGTTCATTAAACTGGAACAAAACAACATGACCGTGTCGCAGTACGAACCAAGTTTGCCGAGTTGTCCCGGTTTGCGTCCCATTTGGTTGATAATGAGGAGAGAATGACGCGAATATTTCTAAGAGGTTTGAAACTCGAGATACGTTAATATCTTATCTCTCATAAACTTTGTTTATATTCAGATGTTGTTAATAGAGCTCAGTTATTGGAACGCGATAATGAGTCAACCCAACCAAAAGAGAGCAGCCGGAAAATGATAATACCAGTGATAATAGTCATCGAAGCGGTGACAATAAGCGTGGAGGGAATCAACATGCCAGAAATGGTAACCATTCGATGGTAATCATGGCCAAAGCAATAAGAATGGACATTTCAAGAAAAGGAGATTAAACAATGATGGAAAGACGTCAGCACCTGCACCTGTCGTTAAGGAAGGAGAACGATGATGCACGTGGTATCAAGTCATGAAATATCTATTGACCCGACAAAGATTGAAGCCATTCAAATCTGGGAACAACCTAAATCAGTGACCGAAGTACGTAGCTTTCTCATCTTAGCTGGTTATTATCGGAGATTCGTAGAAGGGTTTTCTCGAATCGCTACTCCATTAACTTAGCTGAATCGGAAAGATATAAAATTCGGTTGGAGTGAGAAATGTGAGAAGAGTTTTCAAGAACTCAAGAAAAGACTCATTTCAACACCTGTTCTGACAATACCATCTAGCTTGGAGGGATTTGTCATCTACAGTGATGCTTCAGGCAAAGGGTTAGGATGTGTTCTCATACAACATGGGAAAGTCATAACCTATGCCTCTCGACAACTCAAAGAATATGAGAGGAATTATCCTACTCATGATCTAGAGTTGGCAGCTGTTATCTTTGCACTTAAAATTTGGAGGCATTACTTGTGTGGGGAGAAAGTGGAGATCTTTACGGATCATAAAAGCCTCAAATATTTCTTCACTCAAAAAGAACTCGACACGCGACAGCGACGTTGGCTTGAACTGTTGAAATATTATGATCATACCATCCAATACCATCTTGGAAAAGTGAACATGATAGCTGACGCATCGAGTAGAAGATCATATGCGGGTACGAGTGCGATATTGTCAACGCAAAGGCCCATTTTGTATGACTTGCAAAGGATAGAGATAGAGATAAAGACTCCAGGGACCCACGTGATGATGACGAATATACGAGTATAACCGACTTTAATCGATAAAGTTAAAACTGCTTAAGCTACAGACCTGGAGTTGATGCATATGAGAAAGAAAGTACAAGAAGGTGCTATGCCGGAAGCAAGAATCGATGAAGAAGGAATACTTCGAGTCAACTCCAGACTTTGTGTTCCTAACGACCCTGATTTAAAGTATAAAATCATGATGGAGGCGCATAACACACCGTTTACAATCCATCCTGGGGGTACCAAAATGTATCATGATCTTCAACATACATTTTGGTGGGGCAATATGAAGAGGGAGATATCTCTGTTTATCTCAAGGTGTTTAACATGTCAATGAGTCAAGGAGGAGCATCAAGTACCAAAAGGTCCATTGAAACCACTTGAAATTTCAGAATGGAAGTGGGAACACATTACTATGGATTTCGTTACTGGTCTTCCCAAGGTTTCTCAAGGCATAGATGCAATTTGGGTCATTGTTGATAGATTGACCAAATCAGCTCATTTCTTACCTATACGAGAAATTTATACACTTGAACGTCTTACTCGTATGTACATAAACGAGGTTGTAAGATTGCATGGTATGCTAGTATCCATAGTTTCTGATTGAGACCCAAGATTCACTTCACGATTTTGGATTAGTTTGCAAAAAGCTATTGGCACGGATTTACGATTTAGTTTCGCATATCATCCTCAAACGGACGGACAATCAGAGAGGACTATTCAAACTCATGAAGATTTATTAAGACTCTGTGTCCTTGACTTCAAGGGAAGTTGGGACAAGTTCTTACTATTGGTGGAGTTTTCCTACAACAACAGCTATCAAGCAAGTATTGGCATGGCTCTATTCGAAGCGTTATATGGAAGAAAGTGTCGTTCTGCAGTATGCTGGGATGAGGTGAGTGAAGCAACGTTGTTGAGACCGGAGTTGGTACGTATAACTACGGAAAAGATTTAAATGATCCGACAACGTATAAAAACCTCACAAGACCGACAAAAGAGTTATGCTGATCTTCATCGAAAGGACGTGGAATTCGATATTGGAGATCATGTGTTGTTACGTGTTACTCCATGAAAAGGAGTTACGAGATTTGGAAAGAGAGAAAAGCTCAATCCTCAATTCATTGGCCCATTTTTAATCCTCAATCGAGTAGGAACTGTAGCATATAGACTCGCTTTACCGCCAAGTATATCTAATGTTCATAATTTTTTTCATATATCCATGTTAAGTAAATAAGTGAAAGACCCGAACCACATTATTGAGTTAGAACCAGACGAAATAGCGAAAGATTTAACGTATGAAGAGGTTCCTGTTCAAATCTTGGATAAGAAGGAACATATTCTACGCTCCAAGATTATCCCTCAAGTCAAAGTTTTATGGAGGAACCACGATGTTGAAGAAATGACCTGGTAGTTAGAATTTGAAATGAAATCAAGTTATCCTTACCTCTTCGACATACCATGTACGTACCTTAATTTCGAGGGCGAAATTTTATAAGAATGAGAGATTGTAAGACCCCAACTTTTATGAATAAAGATGAATTTTCTATAATTATCATTTTTAAATATTATGGAATGAATTTGATATAATGTTATAGTTGTGGGTAATATTTAAAAATTTTGCAAAGTATGCAAGTTGTTTATAATATTCGATTGGTTGGGAAATATTCATACGATGGCACAATCATTGGTGGACCCCACAACGAAATTATTGTCGGATTGAGAAAACGACAAAAATATTTTTATAAAAATAACGGCGAAAGTTTTACCGTTAACTGTTGAAACACCCGGTGTTAAAAGTACAGGAATAAGCGTAGTTGCATAGTAGTACACGGTATTGATTATTGATGCTTACATGAGAAGTCACTCAGTTTTGTTCAATTATTGCTTAAGTAATTGTTACATAGTATCTCACATTAATTGATTCAATTATTGTTGATATTTTATATTGAGATGACGAAATTATTAATATTGTTAGTTCCTAGTAGGCACAATAGATCTAGAAGGGGGGGGGGGGGGTTGAATAGATCCTTAGTATTAAAAAATACTTTTCCGTTTTATTTTGTATTGCTAATAATTTAGCATGTGACAAACATAAGTATTTTTTCAAGCACAACGGAATAAGTAAAATATCCCCTTCATTGATATATTCATAATCATACATACATTATTTGTAGAGTTAGTTCAGTAGTAAGCAGTTAAAACATACATAGCTGTTATAGCAGTTAATGTACATAATGTAAATGACATAAAGTAAAAGACACAGGGGGTTTTAAGTGGTTCAGAGACTCAAGCTCCTAATCCACTCTTCTGCTTTCAACTAGCAGGATTTCCACTAAAGAAGGGCAGCACCCTGAATTACTACGATTCCTTCAAGGCATGCAGCCTTGGGACTTCAGTTCCCTAAGAACTGTTCAAGGCCAGTAGCATTGGAATTTCTCTAGTTCCCTAGGAACTCTTCAAGCCCAGCAGCGTGACGCCCCCAAAATAGGAATACATCACCTATTTTGAGTCACCAAATACATGGTACAGAATAAAAATACAATCTTAATTATATAACAAGAGAGCTGTGAGTTTAAATACAAATATTATCTTTTAGACAATATCCATTCTCAGAATAAGTTATCATTACATTTATTGTCACACTATTTAACAGAATAATGAGGACTACTAGCTAATACTATCATCCGGACCATCAATCCGTTCCCCGACTCGTCCCAGCTACGTTCTCATTTCCTGAAGAGAACGGTGAAAGAAAGGGTGAGCTCAACTAGCCTAGTAAGAAATATCATGACTAAGATAATGCAGAATAAATTATCATTAGTCTTCAACAATGTTAAACTAATAATATACAATAGACATCAAGTTTAACTGCAGCGGAATAAGCAATCCATTAAAAGAGTCAAGTAGATAATAAAATCTAGTATCTTTTATGATTTAAAAATATTTTTTATCACTTTTATCACTGGGACTCAGCTTAATAAATAATTCACATCATCCCTACACTACGGCCAAGGATATTCATTAGGGTCACGACCACAAATTCCATGCACTACGACCAAGGATATTTGTGTATTCATCAATGGTTATGATCATGCCAATAACTGTCCATCAATGCACTACGGGCCAATGAGGACTTTTATCACATCATTTGTATCTCTTCTTCTTTCTCTCTATAATTTCTCTCTCTAGAGTTTCAGTAAATTCGTAAGAAATAATGAAGGAATGAGCTTCTATTTATAGGAGAATGAAAGTGTACTGTGCAAGGAAAAATAATTCTGCAGATTTATTTCTTCAACCAAATACAATAAAGTAAATCAATTAACCAATAAAATCACAACAATAATTAAAATATAATAATATATATAAACACATGTTTTCAACTTATATATATCAATATTATATATACACCACTTAATTTTTCTCCCTCATAACCAACATCAATCCCCCACCCACCAAATAATCAAATTCACTACACTCTTACACATCACTATCACACTACTACTTTTCCACCATTTTCCACTCACACACACATCACACACCTATCACTTTCACATATCATTTTCTTTCACTATATACTCAAAACACACATATACTTCCATACGTATACTCTTCCATTTCCAAAATCATTTCCCAACACATATGGTCCCCACATGTGGCCCCCCACATATGGGCCCCACCTTTAAATAATTTTCTACCGATTATTTTGAAAATGGGTAAATAGGAATCCATAAAATAAGCAAAACTTCATAAAAAATACCTTAATAATTTTAACAACATTTATCATCTTTATTATAATTCACAATATTAATCGACCAGGTCGTTCCCAGGAAAGAGAGGGCTTTCCAATAAGGATTTCTCCCTATTGACGCGCAATTAGGTGACCAAACCTTTCATTGACAGAACATCTAGACATCGTTAATATTGCGAATAATAATATTAATAACTTTGTCGTCTCAATTATTGATTTTAACAATATATAAAATATCGACAATAATTGAATCAAATAACGTGAGATATTATGCAACAATTACTATAGCAATAATTGAACAAAACTGAATGACTTCTCACGTAAGCATCAATAATCAATACCGTGTGCTACTATGCAACCACGTGTATTACTGTATTTTTACTACCGAGTAGTTCAACAGTATTAACGGTAAAACTTCTGTCGTTATTTTCATAAAAATATTTTTGTCGTTTTCTCAATCCGACAATAATTCTGTTGTGGGGTCCACCAATGATTGTACTGTCGTACGGAAATTCCCCGATAAAAAGAATATTCCCTGACCAATCGAATATAATATGACAACTTGCATACTTTGCAAAATTTATAAATATTACCCACAACTATAACATTATATCAAATCCACTCCATAATATTTAAATTTTTTTTAAGAAATTTAAATCTTTATTCATAAAATATGGGGTCTCACAATCTCCCCTCCTTATGGAATTTCGCCCTCGAAATTTTTGTACGTACCTAGTATGTCGAACAGATGAGGACACTTCGTCAGATTTTAACTCTTGAGGTATAACCTTTAATCATAGAATATATTCCAAGATTTTAACAGGTACATCTTCATACGTTAAATTATCCACTATCTCATCCGGTTCTAAATCAATAATGTGGTTCGAGTCATCCACATATTTACGTAACATCGATACGTTATAAATGTTATGAACAAGCAACATACTTGGCGGTAGAACGAGTCTATAAGCCACAGTTCCTACTCGATCAAGTATTTCAAATGGGTCAATTAAATCTAGGGTTGAGATTTCCTCTCTTCGTCGATTCTTGATTCTAGAATAACGCCCTCTTGAACCATCTTCATTCATATGCTCTGAGTATATAGCTTGAGCGGCTTTAACTTTATCGATTAAAGTCGATTATACTCGTATATTCGTTATTTTCACGTGGGTCCCTAGAGTCTTTAACTATACCTTTATCATTTGTAAGTTATACGAAATGAGTCCTTGTGTTAATAATATCGCACTCGTAAACCCATATGATCTTCTACTCAACACGTCAGCTACCACGTTCGTTCTTCCACGATGATATTGAATGGTACGATCGTAATCTTCAACAGCTCGAGCCAACGTCTTTGGCGCATATTACGTTCATTTTAGTTGAAGAAATATTTGAGGATTTTAGAAATGAGATTTTGTACTGGGGTCAATACAAAATTCGATTTCACGCTCTAGGCTAGGCTAAGAAGTCTTCAAGAATATGTTAAGAAATTTATTAACGATAGAATTATCATTCAAAACTGTGACTCTCATCCAAGACTTGAATAACACGTCATATTGATACCTATCAACTTGTCATCGTCATTCACAACGTCTCCTACGAAAAGTTTGGCTTCTGTGCATTCCACACAAGGAAGTCAACAACAAAAGGATCGGGGCTCTTTACTTATGGCTTGATATGACAATGATTGACTTTAGTGGTTTGGTTACTTTGAATTCGCATAACAGGTTGGTTAGGAGTATGAAAGCTAACAACCTTACTAAAAGCATGCTGAGTAGTTAACCAATTAATTCCTAAAATCACATCAAAGGTAAGTATTTTCAAATAGATAAGATCGACAGGTAACGTGAAAGTGTTTATTTGAATCAAACAAGATTTAAAAACAGTAGAGGTAACGAAGGCTCCTACTAACGAAGTTTCAACCAATAAGTCAAAGTTTAACTTTTCCAGAGTCAAATTTAAACGTTGAACGCAAGCAAGAGAGATAAAATAATGGGTAGAACCGGTATCTTATATGGTATAGACTTCGCAATTATTTATAATTAACTAACTCGTGCTAACTTCGTTCGGGTTACTCGCTTTTTGAGAAGTCACGAAAAACGCTCTCCCTTGCACTACCGGTTTTGACTTTTCTGGAATGGTCTTTGGCGCCTCCATCCTAGCTGAACTTGTCTTCGGTGAATGATAAAATCAGGCTAGGTGACCTTCTTTTCCATAATTATAACATGCTTTGGACGGCATCCCGCAGTTTGGACTGATATGTCCCTCTCCTCCGCATTTAAAACATATGATAGGTGGTCGTTCTCTTTCCTTAACAACGGGTGTTGATGCTGACGTCTTTCCATCATTGTTAAATTTCCTCTTCTTGAAATGTCCATTCATATTATTTTGGCCATGATTACCACCGAAGTGGTTACCATTTCTGGCATGTTGATTCCCTTCACGCTTATTGTCACCGCTTCGATGACTGCTATCACTGGTATTATCATTTTGCCGGCTGCTCTCTGTTGGTTGGGTTGACTCACTATCGCGCTCCAGTAATTGAGCCCTATTAACAACATCTGAATAAAAACAAAGTTTATGAGAAATGAGGTATTGACGTATCTCAGGTTTCAAACCTCTTAGAAACATCCGCGTCATTCTCTCCTCATTATCAGCCAAATGGGATGCAAACCGGGATAACTCGAAAAACTTGGCTTCATACTGTAACACGGTCATGTTGTTTTGCTCTAGTTTAATGAACTCTACCTCTTTCATGTGACGAATACTTTCAGGAAATTACTTGTCGTTGAAAAGTTCTTGAAACTTCTCCCAAGACATCTTGCTCTAGTTCTTGCTTATTTAAAAATATTTGTGCATTTTACTCATAACTAACCACATTAATCAAATAAACCCTTACTATTTCAAAATAATAAATAGAGGAATTTCCATTTTATATAAAAAAAAATTGGGGTCTTACACTGGTTCTGTTATTTATTATTCTGTTGGAATAACCTATTCATGCGAAGTACCGCATGCATGGTGATTTCTTTTGTTATTCCATTCTTTATTATACTCAGTTGGTTAAAGTTTTGACTTCTATACTCCATGAAATTAGTGGAATATCTTTGATATTTGTGCTTCATCCAGTATCTTTTCATGGAAATATTCTTCTGAGCATTCTTGAATTTTACTCTACAAAGTAATATCATGTTGACAATTTGGATGTTATTTTATTGAATTCTGGATAAATTAATTCTTGAACTTATTTTATTGGATACTTATATCATTGTCATCATCCTAATGCTTATATTATGTTGAAAGTCATCTGTGGCCTGTTGTGCATAGATGGACTTGGTATGATTATGACCAGGGATTATTCGGTATAATCATGACCGTAATGTTACAAATGATATGATAAAAGTCCTCATTGGCCCGTAGTGCATTAATGGACAGTTGTTGGCATGATCATGACCATTAATGAATACACAAATATCTTTGGCCCGTAGTGCATGGATAAATTGTGGTTGTGATACTAATGAATATCCTTGGCCGTAGTGCATAGATGATGTGGATTATTTATTAAGCTGAGTCCCAGCGATAAAAGTGATGAAAACCTTTTAAATCATAAAAGATAATAGATTTTATTCTCTACTTGACTCTTTTAATGAATTGCATGTTCCGCTGTAGTTAAACTTGATGTCTATTGTATTTTATCAGTTTAACATTGTTGAAAACTAATGATAATTTATTCTGCATTATCTTAGTCATAATATTTCTTACTGGGCTAGTTGAGCTCACCCTTTCTTTCACTGTTCTCTTCAGGAAATAAGAACGGAGTGACGGTCCAGATGATAGTATTAGTAGTCCTCACTATTCTGTTAAATAGTGTGACAATAAATGTAATGAGGACTTATTTTGAGAGTGGATATCGTCTAGAAGACAATATTTGTATTAAAACTCACAGCTCTCCTGTTGTATATTTAAGATTGTATTTGTATTTTGTACCATGTATTTAGCGACTCAGAATAGGTGATGTATACCTATTTTGGGGGCGTCACATATGTAATTTGCATTATATATATTTGACGTTAATGCTTTTTATGACTTTTCTTTTACTTTATTGTGAGATTAATGCAATCATATATATATCAAATTATAATTATATTCATTGAATTTGAACATACAATTATAATAATTATGTAATTTTTATTTGAGAATTATAAATTAATATTCAAATTACCCCTAAAATGACTAACTAAATTAATTTGGATAAAATCTCCTTTTTATTTGTTATATACTTGTATTGATGAACCAAATGTACTCCCAAGTCCTAATCTCCAGCCTATATGATCATGACATAGTAAATACGTAACCTCTTCGTCCAATAATGAAAGTCCCATTAAACATTTCAACTTTCATCACCCATTTAAATATTTCTTCAAAATACACTTAAACCTAAACTTTCCCTAATAATGGATGTTATTCTTCAAATTTAATATTTATTTTAGTTATAAACATACCTTAATATTCATTAAAAATACATTAAAATATTAAATAAGATGGATGGAGTATACTACAAATTAGGCATAACATGTATGTGACCTTTCGTAATATTTCGTAACGAAGGAATATTTGCCACTCAAGTTAAACAAATAATTTGATTCGAGTCAAGTTATATTGGCCATGTACATTACGTAAAACTATCTTAAAAATCATTTAATTTGTTTAATATCGGTTTAGCTACTAATTAAAGTGTAGCATCCGTAATCTATTGTTTCCGCTCTATTGACCTTATTATCCAAGTGGTGTGCTAGTTAGTTTTCACATTTAATACTCCCCAAAATATCTTTAATCATTGAAGATGGACAAATTTAAGTAATTTAATTCCTTCGAAAGGACTTTCCAGTAATCTCCAAAAACATCTTCTAAATTCCAATAAATAATTCCACAAATATTAAATTTGTCCTTCGAAAAGTCCTAAAGGTGGAGACATTTCTAGATAGAGAATATTTAACATTTTTTTTATAATTTTAAAAGTAAATATTATTTCTTTCTCATCTTCTTGAATCTTGACCTATATATAGCTCTCTCATATCCCACTTCTAAACCAACCAATCAATCTCTCTCTGTGTGTCTCTCTCTCTCTCCTCTTTTATATATAATCTCTAGCTCTAGCAAAACATTGTTGTCAGTTTTGTTTCTAGACATGGAAATAGAACCAAGTCCACCAGCAATAGCTAAAAAACTATGGAACATAGTGAGAATAGTTTTTTACATGCTTGGAAATGGTTTATCAAAGAGCAAACTAATGCATGACCTTCATTTTATGCTAAAACGGGGTAAAATTGCAAGCAAAGCCCTAAGCAACCTCATGCTCCACCACCACTATGCCTCCACGCTTAGTTGCCGGTCAAACGACGTAGGCATGTCCTTCATTTCGCCTCGTGAGTATGAGTTCAGCTGCAGTAACAGCCCCGTTTATCCCTCGTACTACACGAGGCGTAAACATCATCGTCATCATCACCACCACCAGCACCACCGCTCCGAGAATGTAAATGTGGCTCAAAAAATGTTCGAGATTTTAAATAACTATGAGAGTGTGGAGGCGTCGCCGTTGGTTAATTTACCGGGGTTTGGACGGAGTCCGATGGTGAGGCAGCTTAGGGTAACGGATTCACCGTTCCCGATAAAAGATATGGAGGAGAATGGTGTAGTGGACAAGGCAGCTGAGGAGTTTATTAAGAATTTTTACAAAGAATTGAAGCAACAAAAGAGAATAGAATCGCCTTCTCCGTACCATAAACGGGGTAGATAACCTACCGGCCGGTTAAGTTGAGTTTCCGGTCGTCGTGGTCAAGTTTCGGCTAGGGTTTCATGGTTTATTTTGCATTTTGTGCATAGTTGAAGTCTAAAATTTGCTTCATCTTTTTACAAAGTAAACTAACATATGTTGCTGGCTTTGGCATCATAGAAGTCACGTGACTTGTGCATGATCTTAATTAAAATTTTAACTAAAAGTCACGTGATTTCTCCATTGCCAAGTCAGTATAATTAATTAGTTTACTTGTGGAGGTGGGCTGATTTAATTTGATGCCAAATGCAAACCCTTTTTTGTTGTGTTATATATATATATATATATATATATATATATATATATATATATATATATATATATTTTAAATATTTCTTCATAATAAATTAGAAATTTTATTGTTGTTCATAAAGTTTGTATCTACTCATCGAAAGGAAGTTGAAGAGGGTCTTTATATATGTTTGGCCACCATTATAGCATTTTAATGTGTTGCTTGTCAAAGTTGGTGGATTGAGAGCATTGGAATTATTAGAGGACTTTTTTGTAGTTTAAATATGTGAATCATTGTAAGGTCTCGATCTCTGCTTTACTTTAGTCGTTGGGAGGTCAATTTTCAAGAGGAAAAAAATTTCAAAGTACTAAATACTAATTTGGTTTTTTCCAAAGAGAAAATAAATAAAATCAAAAATCATTTCAAGGACGTTTAGGATTGTTAAATATATATTGAACTCCGATCCTCGTCAAGAGAGCATGAGTTCAAATTTTTCCCAACCGGCCTGTTCTAGTGAAGCTGATGATCTCCTTTAAACTGTTGCGCAAACGCTAGTGTTTTAACTCATTCACATAATTATTTAGAGTATGTCCGGCATAATCAACATTAATTATGAATCATAACTCATAATTTATATATAAATATATATGTAAGACCCCAACTTATTATAAATAAAATTGAATTTTTCTTTATTCATTATTCTAAATTAATAAGGTGTTAATTTGATATAATGCTTTGGTTATGGATGAAATGTGCAAATTTTACAAAATAAGCAAGTGGTTATAAAATATTCATTTTTGTTGAGGAATATTCGTTTGATCGTGGAATATACTTTTTGTCGGGAATATCCGTACGACGGCGCAGTCAATTGTGGGTCCCATAACGGAATAAATGTCGGAGGAAGAAAACGACAAAGTATGAGTTTTTATGAATAATGGCGTAATTGTTACCGTTAACACTATTGGGTTACCTGGTGGTTAAAAAGACAGTAATATGCGTGGATGCACAGTAGTACACTGTATTGCACAGTATTATTGAATTATTGATTCGTACGTAAGAAGACACTACTCAATAATTATTACAGTAGTTACTGTTCAATATTTTATTTTATTGATTCAATAATTGCTGCTTTGTTAGTTTATATTATTATTGTTTCAATAATTGTCACTGCACAGTATTTTTTATTATCAGATCAATAATTAATATTATTTGAATAATATTATTAGATAACATTATTGGCAATGTCTAGAAAGTTCTGTCAATGATAGGTTTGGTCACCTAATTGCGCGCTAGTAAGGAGAAATACTTATTGAAAAACCCCCTCTTTCCTGGGAACGGTCTGGTTGTCATAATTGTGATTTTGTAATATTATTTGTGAATAATTAATTATTAATTTATATGATAATAAAATATTTATTTGATATAAATGATGGATTTATTTATTTTATGTGGTTATAAATGAAGGAATTAATGCTGATATATTTTATCAGTATTTTGTCAGAAGGGAAATATAAAAAATCACCCGTTTGTAGATTTCGAATATTTTCTGTTTAGAATTTGGAAAAACTCAAAGCTACAAAGTTGTAGAGAATTCGATTTCATACGAAATGGACATAAAATTCGTATTTTTCTGATAAACGGGCTATTTTCTATGAATAATTGAAGTTTCAAAAAATAAAATGATTTTTATTAAATTATGGGGTGAGACCCACTTTGGTTGGTGTTAATAACATGTGGGCTGCTGGAAAAAATTCAGAATTGGCATGCTAGGCTTTCAACAAAGTGGGCATGCGTGGAAGGAATATAAAGAAATAATAATATTCTATTATTTTAGTCTCCTATGGCGTTCTAACATTTTCCTATAAATAGGCGCTTATGTTAGAATTGAAAATCACACTATAAACAAGTTTTCTTTCTCTCTAGATTATCGAGCATATTTTTATGAGTATTTATATACTTTGAGAGTTGCTGTTCGGTACAAGCTTCCTTCGGCTTTATATCCGATATTTCGATCAGAAGTACCGTTATTTTGAGGTAAGAAATGTTATTTTATTCTTAAATGATATTATTTTCTTCAATATCATTATGCCAAAATATTGGTTTAAATTTTTTAATCAAATTTGAAACTTTTTGTGTCAGAGTTACTATTCACGTATACGACACTATTCACGAATACAACACTATTCATCGAAAAATAAAAATTTTCTTTTTTTGTCCAAGATGTCTATTATGGTTACTATCTTTGATTGTATTCATGTTTTGATCGTTATTTTTGAATTCTGCTTCAAAATTTGGTTATTATGGACTATTATTGATCTTGGATAAACTGTAATACGAATCCCTAATATTTGTCCATCTGTATCACTGGATTCGTTTTCTTTAAAATATTTTTCATCATCCCCAGTCCTAAATGATGATATTACTGAATATCTTTGGCCTGTAGTGCAAAGATGAATAATTAACTGATGAATATCTTTGGCCCGTAGTGCAAAGATGAACATGTGTTGAGATGAACATGACCAACTGGTGATACGAATGAATATCTTTGGCCTGTAGTGCAAAGATGACTATTTGATTAAAGATGTGTATTGATTGTTGTTATAGGGATAAAATATTGATGATGGACTTTTAAATCTTAGAAGATAGTAGAACTCATTCTCTACTTGACTCTTCTAATGGATTGCTATTTTCGCTGCAGTTGTTGATCTAAAATTTATTGTTTATTATTCCCTCCGCCCTATAGTTATAGGCTGATTTCTTTTGGCACATAATTTAAGAAAATCAGTTTAAGTTAATTTTTAACACAAATTTTCCACATATACCCCTTAATATAGAATTAATTAATAAATTAATTACTCCTTACTTATCACATTGAAACTCTTAAGTTCATTGATTGTTGGTCCAATTGCCTTTTATACACAAAATATGTTAAACTAGTAAAGCCTAAAAAGTTGAATTCTTTTATTGAGAATACAACAACAGTAAATATAGTGATAAAAACAATGACATTGAAGGTTATTTCTTCAAAAAAAGAGTAATAGTTAAATATTTATTATAAGGGCATTAAAGTAAAATAATGAACCAACTAAATTTTATAAATAGTAAGTAGCCTATATATTGGGACATCTCAAAATAAAAAATCAGCCTATAACTATGGGACGGAGGGAGTATATTTATCAGATTTTTTCCTGTTGAAGACTAATGATAATTTATTGTATATTATCTTAGTCATAATATTCTTTACTGGCTAGTTGAGCTCACCCTTTTTCTTTTTGTTCTATTTTTTTTCTCAGGGGGTGAGAACATAACAGGATCTAGTCGGGGTATGGAATGATGGTTCTAGAAAGATATTTTAGCAGTTCTCACTATTTCTGTAAAATAATGTTTGAATAATTGTAATGAGGACTTATTTAGGTGTGGATATTGTCTAGAAGACAATATTTATATTTAAACTCACAGTATGTGTTGTCGTATTTTGCACGACAATTGTATTATTGAAGTTGTAGTTTGCTCTCTGTACCATGTATTTGACGACTCAGAATGGGTGTTGTATACCTACTTTGGGGGCGTCACAATATATATATATATATATATATATATATATATATATATATATATATATATATATATATATATTGTGACGCCCCGAAATCCGGTCTATCTTCACACCCAGATTCCGTACATCACGATCCCATCTTCTTCCAAACATACATCATTATATAGCTAAATATAACAACATATACTCTCAAATCCCAGGTTCTGGAAACCTTATAACCTTTTTCATTACAAATAATGATAAATACATTATTCATTTCATCTTACAAGAGTGACTTTTAATCCGCCACCAAGGATACATAACAGTTCCTTAAACTAGTCTATAGTTCAATTTCATCTTTCTATATTACAAGTCTTCACTTGATCTTCTCGCTCATTCACACTCTGAAGGGAACTTCATCTGGATACCATCAGCTTGACATTTCCGGGATCCTTAAGTTCGTCTAACATCATTCGCTGAAAATGTTTTTCATTTAAAGCAAGTGTGAGCATTCAATTGCCCAGCAAGTCATAACAGTTGAACAAACATCTTCAAGAATTCAAACATTCTTTATAACTTCGATAACCGAACAAAGGTTATGATGCAGCTCAAATAATAGGAATAATCACGATTCCTATCATTTTAAAACATTATTCGCATGCACTTTGAAAATACTTTTATTCTTCTACCTTTTTCATACTCATCAGGTCTGGCTAGAATCATTAGCACAGACTTAACAATAACGGATCATGTATAAACAGAACATACTTGTATTGAACAGCTCAATCATAGAACAGTTCATATCATAGAAACACCGAAGTGTTCACATTGTGGCACAAGGCCTCATATATTCTACCACTTTACACCAATATCGCACATTAGCATATAGACAGAACTTCTCAAGTTCAACATCTGAGAAATCTAAGAAACTAGCATTCATTTAGAATATGAATGAAGTTAGGAAACTTGCCTTACGCACAGCTACAGCCTACGCTGAACTGCTCATTTCGGTTCCTATGTAGCACATAAGAAAAACAGCACATACACTAATTAGTCATGTATATTTGACTTATGCATTAGCTTAACTTTACTTCTTAGGGTTCGCATTCTTGCAACCTAAGTTTACGCGACCACTTTCATTATCGTTCTAAAGCTTCATAACATACGGAGATGTCTTACTTTTACGCTCATCATCTTTGATGTTTTACATTTTATCTTCTTCTTATTACTTCTCTAAGACACAGCACACATCGCTTCTCTGCTAGTAGTCCATATGGTACTCTGAGTGGTTTCCCACAAACAACCAACAAACAAGTTCCCGTCTTGTCTACACTGCCCATAACAGTGAGTTAGATCGGTTGCCAGTTTTGTATATACCTTCGCTCACTGAAGGAATTGTTTAGCCCAGCTCCCATATGTCAACCATCAAAGGTTACGATTGTACCACAACCTATACTCATCTTAACTTATCCGCACTATTAAACTACAATATTCGGTAAGTTAATTTCTTATTCCTTTCGGCTTCCTGGCAACTAAATACCACGCCTCAGTATTCACTCTTTATCTCTAAGTCATACAGTCTTATGTATACTCAGAGCGATCATTCCCTGCAATCCTTAACTCGGCTTTGTTACGTTAAAGGCTATTATCTTTAATTCAACTTCTTTACTATTCATGGTTCAATCCATTACCTTCATCATCTTACGATCAAACCATACACGGGGTGTAGGTTCTATCCGTTTAATATTTACGTTCCCTCAACCTTCACGTCGATTAAAGTGTTTAACGCTTACATTTCATTCTAACGTTCTCATCTGACTCACATTCAGCTTCCATTAATCTCATTAACGTTCATTACTGCTTTCTTAATACCATTCATTATTCTTCTTTAATGTCGAAGCGATACAGTTCGCTGTATGCTAAGACCACTCGTTCACCATAACAGCGTTGCATACACAGTGTCTAAACGCTCCATACTTATCTCTCACTATCATGACATAACATCGAAATGTTATTCATTACCCTCGTCCCTCAACATCTAAGGAATCATAACCCTAGCAATCCCTCATGTTCGTTCATCGCGACTACGGTCCCGTATCTCGGTTCCGTACTCGTAAATACAGTCTTTTAATCTCGATTAATCTTTCCGTTCAACCTTTATTAAAGGTTTAATACACTTTATTAAGTGTTTCATTAATTGAACTATCTGTTCGTATTTCTTTCTTGCACATCCCCCAGAAATTGAGCAGTTAAAATCTCATTTCTGGCATTGCACAGCACCGGCGCTGCGGCGCCATGCTCCTTCCTTAATCTCGCGCCGCGGCGCCACTTAGCAGTGACCAAGGGACGGGACTCGCGCTGCGGCGCCGGCCTCCAAGGCATAACTCCGCGCCGCGGCGCCAAGCAAAAACCCTAGAAAATTTTTTCTAAGTATTTTACAAGCTTGAGACGCTAACTTCACAATCTCATAACTTCTTCGTTATAACTCGGAACGAGGTCATTCCAAAGTCATTCTCTTCCTTATCTTATGTACTTTAATACCCCTCAGACAGAACTTCATTCTAAATCCGTTAATGTGCCATTCGACTGGCTTGATCATCACCCTTCGTTTATTTTATGTTTTTAACGCTCTTTGTTCGTTCATCCGCAATTTGGTCATCCGAACTCGAAATTCGATCGTTCTTGAATCCACGACTCACGTTTTCAACATTTTCTTACATCCGTATGAAACCCTATATGTTTGGAATTCATTTACTAACTTTCTAATTCTCGTTTGTCTTTTACGAAATTTTCGCCATAACTTCGTTATAGCTATGTTTTAATCCGTTCCTCATGAACGTTTCTATCATTCCTAACCAAGCAATATGCATCAAACTTATACGCGATGGTTTTAAACTTGTCCATCAACAACAATTATCCTACGATGGTTTTAAATTTGTCCATCAACAACGTTCTTCGCGTTCTTCGCGTGTTCTTCTTGTTCTTCGTTCGTTCTTTAATTTTAATCGATATTTGGATTATGATTTCACTTTTTATTGAAATTTGATGTTATAGAACATTATTCCTTACTTATTTCACTACTCATTCATATAATCAACTCAGATTGTTCTAATTCATGACGAATCATATACTTCTTTAAGAAATTTATTTACTAAACTTCAATTTCATATTTCCTTATTTCTCATGATTTTAACCATATGAAATCATCCTTAACATCATCTACTCATTATCCTCATTAAGTTATGTTTTAAACATATATATAACTTAAAGAAAATCTAACATAGAAGTTAGGTTTTTAATACCTTTCCTCTTTATTTTTCTTCCGCTAGACAAAACCGGCGATTTGCTAGCTTTTCTATTTCACGAACATTTTTGATCCGATCAATCATGCTCATGATCTTCCTTCTCCCTCTACATCCGAATTTTCTCTCTCTCTCTAATGTAGGATTTTCAAAATCTCATTTAAATGAAATCTAGCTTCCTATTTATAGATTTTCCAAAGTTAGGGCAAAATAGTCATTTCACCCCCTTAACCTCCTTACTATTCATTACCTAACTACTAAGTTAACTTACTCCTTAAGTTTACTTAACACTTAAGTCTACTTAACCTTTAAGTTTTCTTAACTCTTAAGTTTACTTAATACTTAAGTTTACTTAACACTTAAGTTTACTTAACACTTAAGTTTACTTAATACTTAAGTTTTCTATTTCCACCTCCTTAGTTAACCTCCTTACTATTCACGTAGCTTCCCTTGGAAGCTTCGTGGTTCCATCTTTCGGGTTTCGTCCGACAGGTTTAAAAACTGCGATTCTCGGAATCCAAATATTTTTGGATATTTCGTCTTTCCTTTACCGATTAACTTTTACGTATTCTTCGGATTTCCGAAAAACTGAAAAACACTTTTTGGCGTTGAGCGTTTTCCTTCACATTTTACCCTAACGTAGCTAAACAGATGAAAAGTACATAGCAGTACTTTTCGTCGTTTTTATTTTATCCGATTTCTGCACGTTTTTCGAGAAAAAATTTTATCGGCTTACTTAACTCTTCACGATATATTATCAGCAAATCTTTTGACGGAATGTCATTTTGACATACCGAACTCTAAGAATGGCTTAGGTTATTTCAAACCCTAACCCTTAGGTTTCATCAGGTGAATAGTGCCTATTTCGTCTTTTTCCCTGAAAATATTTTGTTCCTGGAAAATTTTCATTTTCGTCTTGAAAATTCCTACTCGTTCAGTCTAGCTCGTAGCCAGAATCCTCCTGACTTATAATCATCCTAGGTTCTAGAACGATTAATAACCACATAACACATAATATTATTAATAAAAATTCATTTTATTAATAACTAATTCTTTAAACTTAAATTCTGGAAAAATCCAAATTTCTGGGGCGTTACACTCTTCCCCTCTTATAAAAATTCCGTCCTCGGAATTTCTCAAAACCACACCTATACCCGGGTCATCACATTCACCCCTTCTTCACAGAATTTCGTCCTCGAAATTTTAGCCTACCATTCTTCTCAACTTTCCTTCAACGGAGTTCTTATCTTTCCCTCATTCCTAACCCCCATAACCTATCAAGAATCATGAAGCAGAAGGAATAACGAGGAAAATAAAATTTCCTCTTAAAACGTTTCATACTTTTGCTGAGGGGTCAAATCGACCATGAACTCTTACTAGGTTAAACAGCATTTCGCCGTAAGCCCTTCTTTAACGGTCAGTTTACAATCACAAAGAAAGTAACTACCTCTTCCATGTTCTCCTCAGACTACATCATTAGATTCCGCACCAAATAATTTGGTTTGGCAGAAGTTCTCAAAGAAATCTCGATGACATACCATTTGTCTCGCCGAATCAAGTAGCTTAGACCATACCAATAAATTGGATATCAACGTGAAACAATCGTCTAGTCAACTCAATTGACATCGACTAATACTTTAAATTCTTTTTCAATACATCAAAACGTTTTATGACGTCATGATACCGTACTTTTCACAGTACGTTGAGGACTTCGTCAGTTTGTGACTTCGTCATTATACATCATACCATAGTGGGTTGTTGATCCTAAGATCACATCCAACACTAGGTTCAATTGCATTAATAACTCCATCTTTTTACCATCCTTGCATCAAATGCATTGATGATATAAAATTCATTTTGATATTTCAAATCAATTTCTGTCTAGCCGAAACAATTAGCATAGACATACCAAGAATAGTTCTTTTTTTTTAAAAAAAACTATTGATTCCAAAAGTTGAACCAATTTCTTCATTTTTAAAATACGAACACATATGCACGACTTCAATAAACTTCAAAATCTAGCGTAGCTAGATGACTTGGAATATCCTATTCTCCACCTTCCTTCATTGTCTTACTGCGACAATACCTAATCTTCTCTAGCTCCTTCAATACTAAGCCTACTGAAAACAACTCATTTTCAGTCTAAACATTCCTATATCTTAGTACAGTCCATCAACTTACCACACATTATGAGTTCAGGAACTTTCCACAATAATACGAGTTTAAGAACCATCCCAGACAGACCATAAGCGTCCATTCGCTGAGAAGTTCAAAAACGTACCATATCATTGTGAGTCACGAACGTACCATAAGTATGAGTTTCAAGAACTCGCACCTACCTTATCGTTCTCTACCTATCAAGTATATATATGAGAAAAGATTCACCTTCTCGTCATATACATCTTGACAGCGTGACCAATTCCAATGATTATCATTTTAATAAGCTAAGCAGTTGTTACACCAAGTACAAACCTCTGCCCATACAAAGGTTCATACAACTTAGCTATCACATGAGTCCTCAATTGAAATTTTATAACTTCTAAATTTCTCTCTACTTAATACGAATTTTCTTTAATTCATATACTATCCCTCACAACTCAATCTTAGTTCTTCTTCCCGTACTACTTTGTAGTACTATAAATCATTCATCGTTTAACAGCTCATCTGTTACAACGATTCACTATGATCACGTGGTGATATTCTTATCCCTCTCTCTACGATTATAGTCTTAGATACTCTTACCTAAGATTTATAACCTATCAGCTCTGATACCAACCTGTGACGCCCCGAAATCCGGTCTATCTTCACACCCAGATTCCGTACATCACGATCCCATCTTCTTCCAAACATACATCATTATATAGCTAAATATAACAACATATACTCTCAAATCCCAGGTTCTGGAAACCTTATAACCTTTTTCATTACAAATAATGATAAATACATTATTCATTTCATCTTACAAGAGTGACTTTTAATCCGCCACCAAGGATACATAACAGTTCCTTAAACTAGTCTATAGTTCAATTTCATCTTTCTATATTACAAGTCTTCACTTGATCTTCTCGCTCATTCACACTCTGAAGGGAACTTCATCTGGATACCATCAGCTTGACCTTTCCGGGATCCTTAAGTTCGTCTAACATCATTCGCTGAAAATGTTTTTCATTTAAAGCAAGTGTGAGCATTCAATTGCCCAGCAAGTCGTAACAGTTGAACAAACATCTTCAAGAATTCAAACATTCTTTATAACTTCGATAACCGAACAAAGGTTATGAAGCAACTCAAATAATAGGAATAATCACGATTCCTATCATTTTAAAACATTATTCGCATGCACTTTGAAAATACTTTTATTCTTCTACCTTTTTCATACTCATCAGGTCTGGCTAGAATCATTAGCACAGACTTAACAATAACGGATCATGTATAAACAGAACATACTTGTATTGAACAGCTCAATCATAGAACAGTTCATATCATAGAAACACCGAAGTGTTCACATTGTGGCACAAGGCCTCATATATTCTACCACTTTACACCAATATCGCACATTAGCATATAGACAGAACTTCTCAAGTTCAACATCTGAGAAATCTAAGAAACTAGCATTCATTTAGAATATGAATGAAGTTAGGAAACTTGCCTTACGCACAGCTACAGCCTACGCTGAACTGCTCATTTCGGTTCCTATGTAGCACATAAGAAAAACAGCACATACACTAATTAGTCATGTATATTTGACTTATGCATTAGCTTAACTTTACTTCTTAGGGTTCGCATTCTTGCAACCTAAGTTTACGCGACCACTTTCATTATCGTTCTAAAGCTTCATAACATACGGAGATGTCTTACTTTTACGCTCATCATCTTTGATGTTTTACATTTTATCTTCTTCTTATTACTTCTCTAAGACACAGCACACATCGCTTCTCTGCTAGTAGTCCATATGGTACTCTGAGTGGTTTCCCACAAACAACCAACAAACAAGTTCCCGTCTTGTCTACACTGCCCATAACAGTGAGTTAGATCGGTTGCCAGTTTTGTATATACCTTCGCTCACTGAAGGAATTGTTTAGCCCAGCTCCCATATGTCAACCATCAAAGGTTACGATTGTACCACAACCTATACTCATCTTAACTTATCCGCACTATTAAACTATAATATTCGGTAAGTTAATTTCTTATTCCTTTCGGCTTCCTGGCAACTAAATATCACGCCTCAGTATTCACTCTTTATCTCTAAGTCATACAGTCTTATGTATACTCAGAACGATCATTCCCTGCAATCCTTAACTCGGCTTTGTTACGTTAAAGGCTATTATCTTTAATTCAACTTCTTTACTATTCATGGTTCAATCCATTACCTTCATCATCTTACGATCAAACCATACACGGGGTGTAGGTTCTATCCGTTTAATATTTACGTTCCCTCAACCTTCACGTCGATTAAAGTGTTTAACGCTTACATTTCATTCTAACATTCTCATCTGACTCACATTCAGCTTCCATTAATCTCATTACCGTTCATTACTGCTTTCTTAATACCATTCATTATTCTTCTTTAATGTCGAAGCGATACAGTTCGCTGTATGCTAAGACCACTCGTTCACCATAACAGCGTTGCATACACAGTGTCTAAACGCTCCATACTTATCTCTCACTATCATGACATAACATCGAAATGTTATTCATTACCCTCGTCCCTCAACATCTAAGGAATCACAACCCTAGCAATCCCTCATGTTCGTTCATCGCGACTACGGTCCCGTATCTCGGTTCCGTACTCGTAAATACAGTCTTTTAATCTCGATTAATCTTTCCGTTCAACCTTTATTAAAGGTTTAATACACTTTATTAAGTGTTTCATTAATTGAACTATCTGTTCGTATTTCTTTCTTGCACATCCCCCAGAAATTGAGCAGTTAAAATCTCATTTCTGGCATTGCACAGCACCGGCGCTGTGGCGCCATGCTCCTTCCTTAATCTCGCGCTGCGGCGCCACTTAGCAGTGACCAAGGGATGGGACTCGCGCTGCGGCGCCGGCCTCCAAGGCATAACTCCGCGCCGCGGCGCCAAGCAAAAACCCTAGAAAAATTTTTCTAAGTATTTTACAAGCTTGAGACGCTAACTTCACAATCTCATAACTTCTTCGTTATAACTCGGAACGAGGTCATTCCAAAGTCATTCTCTTCCTTATCTTATGTACTTTAATACCCCTCAGACAGAACTTCATTCTAAATCCGTTAATGTGCCATTCGATTGGCTTGATCATCACCCTTCGTTTATTTTATGTTTTTAACGGTCTTTGTTCGTTCATCCGCAATTTGGTCTTCCGAACTCGAAATTCGATCGTTCTTGAATCCACGACTCACGTTTTCAACATTTTCTTACATCCTTATGAAACCCTACATGTTTGGAATTCATTTACTAACTTTCTAATTCTCGTTTGTCTTTTACGAAATTTTTGCCATAACTTCGTTATAGCTATGTTTTAATCCGTTCCTCATGAACGTTTCTATCATTCCTAACCAAGCAATATGCATCAAACTTATACGTGATGGTTTTAAACTTGTCCATCAACAACAATTATCCTACGATGGTTTTAAATTTGTCCATCAACAACGTTCTTCGCGTTCTTCGCGTGTTCTTCGTGTTCTTCGTTCGTTCTTTAATTTTAATCGATATTTGGATTATGATTTCACTTTTTATTGAAATTTGATGTTATAGAACATTATTCCTTACTTATTTCACTACTCATTCATATAATCAACTCAGATTGTTCTAATTCATGACGAATCATATACTTCTTTAAGAAATTTATTTACTAAACTTCAATTTCATATTTCCTTATTTCTCATGATTTTAACCATATGAAATCATCCTTAACATCATCTACTCATTATCCTCATTAAGTTATGTTTTAAACATATATATAACTTAAAGAAAATCTAACATAGAAGTTAGGTTTTTAATACCTTTCCTCTTTATTTTTCTTCCGCTAGACAAAATCGGCGATTTGCTAGCTTTTCTATTTCACGAACATTTTTGATCCGATCAATCATGCTCATGATCTTCCTTCTCCCTCTACATCCGAATTTTCTCTCTCTCTCTAATGTAGGATTTTCAAAATCTCATTTAAATGAAATCTAGCTTCCTATTTATAGATTTTCCAAAGTTAGGGCAAAATAGTCATTTCACCCCCTTAACCTCCTTACTATTCATTACCTAACAACTAAGTTAACTTACTCCTTAAGTTTACTTAACACTTAAGTCTACTTAACCTTTAAGTTTGCTTAACTCTTAAGTTTTCTTAACACTTAAGTTTACTTAACACTTAAATTTACTTAATACTTAAGTTTACTTAATACTTAAGTTTTCTATTTCCACCTCCTTAGTTAACCTCCTTACTATTCACGTAGCTTCCCTTGGAAGCTTCGTGGTTCCATCTTTCGGGTTTCGTCCGACAGGTTTAAAAACTGCGATTCTCGGAATCCAAATATTTTTGGATATTTCGTCTTTCCTTTACCGATTAACTTTTACGTATTCTTCGGATTTCCGAAAAACTAAAAAACACTTTTTGGCGTTGAGCGTTTTCCTTCACATTTTACCCTAACGTAGCTAAACAGATGAAAAGTACATAGCAGTACTTTTCGTCGTTTTTATTTTATCCGATTTCTGCACGTTTTTCGAGAAAAACTTTTATCGGCTTACTTAACTCTTCACGATATATTATCAGCAAATCTTTTGACGGAATGTCATTTTGACATACCGAACTCTCAGAATGGCTTAGGTTATTTCAAACCCTAACCCTTAGGTTTCATCAGGTGAATAGTGCATATTTCGTCTTTTTCCCTGAAAATATTTTGTTCCTGGAAAAAAATCATTTTCGTCTTGAAAATTCCTACTCGTTCAGTCTAGCTCGTAGCCAGAATCCTCCCGACTTATAATCATCCTAGGTTCTAGAACGATTAATAACCACATAACACATAATATTATTAATAAAAATTCATTTTATTAATAACTAATTCTTTAAACTTAAATTCTGGAAAAATCCAAATTTCTGGGGCGTTACATATATATTATAAAGGGTTAGTAAGATGAGTGAGTATCATTGTAATTAAGCTGTAGAGAGTATTGGTCGTGATTAGGCATAAGAGTTACTCCCTCGGTTCCTATATAACTGACGTTATAGAGAAAAAAATGGATTCCTAAATAATTGACGTTTTCATATTTCTAGGAGGTTTTTTCTCTTTTTTCCTAGATTACCCCTAAAATATCTCATCTTTCCTTGTGCAAGACTCCTATTTACTCTCAACCTTTTCTTTTACAATACGTGTGTTCCCAATTTGTTCTCTTTCTCAGAATTCTAAACGTCCCTCAATATGGCTCCAATTTTTCATACATTCTCTTCATCTCTGTATTCTCATATAGATTCTTTATATATGCTCTCTCTTCATCTATATTTTCTACAAAAAATTTATGGAAAATCCTGTACAACTTTATGGTGTTGTTGAGAAAAATAAATTTTCTTTTGATTTAAATGAGGAACCAAACCATGAGTGTGAGAAGATTGTGCGAGATTATGATTTGAATTTGCCGGCGGATACTGGAATAGATTCGAACACGGTACCGGATGATGAAGGAGAAATTTCTATTGAAGAACATCAACAACGGATTATTTTTGAGATTTTAAGAATTTATCTCCCAAAATTTTATTAACTTCTTCTACTTTTCATGTTCAACAATTTTTTGATATAATTTTTTTTATTCTGAAATTTGTAGAATTATTTTGAAATTCTGTAATTTTTTTTATTTTGAAATTTGTAGAATCATTTTGGAAAAATTGTGAATGAAGTTGAAGTTGGATGAATTAATTTATTTTATTTTTTTGATATGGTTGTATATGATCTTAAAATTGACAGAGGTTATTTTATTTGATCTCTCTCTTCATTCTCTCATTCAATTGCATCAAAAGCCAAAGCTTTAGTGTTGACTGTGATAACCACATGAAAGTTTACATCATTGGTACCTCAAGTCAAAGGGAAGGAGAGAAAAGTAGGGACTGACAAAAGGCTATTCCAATAAGATTTTTGACAAATCTTGAACTGATGGCATATGCAACTTGTTCCAAAGACTAAATTCAATAAATAATTGAAAAACAAAGACATAGAGAGAGCAATGATAATTTTTGCAGGTTTAACTTAGAGATCAAGCAGAAGATAGGATGCCTAATCCACCTAACCTTGTTTTCAATGGTGCGAGTTTGCGAATGAAAAATATAATGTGAAAAACTAAAAGGACTACGAGACTCACTACTGTATATGTAACTATGGGTCACGATCCTAATTGCATATGATCTTAAAATTGACAGAGGTTATGTATTGGCGTGACATAGGTTATTTTATTTGATCTCTTTCTTCATTCTCTCATTCAAATTTCTTGTTCATTCCAATTATATACATTTTCTGCCATATATACAGTTTTATACATTCCTTGTGTACTATCATGGCCATGCTGATAGGGAGAGAATTGGAAGGCAAAAGAAGCACATAGAGTATAAATACAAGGAATTACAAAATTTTGCTAGATAAATAAAAGGTAATGCATTCATATCCAAAATAAGAACAACTGTTTCAAACAAAAGTTGAGGTTTGGATCACACTTGAGTACTTAATTGATCAAGCACATTTTGTATGAGTTTTGGATCACATTTCATTTGACGAAGAAGTCGACCTTCTCTTTCCAAAATGGCTTTCTTAATATGAGGAATTTTATATCTATTAGAACCTTGTGATTTCATAACCTCTATCATACATAGTTTTAACGTTAAAAATATACGATTCGACTTTATAGTCGAAAATGTGTCAAATGCTTTTTCAACGGCATTGATAAGCTCATCTATGGTTTTTGGAGATTCTCTGCGTTGTAATGATTGAATGGCACTAAAAAAACTCAGGTCCAAGACATTTAAGTCTGGAGAGTTTGCAGGTTGACACATTAAACGAATGTCAAAACCATCTTCTATTGCAGCTTGACGAAATTCAATATCATTGGGATCGACATGTGATCTTGCATTATCTTGTTGAATAAAAATTGGATTTTTGGAGTCTCTACTTGGCCATTTTTGTCGAATAAACGGTAACACTTTTTCTATCAAAAATGACCTTGATATGTTTTTCCCAACTGAGTCGATAACTTTTGTTTCTAATGTTCCAGCGATTCGATTCGCACTACTTCTCTTTGCTGCCTCCTTAGTGACGAAAGGAAATATACCAATTTTTCCTGAAAAGATTTCATTTCCTTCTGCATCGAACCTCGGACAAGCCATAGCAGCTAGAAACATGACTTTTCCAATAAAATTTTTACTTTTACAGGTACGCAAAGGATCTTCTTCATCAGGAAGAAGATAATAAGTCTCTGATTTTTTTGTCATATAAAACCATTTATCATCAATATGAACGACGTTATACATGTCAACAAATGTTGGATCATGTTGTAATGTATTTCTCTCAAGCATTGATATACAAAATTGCAATCTGGTTCTCTTGTTCTCTTCCTTCAAATATGGTTTGATATCATTTGAGTGACGTCTAATGTAAGACCCCAGTTTTTATAAATAAAGATGAATTTTCATAATTATTATTTTTGAATATTATGGAATAAATCTGATATAATTTTATAGTTGTGGGTAATATTTATAAATTTTGCAAAGTACGCAAGTTGTTATAAAATATTCGTTTGGTCGGGGAATATTCTTTTTGTCGGGGAATATTCGTACGACGGCACAATCATTGGTGGACCCCACAACAGAAGTATTGTCATAGTTAGAAAACGACAAAATTATCTTTCTATAAAATAACGGCGGAGGTGTTACCGTTAAAAACTGTTGAACTACTCGGTAGTAAAAGTACAGTAATACGCGTTATTGCATAGTAGCACACGGTATTGATTATTGATGCTTACGTGAGAAGTCACTCAGCTATACTCAATTATTGCTACAGTAATTGCTGCATCATATCTCTTATATTATTGATTCAATTATTGTCACAGTATCATCTGTATAATATGTTATATTATTTAAACAATAATTGAGACGACAAGTTATAAATGATTAATAATTGTTGAAAGATTAAATATGTGCTGATTAAAAATAAAATGATTTCTGGTAATTTTTATTTAATCCTTGATGTATATAAAGAGTCTATTATTAGACATTTGTGGTAAGTTGAATTATTTATGGGGGGCCATATGTCATCATCTAAGAGTCTTTTTCATAAATAGTAATTACTTTTGTAAATAGTAATTACTTTCGTAAATAGTAATTACCTTTGTAAATAGTAATTACTTTCGTAAATAGTAATTACCTTCGTAAATAGTAATTACCTTCGTAAATAGTAATTACTTTCGTAAATAGTAATTACCTTCGTAAATAGTAAATACTTTCGTAAATAGTAATAAATCTTCTATAAATAGAGGCCTAGGGCTTCATTATTTTTCACGAATTCGTTCAAGCTATAGAGAGAGAAAGTATAGAGAGAGTAAGAGAGAAAGAAGAAGAGTATTCGGTTATTATACGACTGCAGTATTCAATCTCTTAATACGGTAAGGGGTGTTATTCTTTCTTCTTGAAGAGAACTTATGTTCTTCCATTCTTTGTTATTCTGTTGGAATAACCTGTAAAAGTGGCATACCCTATACATGACCTGTATACGCGGTACACCCTATACTTGGTGAAATCCTTATGTTATTCCATTCATTATTATTCTGTTGGAATAACCGGTATACGCGGAATACCCTATACTTGGTGACATCCATTTACTATCCTGTCTTTATATTTCTGTCGGAATATCCTGTCTGTGTGTTTTACACCGGACCTGGTTCCATTATTTATTATTCTCTTGGAATATCCTGTCTGTGTGTTTTACACCGGACCTGGTTCCATTCTTTATTATTCTGTTGGAACATCCTGTCGGTGTGAATTTCACCTGACCTGGTTCCGTTATTATTATTCTGCTGGAATAACCTGTCTGTGCGGTCTATCGCATGCATGGTGATTTCTTTTGTTATTCCATTCTTTATTATACTCAGTTGGATAAAACTTTGACTTCTATGCTCCCTGAAATTAGTGGAATATCCTTGATATTTGCGCTTCATCCAGTATCCTTTCATAGAAATATTCTTCTGATCATTCTTGAATTTTACACCACAAAACAGTATCGTGTTGACAAATTTGAACGTTAATAATTCCTGGATAAAATAATTCTTGAACTTGTTTTATTGAATTCTTATATCATTGTCATCATCCTCATGTTTATATTTTGTTGAAAGTCATCTGTGGCCTGTAGTGCATAGATGGACTTGGTATGATTATGACCAGGGATTATTCGGTGTAATCATGACCGTAATGTTACAAATGATGTAAAAATTAAAAATTCTCATTGGCCCGTAGTGCATTGATGGACAGTAGTTGGCATGATCATGACCATTGATGAATACACAAATATTCTTGGTTGTAGTGCATGAATAATTGTGGTCGTGATACTAAGAATATCCTTGGCCGTAGTGCGGGGGTGATTCGATGATGTGGAATATTTATTAAGCTGAGTCTCAGCTATAACGATGATGAAAAACCTTTTAAATCATAAAAGATAGTAGATTTTATTTTCTACTTGACTCTTTTAATGGATTGCTGGTTCCGCTGTAGTTAAACTTGATGTTTATTGTATTTTATCAGTTTAACACTGTTGAAGGCTAATGATAATTTATTCTGCATTATCTTAGTCATAATATTTCTTACTGGGCTAGTTGAGCTCACCCTTTCTTTCACTGTTCTCTTCAGGAAATGAGAATATAGCTGGGACGAGTCGGGGAACGGAGTGATGGACCAGAGAATAGTATTAGTAGTCCTCACTATTCTGTTAAATAGTGTGACAATAATTGTATTGAGGACACCTTTTGAGTTTGTATGCTCTCTAGTAGACAATAATTGTATTCAAACTCACAGTTATGTTTTGTCGTATTGTACACGACAGTTGTATTAGTAAGTTGTATTTGAATTCTGTACCATGTATCTGGCGACTCAAGATGGGTGATGTATACCTAATTTTGGGGGCGTCACAGTTGGTATCAAAGTTTAGGGATATGATCCCTGGCTAAGATGTGAGAATAGTACTAGGAGGGGAGAGACGGGGAATTCCTTCGCTAGTATGACCTACCTAAGTTTATGTGCTATTTTATTGGTCGGTCAGAATATAGGGATAATATGTTACATGTCAATTAACCTTTTGTTTTGTGGCAGTATCTGAAAATGACATCTGAGAATGTTGAGATTGGCAATGGAGCACAGGCGATCGTTGATTCACCACATATCAATAATCAGGATAATGTGCACCAGGAAGGCGAAAATCCTCATGCAAACAACAACACTGACCAAATGACGAATGATCAAATGTTCAGAGGTTTTATGCAATTCATGCAGCAGCAGGCGAGAGCAACTCCTGTCCAAAACGTAGATGGAAACGCGGGAAACTCTCGGGCGGTCACCGCTAAACAGTTCAAGGAGCTGGGACCACCGGAGTTTAAGGGAGAGCCAAAACCATTTATGGCGGAAACATGGATAAAGCAGATGACCAAGATATTTGATGTCTTGGGATGCTCCGAGGAGCAAAAGGTTCCCTTTGCCGCCTTTATGTTGCGCGGAGAGGCAGATTACTGGTGGGAATCGGTAAAACGTACTCAACCTGCCGTACTGAAGATGTCTTGGGAGAAGTTCCAGGAGCTATTCAATGATAAATACTTTCCCGAAAGTATTCGCCACATGAAGGAGGTGGAGTTTATTAAGTTGGAACAAAATAATATGACCGTGTCGCAATACGAGGCAAAATTTGCAGAGTTATCACGGTTTGCGTCCCATTTGGTGGATAATGAAGAGAGAATGGCGCGAATGTTTTTAAGAGGTTTGAAGCCGGAGATACGTCAACATCTTATTTCTCATAAACTGTGTTTGTATTCTGATGTTGTAAATAGGGCTCAGTTGGTAGAGCGCGATAACGAGTCAACGCAATCAAAAGAGAGCAGCCGGCAAAATGATAATACCAGTGAGAGCAGTCATCGAAGCGGTGACAACAAGCGTGGAGGACATCATCAGGCCAGAAATGGTAACCACTTCGGTGGTAATCAGGGCCAAAACAATAAGAATGGACATTTCAAAAAGAGGAGATTCAACAATGATGGAAAGACGTCAGCACCAGCACCCGTTGTTAAGGAAGGAGAAAGACCACCTATCATATGCTTCAAATGTGGAGGGGAGGGACACATCAGTCCAAATTGCGCGATGCCGTCCAAAGCATGTTATAATTGTGGAAGAGAAGGTCACTTGGCCCGATTTTGTCATTTACCAAAGACCAATTCAACTAGGGTGGAGGCACCAAAGGCCGTCCCAGAAAGGTCAAAGCCGGTAGTGCAAGGGAGAGCGTTTGTTGTGACCTCCCAGAAAGCAAGGAACCCGAATGAGGTCATCACGGGTAAGCTTATCATAAACTCTAACGAAGTCTATACTTTGTTTGATACCGGTTCTACCCATTCTTTTATTTCTCCTACTTGCGCTCATCGATTAAATTTGACTCCGGAGAAATTAGATTTTGACTTATCTGTGGAAACTCCGTTGGGAGAAACCTTCCTTACATCCACTGTTTATAAGTCTTGTTTGGTTCAAATCGGTACCCTCACATTACCTGTAGATCTTATTTCATTGAAAATACTTGCATTTGACGTGATTCTAGGGATTGATTGGTTAACTACTCATCATGCAAAAATTGATTGTTTCCATAAGGTTGTTAGCTTTCATATTCCTAATCAACCTATTATGCGAATTCAAGCGACCAAACCATTAAAATCAATCACGGTCATCTCAAGCCATAAAGCTATTCGTTTATTGAAAAACGGATGTCAAGCTTTCTTAGATCATGTCACAGATTTAAACAAAAATACGTCAGTTTTGAACGATATTTCTATTGTTAATGAATTTCCTGACGTATTCCCCGAAGAACTTCCTGGTCTACCCCCAGAGCGTGAGATTGAATTTTTCATCGACCTTGAACCCGGTACAAAACCCATTTCTAAAGCCCCATATCGAATGGCTCCTATTGAACTTCAGGAGTTAAAAACCCAACTGCAGGAATTGTTAGACATCGGCTTTATTCGTCCTAGTACTTCTCCTTGGGGTGCTCCTGTTCTATTCGTGAAGAAGAAAGATGGGAGTATGCGACTTTGTATTGATTATCGGGAGTTGAATCATGTCACCATCAAAAATAGGTATCCATTGCCACGTATTGATGACTTGTTTGACCAGTTTCAAGGAGCCAAATTCTTTTCAAAGATCGATCTTCGTTCCGGGTATCACCAATTAAAGATTAGAACCGATGACATTCCAAAGACGGCTTTCAGAACTCGGTACGGGCATTATGAATTCTTAGTCATGTCCTTTGGATTGACTAATGCTCCTGCTGCCTTCATGGATATGATGAACCGAGTATTCAAGGAATATTTGGATCACTTTGTGGTCGTCTTTATTGATGACATCCTTATTTATTCCAAAAGCCGTGAAGATCATGAGCAACACTTGAGGCTGACACTCCAAAAGCTTCGCGAATATAAGCTTTATGCCAAGTTGAAGAAATGCGAGTTCTGGCTTGAGGAAGTAGCATTCCTTGGGCACGTGGTATCAAGTCGTGGAATATCTGTTGACCCAGCAAAGATTGAAGCTATTCAAAGCTGGGAGCAACCTAAATCAGTGACCGAAGTACGTAGCTTTCTCGGTTTAGCTGGTTACTATCGAAGATTCGTGGAAGGATTTTCTCGAATCGCTACTCCATTGACTCAGCTGACTCGGAAAGATACAAAGTTCGGTTGGAGCGAAGAATGTGAGAAGAGTTTTCAAGAACTCAAGAGGAGACTCATTTCAGCACCTGTTCTGACATTACCGTCTGGCTCGGAGGGATTTGTCATCTACAGTGATGCTTCGGGCAAAGGGCTGGGATGTGTTCTCATGCAACATGGAAAAGTCATAGCCTATGCCTCGCGACAACTCAAAGAATATGAGAAGAATTATCCTACTCATGATCTAGAGTTGGCAGCTGTTGTCTTTGCACTTAAAATTTGGAGGCATTACTTGTATGGGGAGAAAGTGGAGATCTTTACGGATCATAAAAGCCTCAAATATTTCTTCACTCAAAAGGAACTCAACATGCGACAACGACGTTGGCTTGAACTGTTGAAAGATTATGATCATAACATCCAATACCATCCTGGAAAAGCAAACGTGGTAGCTGACGCATTAAGTAGAAGATCACATGCAAGTACGAGTGCGATATTGTCAACGCAAGGGCCCATTTTGCGTGACTTGCAAAGGATGGGGATAGAGTTAAAGACTCCAGGGACGCATGTGACGATGGAGAATATACGAGTAGAACCGACTTTAATCGATAAAGTTAAAGCTGCTCAAGCTACAGACCTGGAGCTGATGCGTATGAGGAAGAAAGTGCAAGAAGGTGCTATGCCGGAAGCAAGAATCGATGAAGAGGGAATACTTCGAGTCAACTCCAGACTTTGTGTTCCTAACGACCCTGATTTAAAGTATAAAATCATGATGGAGGCGCACAATACACCGTTTGCAATCCATCCTGGGAGTACCAAAATGTATCATGATATTCGTCATACATTTTGGTGGAGCAATATGAAGAGAGAGATAGCGTTGTTTATCTCAAGGTGTCTAACTTGTCAACGAGTTAAAGCGGAGCATCAAGTACCAAAAGGTCCATTGCAACCACTTGAAATTCCAGAATGGAAGTGGGAGCACATTACCATGGATTTCGTTACCGGTCTTCCTAAGGTTTCTCAAGGCATAGATGCGATTTGGGTTATTGTTGATAGATTGACCAAGTCTGCTCATTTCTTACCGATACGAGAAACTTATACACTTGAACGTCTTGCTCGTATGTACATAAACGAGATTGTAAGACTGCATGGTATGCCGGTATCCATAGTTTCTGATCGAGACCCAAGATTTACTTCACGATTTTGGGTTAGTTTGCAAAAAGCTATGGGCACAGACTTACGATTTAGCTCGGCATATCATCCTCAGACGGACGGACAGTCGGAGAGGACTATTCAAACTCTCGAAGATCTATTAAGACTTTGTGTCCTTGATTTCAAAGGAAGTTGGGACAAGTTCTTACCATTGGTGGAGTTTTCCTACAACAACAGTTATCAAGCAAGTATTGGCATGGCTCCATTCGAAGCGTTGTATGGAAGAAAGTGTCGTTCTCCAGTATGCTGGGATGAGGTGGGTGAAGCAACGTTGTTGGGACCGGAGTTGGTACGTATGACTACGGAAAAGATTCAAACGATCCGACAACGTATAAAAACCTCACAAAGTCGACAAAAGAGTTATGTTGATCTTCATCGAAAGGACGTGAAATTCAATATAGGAGATCATGTGTTGTTACGTGTTACTCCATGGAAAGGAGTTACAAGATTTGGAAAGAGAGGAAAACTCAATCCTCGATTCATCGGTCCATTTTTAATCCTCGATCGAATAGGAACTGTGGCCTATAGACTCGCTTTACCGCCAAGTATGTCTCGTGTTCATAATGTTTTTCACATATCCATGTTACGAAAATATGTGAAAGACCCGAACCACATTATTGAGTTAGAACCGGACGAAATAACGGAAGATCTGACGTATGAAGAGATTCCTGTTCAAATCTTGGATAAGAAGGAACATATTCTACGCTCCAAGGTTATACCTCAAGTCAAAGTTTTGTGGAGAAACCACGATGTTGAGGAAATGACTTGGGAGTTAGAATCTGAAATGAAATCAAGGTATCCTTACCTCTTTGACATACCAGGTACGTACCCTAATTTCGAGGGCGAAATTTCATAAGAAGGGGAGGTTGTAAGACCCCAGTTTTTATAAATAAAGATGAATTTTCATAATTATTATTTTTGAATATTATGGAATAAATCTGATATAATTTTATAGTTGTGGGTAATATTTATAAATTTTGCAAAGTACGCAAGTTGTTATAAAATATTCGTTTGGTCGGGGAATATTCTTTTTGTCGGGAAATATTCGTACGACGGCACAATCATTGGTGGACCCCACAACGGAAGTATTGTCATAGTTAGAAAACGACAAAATTATCTTTCTATAAAATAACGGCAGAGGTGTTACCGTTAAAAACTGTTGAACTACTCGGTAGTAAAAGTACAGTAATACGCGTTGTTGCATAGTAGCACACGGTATTGATTATTGATGCTTACGTGAGAAGTCACTCAGCTATACTCAATTATTGCTACAGTAATTGCTGCATCATATCTCTTATATTATTGATTCAATTATTGTCACAGTATCATCTGTATAATATGTTATATTATTTAAACAATAATTGAGACGACAAGTTATAAATGATTAATAATTGTTGAAAGATTAAATATGTGCTGATTAAAAATAAAATGATTTCTGGTAATTTTTATTTAATCCTTGATGTATATAAAGAGTCTATTATTAGACGTTTGTGGTAAGTTGAATTATTTATGGGGGGCCATATGTCATCATCTAAGAGTCTTTTTCATAAATAGTAATTACTTTTGTAAATAGTAATTACTTTCGTAAATAGTAATTACCTTTGTAAATAGTAATTACTTTCGTAAATAGTAATTACCTTCGTAAATAGTAATTACCTTCGTAAATAGTAATTACCTTCGTAAATAGTAATTACTTTCGTAAATAGTAATTACCTTCGTAAATAGTAAATACTTTCGTAAATAGTAATAAATCTTCTATAAATAGAGGCCTAGGGCTTCATTATTTTTCACGAATTCGTTCAAGCTATAGAGAGAGAAAGTATAGAGAGAGTAAGAGAGAAAGAAGAAGAGTATTCGGTTATTACACGACTGCAGTATTCAATCTCTTAATACGGTAAGGGGTGTTATTCTTTCTTCTTGAAGAAAACTTATGTTCTTCCATTCTTTGTTATTCTGTTGGAATAACCTGTAAAAGTGGCATACCCTATACATGACCTGTATACGCGGTACACCCTATACTTGGTGAAATCCTTATGTTATTCCATTCATTATTATTCTGTTGGAATAACCGGTATACGCGGAATACCCTATACTTGGTGACATCCATTTACTATCCTGTCTTTATATTTCTGTCGGAATATCCTGTCTGTGTGTTTTACACCGGACCTGGTTCCATTATTTATTATTCTGTTGGAATATCCTGTCTGTGTGTTTTACACCGGACCTGGTTCCATTCTTTATTATTCTGTTGGAACATCCTGTCGGTGTGAATTTCACCTGACCTGGTTCCGTTATTATTATTCTACTGGAATAACCTGTCTGTGCGGTCTATCGCATGCATGGTGATTTCTTTTGTTATTCCATTCTTTATTATACTCAGTTGAATAAAACTTTGACTTCTATGCTCCCTGAAATTAGTGGAATATCTTTGATATTTGCGCTTCATCCAGTATCCTTTCATAGAAATATTCTTCTGATCATTCTTGAATTTTACACCACAAAACAGTATCGTGTTGACAAATTTGAACGTTAATAATTCCTGGATAAAATAATTCTTGAACTTGTTTTATTGAATTCTTATATCATTGTCATCATCCTCATGTTTATATTTTGTTGAAAGTCATCTGTGGCCTGTAGTGCATAGATGGACTTGGTATGATTATGACCAGGGATTATTCGGTGTAATCATGACCGTAATGTTACAAATGATGTAAAAATTAAAAATCCTCATTGGCCCGTAGTGCATTGATGGACAGTTGTTGGCATGATCATGACCATTGATGAATACACAAATATTCTTGGCTGTAGTGCATGAATAATTGTGGTCGTGATACTAAGAATATCCTTGGCCGTAGTGCGGGGGTGATTCGATGATGTGGAATATTTATTAAGCTGAGTCTCAGCTATAACGATGATGAAAAACCTTTTAAATCATAAAAAATAGTAGATTTTATTTTCTACTTGACTCTTTTAATGGATTGCTGGTTCCGCTGTAGTTAAACTTGATGTTTATTGTATTTTATCAGTTTAACACTGTTGAAGGTTAATGATAATTTATTCTGCATTATCTTAGTCATAATATTTCTTACTGGGCTAGTTGAGCTCACCCTTTCTTTCACTGTTCTCTTCAGGAAATGAGAATATAGCTGGGACGAGTCGGGGAACGGAGTGATGGACCAGAGAATAGTATTAGTAGTCCTCACTATTCTGTTAAATAGTGTGACAATAATTGTATTGAGGACACCTTTTGAGTTTGTATGCTCTCTAGTAGACAATAATTGTATTCAAACTCACAGTTATGTTTTGTCGTATTGTACACGACAGTTGTATTAGTAAGTTGTATTTGAATTCTGTACCATGTATCTGGCGACTCAAGATGGGTGATGTATACCTAATTTTGGGGGCGTCACAAATTAAATTAATTTAATTCAATTACAGAAATTGGATAGCCTCATTAAATTAATTTAAGTCCATTACAAAAAATTGGATATCCTCTTGACTTATTATATAGTTATTGATTATTGATTGTGTTTGCTTACTGGATAAATTTTAGCAAATTCACTAATTCAAAATATGTACGATAAGCTAGGTTGTTAATGACTTTGCAACATAGTATTTCTCACAATATAATTTTTTTTAAATGTTTTATACAATTTCTTAACTATTCTTTCTGTTTTAGAATTAGCTAGAGATGTATTTTGATTTTTAAAGTTAATTAGTGAAATTCTAAAATTTAAAATTGATATAAAGTTATTTAGTTGTAATAGAAACAAATATAACAATTGTAAACTAACTATAAAGTAGAATTAATTATCATCATTGTTGCTTCAAAAACTTGAATGAAATTATAGCAATTTGAGTTTTAGGATTTCCCAAATTAACTCTATAAAACAAAATGTGAATTTAATTTTAGAACAAAGGTAGTAATATTTTTGATCAAAAATAAGAGGCAAAAAGCACTTTTTCACCATTGTGGTTGTACTGTTTTAAGTAATTAGCCATTGTGTTTTTAAAATATTCAATTAGCTCATTGTGCTTTTTAAAAATATACAATCAGGCCATGCCGTCCATTTTTCATAACTGACGTTAACAAATCAGCTTCAATTTCTTACGTGATTTTTTTGAAAAAAATAAAAAATTACGTGGCATATGCTTAATTATGTGGTTTATCCTTATGTAGCAACAAAATAAATTTTTAATGGATTTTCTTTATAATTTTTTCTTCTCAAACAAAAAAATAAAATAATAAATTATTATGTGGTAAAAAAAATTTAAAATAATAATAAAATTAAAATAAATATTTTAATTTATTTTTTTATAATTTTTTTCTTTCCTTTTATCTTTTCCTTTCTTTTAATAATTATTTTTATTTTAAAAATTAATTCCAAATAATACAAATAATATATCAAATTTTTGTATCAATGAGATCTATTACAACATTACATTAATTTCAACAAAAAAATCATTAATTATTTGGCAAAAAATAATTAAAATAAATATTAAAAATAATTAATTATTTTTTTACCACGTAATTTTATATTTTATTTTGTTTTTTGTTTTTTGTTTTATGTTTAGTTATTAAAAAACATTATTTATCCTCATTTTTTTCCGAATTAATTCCATCTCCTCTCTCTGTTCAATAGTTTTCTTTCTGCAGAATTGGCTATATAAACCCTAGTCTCTCTATTATAATGAAATGGCGACATCGGCTTTCAAATCAACCACCAAAAGAACTCCAATCGGAACAAATTCAAACTTCGACGACTCTTCTTCTGCCAAAGCTCATCGCCGTTTGAGAGGTCTCAGCCGATTCTCTCAACACTTGCCGGAATCGGAGCCTGACATTTGAAATAAAAGTTTATAATATTTGAAAATTTGAAATTGTGCTTGGGAGCCTACCGGCAAAAGGAATTTTCCATTCAAGTATATAAGAATATACTTAATTATCTATGGGTGAGCCATAGATAAGCTGCAGCTGAAATGGGTGGAGAAGATGAACTTCGAGAGGTCTCAGCCATAGATATACTTCGAGAGGTCTCAGCCGATTCTTGTGGAGAAGATGAACAGTTGAACATTAAAAGAAAGGAAAAGAATAAATTATAAAAAAATAATGTGGTTTTGATTGTATAAATAATTTTAATTTTTATGTCATTTGTTTAACTAATTTTTGTTAATTGTATCGAATTTACTATTTTATGTTAATTATGTACTTACCTTTTTTATATCATTAAAATATATATTAGTATTAATTTTTAAAATAAAAATAATTATTAAAAGAAAGAAAAAGAGATAAGGAAAAGAATACAAATAAGAAAATGAATTAAAATATTTATTTTAATTTTATTATTATTTTAATTATTTTTTGCCACGTAATTAATGATTTTTTATTTTTAATTTTTGTAGGAATTAATATAATGTTGTAATAGATCTCATTGATAAAAAAAATTGATATATTATTTGTATTATTTGAAATTAATTTTTAAAATAAAAATAATTATTAAAAGAAAGGAAAAGAAAAAATTATAAAAAAATGAATTAAAATATTTATTTTAATTTTATTATTATTTTAATTATTATTTTTGCCAATAATGATTTATTTTTTTTGTTTTTTTGTTTGAGAAGAAAAAAATTATAAAGAAAATCCATTAAAAAATTATTTTGTTGCCACATAAGGATAAACCACATAATTAAGCATATGCCACGTAATTTTTATTTTTTTTCAAAAAAGACACGTAAGAAATTGAAGCTGATTTGTTAACGTCAGTTACGAAAAATGGACGGAATGACCTGATTGTATATTTTTAAAAAGCACAGTGGGATAATTGAATATTTTCAAAACACAGTGGCTAATTGCTTAAAACACTACAAACACAGTGATTAAAAAGTGCTTTTATCAGTTGACTTTTAAATTTTGACTTATTCTTAACGTATATTACAATTATTCTTGGACACATTTAAACATATTTTCTAATATTAATATTTATTAAAAAGAAAAAACATATAACTTAAATATAAGTATGCATTTGGCAATATTAACCTTTGGAAAAAAAGATACAAATTCAAAGAAAAATAAAATCAAAAAGTGAAATGAGATTCTCTTTTTAATTCTACTTTATTTTTGGGAAATTATCCAATAAAAATATTATATATATTCTTAAACAATAATATAATAATCCATCACAAGCTTGCAAACTTAGAATTAAATCATTCCACCAAAATAAAAAATAGTATTCCCTCTGTCCCACAAAAGATATTTATAGTACAAAATAAAAAATTGTCGCCTAAATGATATGTAAAGTGCATAGTTGAAATTTAAAATATTTATAAAGTATATTTAACCCTAAAATACTTTATTAAAATTAGTTCATTTTTTTAACCGTATAATGAAAAATCAACACAATATATATAGGAGCATAATTGATACACGACTTTTGGGATATTCTTTTTGGATGACTAACTTCAATGGTTTATCAATTATCAAGGACTTTAAAATAATTTAGTTATTAAAATAACTTACGAATGAATATACTCTTGATATTTTTTATTAAACTGTTCAAAAGATTGAAATATATTAAAATTATAATATGTTAAAAAAGTTGAAACAATTAAATAATAGAACTATAGTAATTATTTAAAACTGTGGGCCCAAGTGTAAAATTAGGGTTCACATGACCTAATTGAATTAAATAAACAATTAGGGTTTCACGACCTCATTAAATGTGCAAATTAGGGTTCGTATAACGTAATGAAATAAAGACAGAAAAACCGAAAATAAATGTGCTAGACCTGGGAAAGCCTCCACGTGTTCCAAGGCAGAAGACTTGTGGATGCAACCTGTATTGGGAATTGATTGAGGGATTGGATTGGCGGCTAGAAGGACAGATCAATTTGGGCATTACTTTGATGACTAAAGGGTATTTCTAGAATTTCCCCTTAAAGACATGACTAAGGGTTATTTCGGGAATTTTTCTTAAAATATGTGCCTGGCATGTGACTGCTTCCCAGGAAAGCTCTATAAATAGCCTTCTATCCTAAGAAGGAAGGGACTTTTTTTGGCCAAACATTACACTTGGACTCTTGGAAGCTCTGAGCACTTGGAATTCTCTCCCAACTCGAAGACTCAAGAAGGCTCTTGGAATCCCTGCTACCCTAACCCGGTTTTCGGATTCTGAGAGTTCTGCCACATGTCATTGGAGTAATCGCCCACCTGTCGTTCTCCCCTCTTCAATCAATCAGTCAATTTCTTATTCTTCATGGATTTCTCGCCTCTCCAGCCAACACGAAACCCTAACCCTAGCAAGGCACGATTTCTTTGCCCACATCTTTTTGGCGACTCTGCTGGGGAGGTGTAGAATTCGTGAAGGGTATGCCCACAACTCGAAGTGGGAGAACTACAGGAAGAGCTGCTTCACCAACAAATAGCATTACCTCACCGGAGCCAGTTCCAAGGCAAGTAACTCAAGCATTCCAAGGCCCAAACTTGGATTTTGACCAACCACTTATTGAAGACGCTTCAGAAGGGAGTTCAACATCACCACATATGGCCAATCAACAATAAACAAGTGCAGGAAGGCAAGGCGAGAATGCAGGTGGAGACCAGACGAATGTTGTGTAACTAGAGATGCTCAAGGCATTGAAGGAGGCACGAGAATGGCAAGGGATGATGATGACCATGATGCTGGAAATGCAGAGAAAGCAAGAGGAGATGGGGAATTTCCTCCAGCAGTTGATGCAGATTCCCACTTTCAAGGCCATGTTCCCATGAAGTTCGCAGGGGGAACAAGCAGAAGTGGAAGACAACAATAATGGTAGCAACAACAAAGAGAACCAGATTGTACCTCCATCAACGGAAAGTCAATCGGTTCCAATAATCAACTTCGAGGCCCAAAACAGTGGTGACATGCCACAACCTAGGTTGGAAGCAAGCCAACCTCAGACAAACATCATCCCAACTGTCATTCCATCATTTTCACAGGTGCAAATGCCAATCATTCTAAGCAGTGTCCAGTGAATGAGCCAGTAACTTCCACCAGTGCCAGCTTTTGAATGATACAAGTGTGCATCAACCAATCTATCTACCATAAACACCGCCGATGCAACAGTATATCACAACACCCCAGAGAGTTCACTCCACAAGCCCGTACGTGATGAAGGATGATATGATCTACGTGATCAATTAACTTCGCAGACATACATCTTGACCCTCAGAGTTGGACTTTACTCCTCCTTACCCTGCACACTTTTGGAGGCAACCTTACCCAAAAGGGTATATTCAGTATCCCCTGCAATTTACAAAATACAACGGGGAGAAAGGAAATGTCAGGGAACATATTGCAAGGTTTGTAGAGTCAATGTCTCCATGGCTCAGATATGATGAAGTGAACAACCATAACTTGCTGATGGGGGAATTCAACAAGACTTTGACGGATAGTGCCTTTAGTTGGTACTACAATTTGGAGAAGTCAGTCCATGATTGGGATGACCTAAAATTACAATTTTTAAGAAATTTTTCTATGTGTAGAAACAGGTAACCATTGTAGAGCTCATGCGGTTCAAGCAGAAGCCGAATGAAGAGTTGTCAGATTACGTTGACAGGTTCAGGGCCCAGGCATAGAAGTACGCAGAGCCGATTGAAGAGAAGAACTTAGTCAGCATTTGCAACAATGGTGCATTAGATTCCTTCAAACCCCACCTCATCACTAAGGCTTGTGATTCCTTCGCGACCCTCTCATCTTTTGCACAAGACTTGGGAGGAATCATAACATTGCCCACTAGCCATGCGACGATAACATGGAAGGGCAAGAGGACAGCAAATGTGGCTTTGGCTGACTATCAGTCAAAACCACAAGGGGGTAAGAGGGAGAAGCATGAGAAGAATTTTGACCGAAGTAGAGGAAGGCCTGGAGACAATATGCAAGAAAGCCAGTCCCAGATGCCATCACATGCAGTGAGAAAGCATTCAGGGGTCTATATGAACAATTGGTTGAACATGGGGTGGTGAAACCCCCAAGGCCTAGATTTATAGTGACGGAAGAGATGAAGAGAAGACCAGACTTCTGTATATTCCACTAATACGTGGGACACTCAACTATGGACTGTTATAGCCTGCGGAGGATATTCCACGAGAAGCTGGAAAATGGGGAGATTGAACTTAGAAAGGAAAGTAGCGTTCATGACAAGCCACTGCCAAACCACAAGGGGAAGGAAACGTGCAACACTGTTATTCACAGCATAGGCCCAGAAGTGGAGATGATGATGGAAAAAAAGGAGGAGTGTTATCCAGGCTTGCAGGTGACAACATTGATGAACGGAGCCAAGTTCAAAACTTTTTTTTATCAGATAGGATTGGCCAAGGAAGCAAGGATTGAGGCAACCAGGGCTATTATCAAGGCTGCCGAGACGCAGGAGACTTGCATGACCATAATCAAAGGATTTATGAAGACAATAGAGGAAGAAGAAAATAAGATATCTTTCTCTAAAGCTGATAGAGAGATAAGATACCCGCACAACAAGCTGCTGTATGTGACAGTAGTAATCAATGGCATAGAGGTGCGGAGGGTGTTCATTAACAATGGAGCATTTGTAAATATTATGCCCTACACCGTGTTCAAACGGTTAAGCCTGCTGGAGAAGAAGATTGTGAAGGAACAAACGAATAATACAGGATTTGCCAACCAAAGCACAAGAACCCTGGGACACATTAAGGTGGACATGCAAGTTAAGAAGATTCGAGGGCCTGTAATGTTCAATGTTGCCGAGGTGGATGCATCATATCATTTCTTGCTAGGAAGGGCTTGGCAAAATGACTACGGGGTGGTACCCTCGGTCTTTTATCAGTGCTTGAAAGCTATTTGGAAAGGGAGAGAAGTGAAGGTACCAGCAACTCGGAATCCCTTTGGACCAGAGGAGGCACACATCACCGAAGCAACTTTCTTTGATGATATCGCTGAAGAAGGAGAGAACTAGATTGCAAGGCCTGATTCCCTAAGACTAGAAAACTAGGAGGAAGTGCAGGAAGATAATTTCGTGCCTGCACAGAAAGAGAAGAAGAAGACCTCAGAACACGGAGAATGTTCCAAAAATAGGAAGCTATTAGTAGTAGACTTAAAGAAAGAAGGAAGAGAAGAAAAGAAAAGGCCAGCAGACCCTGAAGATGCCAGAAATATAATAAATGCCAAGCGGATGACACAATCTGAGGATGGTCAGAAGACAAAATGGGAAAGAGTTGTTAAACCCAACGGAAAGGTAGTGTTTCGATTGTGACGGTGCAAGGGGGAAGAGCCCAAGGAAACGTTCAAACCCAACGACTCAGGAGGAGTCCCCCACTCCAGCAATAATGAAGTAGAAGTTGTACAACAGAAGGTAGAGCCAGCTCCGGAATGCTTCGAGGATAGGCCAAAACCTCAACAAAATGAATTAGAGGAAGTTGATTTGGCAACAGAGGGATGAACGCCAAGACCGACTTATGTCAACAAGGAGCTGGATGCTAATTAGAAGGAGGAGCTGGTGCAATTATTGCGAGAGTATAGGGATGTTTTTGCTTGGAATTACGACGAGATGCCCGAAATTGACAAGGATCTTGTGAAGCACAATCTAAACATAAGCCCGTGAATGAAGCCAGTGAGGCAAACACCTCACAACTATGCACCCAAAGTTGAAACTCAAATAAAGGAAGAGATCAAGAAGTTGCTGGAAGTAGGGTTCATCAAGCCAATTCAACAACCAATGTGGCTATCCAGCATTGTATCGGTAAAGAAATCAAATGGACAACTACGAATATGTGTGGATTTCAGAGACTTGAACAGGCATGCCCAAAGAACATGTATCCATTACCCAACATAGACACTTTGGTAGATGCAACGACTAATCATGAGATGATGTCATTTATGGATGGGTTTGTGGGTTACAATCAGATAAAGATGTCTGTAGAAGATGCAGAGTTGACAGCCTTTCGCACCCGTTTGGGAATTTCTACTATGTAGTAATGCCATTCGGGTTGAAGAATGTGGGGGCAACTTATCAAAGGGCAATGCACGCTATATTTCATGACATGATTCATGATATAGTGGAGGACTACGTGGATGACATAGTAGTGAAATCCAAGAAGGCAACAACTCATGTGGAGGACTTGAGGAAGGTGTTTGAGCGGTGTCGAAGGTACAAATTGAGGATGAATCCGAAGAAGTATGCCTTTGGAATGACGGCGGGAAAATTCTTGGGCTTCTTGGTACACAATAGAGGCTTAGAGGTGGACCCAAGCAAGGCGAAAGCAATCACAGAGATGCCCCCGCCAAAAACGCAGAAACAGTTGAAGAGCTTCTTAGGGAAAGTTTCATACATGAGAAGATTCATGCCAACATTAGCCGAAGTCACAGAACCTTTTGGCAAATTGCTAAAAGGAAAGGCACAATGGGACTAGGGGCAAGACCAACAACAGGCCTTTGAGAAGGTGAAAAGAATTTTGGCTTCAGCACAAACGATGGTGGTGCCGCAAAGAGGAACGTCGTTGCAGTTGTACATTACATCTACCAAGAAGTCTATAAGTGGATTGATCACACAGGAGGTGGATGGAGAAGAAAAATTCTATATTACATTAGCCGGATAATAAGAGGACCGGAAACCAGGTATTCACAGGTGGAGAGACACTGCCTAGCATTGGTGTTCATTGCCCAGAAAATGCGGCATTATTTTTTAGCACACGAAGTAAAGCTTGCGACAAGAACTGATCCAATCAAATATCTATTAACTAAGCCAACATTAGAAGGAAGACCAACCAGATGGATGATGATTCTTTCATAATACGACATCAAGTGTGTAACACCGAAGGCAATTCGATGTCAAGCCTTGGCAGACCTGCTGGCTCAATTTCTAAATGGAGAATATGAACCCCCTTCTGAGGATCTTTCGGGTGGAGAAGTAGAATCAACCGAGTTAATGGATGAAGACCCAGAATGGTGGAGTTTGTCTTTTGATGGATCATCGACATAAGGTAAAGGCGGAGCAGGAGTGGTGTTGACCACCAAAGAAGGAAATGAAGTGGCCTTGTCATACAAATTGGATTTTCCTTGCATAAACAATGAAGCAAAATATGAGGCGTTCATATTAGGATTGTTGGTGACTCAAGAATTGGGAGCCAAATAACTTAAAGTAAAGGGAGATTCAAACCTCATAGTGCAACAGATAAGAGGCCAATTCGGAGTGAAAGAACCTATCTTGGCGCCTTATTGAACTGTATCACAAAAGGTGATGAAGGCTTTCAAAAAGGTGGTGATTGAATATGTGCCAAGAGGACAGAATAAATAACCGGATGCACTAGCAACAGTAGCGTCTCAAGTCTATGTCCAGGGTGAGGATTTAGATGTAAAGGTAATAAAGAGAACCCTCCCAACCATGATGCTAAATTTGTTCCCCAAAGACATGATAGATGATTGGCGATACAACATCTCCTATCAATTGCAAACAAAGGAGGGAACAATACCTACCATGAAGTTATAGAAGTACAACATCATTAAAGGTGTCTTGTATCACAAAGAAGCAGACGGTGTATTGACACGATGTTTAGGGAGGCAGGAAGCAGATAGAGTTTTGCAACAGATGCATGACGAGAACTGCAGATTGGCAGACATAGGCTTGTATCGTAGGCTACAGCGTCAAGGGTATTATTGGCCTGAAATGAAGAAGGAAGCAGATGCCCTACAACACCAATGTGTTTCATGCCAAGAATACCCTGGGGAGGATGAATGCGCCTTCATTGAAGACATAGTGGATTTGAGAATCCCTTATGTGGAGTTCTTACAAAGCGGGACTCTTTCGACCGATAAGAAGGACGCAATTATAATCAAGAGGAAGTCACAACGTTTCTTCTTGCAGAATGGAGAATTGTTTAGAAGGGGATTCAATGGCAAACCCCTACGGTGTCTGGAACTAGGTGAAGCCAAAGATTTGGTTTACCAAATGCATAAGGATGAACACCAAGGGGGAGCCAAGTTGTATAAACAACTTATCGATCATGGTTACTACTGGCCAAAGATGAAGGGAGATTGTCTAGAATTTGTTAAAAAGTGCCACATTTGTCAAATACATCGAAACTTGATCCATGCTCCCGCCGTGGATTTGCAAACCTTGGCAACACCATGGCCCTTTCATACATGGGGAATGGATCTTATAGGTCTTGTTCACCCAAATTCCAAGGGTAACATATGGATTTTAACTACCACCGAGATGTACACAAAGTGGGTGGAGGCAATACCCTTGAAGATGACCACGGGACCAGCAGTGGCCAATTTTATCAAGGAGCACATCATTTGCCGTTTCGGGATCCCGAAGATCATTTTATCGGATAATGGAACTCCCTTCATCAATAGGGATGTCAAAAATCTGATGGAAAGATACAGGGTGAAACATTACAAATTATCACCCTACCACCCGAAAGGCAACGGACAAGCAGAGGCTACAAACAAAACCTTGATAAAAATTTTATCAAAAACCTTAGACGATCATCCGAAGACATGGGCAGAACAATTACCAATAGCATTATGGGCATATCGAACTTCAAAAAGGAGGCCTACAGGCGAGACCCCATATGCTTTGGTTTATGGTGAAGAAGTTATCATGCCCGCTGAAATAGAAATACCTTCGGCTCGAATGAGACTTCGAAGCTTGGTCGAGGAAGAAAATCGACCAGCCGCCTTGGAGGCCTTAGTTGACTTCCAAGACAAGGCTAAAGAAAAACTTGAACGGTACCATGAAAGACTGAGATGACAATACAATACCGCGGTGGTACTACGACGAATTATGGTGGGAGACCTAGTACTCAAAACAACAACTCAAGTCATGAGGGGGACCCCAACCACCAAATTTTACCCCAAATAGGAAGGCCCGTATAAGGTACGAGAGATCTCTGAAAGCGGGTATTGCAAGATATCTCGTGTGGGATCAGATGTTGTCTCAGGCCCATTAAACTTGAAGTGGGTAAAGAAATATTACACATGAGAAGAGCATCACAAAAATTTATACTTTCAACTTCAAAAGTAATCGAGGCACCTGACTAACAGCCCTCAGAAGTTACACTTTCAACTTCAAAAGTGATCAAGGCACCTGAATAAGTACAACCCTCGGAAGTTACACTTTCAAACTTTAAAAGTGATCGATCGAGGCACCTGATTAATAGCCCTCGGGAGTTACACTTTCAACTTCAAAAATGACTGAGGCACCTGAGTATAAGCCCTCAACCCCGAAAGTTACACTTTATCTTTAAAAGTGGCGAACATTATGCTTTATTCGACAAAAGCAAGAAAGTTACACTTTACCTCTAAAAGTGGAAAACGTTATGCTTTCTTCGACAAAAGCAAGATTTACTAATGAAACGTTATGCATTTTGTTAAAAGCAATTTTGTTATCAATAAATTGACAAACTTTCACTTATACTTGAATGTTTTTTTTTAATTTCTTAAAAAAAAGTGAAGTGTTGGTTTGTGAAATATATATACATGTTTTGATAAAATTCATGTTTACTTGTTTATAATACCTATTGTTGTCTTGGAATATTAATATAAATAACTTGAGATTCAATGACAAATATCGAGTTTTAAGGAATTATTCAAATTAAAAGCAATCAACAAGGTTAAACAAACTACAATTTGATAAAATGAAATATGTGTAAATGAGTTTCTGAAACAGGAAATCGAAAAAAAAAACTACTAAAACAAGTTATGATCTAAAGGCCAAGACATAGCAAAATGAAGTGGAGGCACAATTAAAGCTTCTAAGTCAGCAACGGCAGCATCTCAAATCTTAAGATTTGCAGCTTTCAGTTCCCTAACCTGTTGGGTAGTTGACTCCAAGTCACGTCGCTGGCACTCTACCTCCCGAAGCTGGCCCTCTAAATCTTGAGATTTGATCTTCAATTTGTTGGCAGCTTCGTCAAGCTCAGAAAGTTGAACAAAAAAGGATTTATCTTCACACTTACATACAACAACCTCCGAACGTAATGAAACAAGATCAAAACTTGACTTGAGAAGAGTCAACCTATCACGGAACGGAGACATGTCAACACCTATGGTTGTAAGATCATCTACATTATCGCTAAACTTCTTCTAGTCCTCAACTCGCAAAGAATATAAAGAAAGAGTGTGCAACCCAAGAATAAGGCATGCGAGCTGATCTAGGAAGAAGGTTTGGGCCGAAGTTTCTTTAATAATCAACCGGTCAAGTATTTGCAGGAACCGAGCTAGGAGACACTCCAAATTTTTCAGACTAGAAGATGATATGTGAAAGTAGTAATACAAAAAAATGAGAATAGTACAACGAAAATTACCAAATTCTTACGACGTTTCTTGATTGAATCCTCGGCTGCCGGGATACTAGGATCAACATCATCAAGGGGGCGTTTCGCTAATGGCTTTAAGATAAGCCTGATAGGAGGACGACTGATTGGAACCACGTCAGAAGCAATAGGAGGAGCTATCTCAGAATCAGTAGTAGTCGCTGCTTTCGCTTTAAAACGTGTAACTCTCATCTCCTCAACATTAGAAGATCCCTGGGGAGGAGCTGATGAAGACACTCGAAGTGGAGCTCGTGGTGGAAGACTCCTGGAAGCAGTGGTGTCTTGTGAGGGAAGAGTAGCTAGATCATCTCGAAGAGGAATATCTGCTAATTGAGGGGGAGACGACTTAGGCATCAAAATGTCACGCTCAGCCAACTGACTACTGGCTGACCAGAGTACTGAGCGAACATTGGGCTTGGGAGAGCATAGCAGTCGTCCCCATCGGAGACGTTTTGGAATAGAATCTGGCAATGAACATATTAAGGTATCATCCTCCTATCTTTTAAGATTGACCTGCCAGTAATTATTTTCGCCAGTAGTATATAGCCCGCTCCGAGAATTATCTGGTATGACAAAAAGAAGGGGTCTATAAGGATCACTTGGTAGCCTTGGAAATGCCCATGTAAAAGAGGGGAAAGTATAGACGAAATTGAGAAGAGCAGGCTCATAATTCCCCTGACAGGTGTGACCGAAAGGGCATTCCTGGTCATATCCGAATTGTCTCATGACCCTGTGAGGAGAATACAATACAGTGCCAAAACTATTATTCTCAAAGAAATAGGGAAGCTTTGTAGACCGAAGGAAAACGAACCAAGACAGTGCAGAACCACTCAAGTTGGTCTTGTTGAGGGTTGAGTAGGTACGAAATTTGTGCTTGTAAAAATGAGGTAGATGATCGCAACCCTCTAAAGTAATGGTGTAGGGACTGTCAGTGAAGCATGAATAATCATCAAGGAAAAAACGCAAATTAGTACTATCAAGACTAAATCGATGATCAATCCAATGTGCCATGCGAGGAATGACGTTAGGTGAAGAAAAAAGAGGAGATTTCTTCTTCTGCTTAGAGAAATAGCCCGAAAATCGTTTGAAAAGAAAAATCTGAAGGAAAGAGCATGGAAGGAAGCAATTGACATCGTACCTGAATGAATAAAAATCAAATAAGAAAAAGGTTAAAGGAAAAGAAGTGTGCTTATAAAGACAAATATATATATGAAAGTGATTACCTCCCAACGAATTCTTTCATGGCAAGGGTTATTTCGTTTAGGCGACAATATAAGGCCCCTAGGAAGAGAGAAGCAAGGGGAATCTCTGAGCCCCGGGATAATAACGCTGCCAAGCCGAACATACGAGCATAAGGACCGCCTGTGGGAGATCCCGAGAAGAGGAAGCGGGACAGCCACATAGCTAGATAAGCTGCCAGAGTAAAATGACAAGTCTCTCCACGAAGGGCAAGAACAGATTTATCATGAATAGAGATGTCCCACTGGTTGGTCTTATAGTCACGAAAGAAGTAACGTACCCAGGATAACCAAGAATTTTTCTGTCGACTAGAGGTCTCGAAGTCTGGAATGAGTGTATCGCCCTTGAAGCGGGAAGTGAAGTGGGAAGATTGCTTGAAGGCTTCCATCAAGTAGGCAACACAGTCGTCATCTCTAGTGAACATGCTAGAAGGGTCGCATGAGTTCGAGGCAACAATGGGAAGGCTACAAGATGTAATTCAAATATATATATATATATATATATATATGTTTCAAAAAAAATTGAGAATGAATTAAAGGAATAAAAGAAAAGAACTTACTGATAGAGGGCATAGACATCCTCTAGAGTAGGGGTTAATTCCCCCCAGGCAGTGATGAATGTGCAAGTAGAGGAACACCATCGGGAGATCAACACAGTAAGAGCGTTATGGTCATGGTGGATACGTAGGTCTCTACACAGTTGAACACAACGAAAGATGCTCGCATTCTTGAGTATTTCCACGTATCTAGCGTTTCTAAGGATCTCGTCGGTCCAATCCTGCCATCCTTGAAGGCGATTAGATGAATCAGACAGGAAGCGAAGGGGACTGAAAGGGTATTCTTACTTCTCTATGCATAGGCGGGGAATGCAATTGGCATGGGGGAAGTCATCACAACCTCTGCAAGATGAGGCATACAGAAACAAGCCTTCTTTCTCTGGTGGAGGAAAAGTCACACGGTCATAGTCTTTAACTCTGTCCCAAAAGATGTCAGAAGGACCAAAGAAGGGAGCTCTCCCCTAATCGGTGATGAAGGGGGACTCCTTGGCAGTTCGTGGTCCTGCAGAACATTCAGGTGAAAGGGCCTACAAGCAAGGGAAAGTTCATGATAACAATTCTAAATAAAGCAAAGAAAGGATGTCAAGTAAAGTATTTGAGCTTGAAGTACTCACCACAGCAAAGAGGAAAATCCGAGAGTAAAGCTTCAAAACACCTAAAAAGGAGAAGAAACAATGTCAGAAAGAGTTAGGAATCACAATTATGAAAGAAAAAAAAATTTATGAAATTTTTCCGGAAAACTTCAAATGGCCAAAAGGCACCCTTCGGAGCCTTTTTTGACTTATTCTGGTATGCGTCATAGTCGTTGGCAATGTCATTTGTAGTACTCGGCGATACGATCGTTTTGATATATTATGGGCCCCGAAACTCCAAACGAGTCAAAAGTTACGATCTAAATAGTAACTGCACCTCCAAACTTCATTTTTTCGCCTAAACATTGATCATCCCCTAGGATTCGCCCCCTAGGGCTCGGCCTCCTAGGGTTCACCCCCTAGGGATCACTCAAAAGGGGTGGTTTTTCCACATGCAAGCAGATCATTTTTTATGATTGCGTTTTCGTCGAAAAATGTTGAGTCTTTCTTTATTATTCGAGGGAAAAAATCGAGATGTAATCAAGGTAATGGGGCTCGGAAGTCAATAGAAAGATTGAAAAAAAATTTAAGTAGGATTCAGCCCCCCTAGGGTTCGGCCCCCCTAGGGGTATTCCTTCCCCTTCTTAAAAAAAAGAAAGAAAAAAAAGTAGGGTTCGCCCCCCATAGGGGGTGTTCCTTTCCCTTCTTAAAAAAAAGTCAAAAAAAGTAGGGTTCGACTCCCCCCTAGGGGTCGGCTCCTATTGTGTTCGGCCCCCCTAGGGGGTGTTCCTTCCCCTTCTTAAAAAAAAGGCGGCTTTCCCCTATAGGGTTCGGCCCCCTAGGGTTCGGCCACCTATATGGTTCGGCCCCCTAGGGGGATTCTTTTGTATACCTTTGATATTTTTATATTCCACAAATCAACTTTTTGGAGCGAATGCTTCTTAATTTGACGTGACAAATATTGTATCTTCCTTTATTATTCGAGGGAGCCCTACCGAGATATGATCAAGGTAACGGGGCTCGAAAGACAAAAGAAAGGTTATACAATGGCCTGAGAAGAAAAGTAAATGAAACAAGTCAGGAGGAAGTTCGATAGAAAGAATTCAAATAAACAGAAAATTGAAAACAAAGACGAGAAGAAAAAACTGAGCCCTAAGGGTTCGGGTTCAACCCCTAGGGTTCGGCCCCTATGGGGAGGAACTCTACTTTCTAACCTCCTGCTCGGAATAAAGAATGTTTCCTTGTTGTCTCCTTAATGATTTTCCAAGCTTGCAAGAAGAGAGGGAGTCCAAGATGAAGCAAGACGAAAAGAAAAGCCTAAGTGACTTGGGAGATGTGTATATATATATATATATATATATATATATATATATATATATTCTCCAAGTATGCTTGTAACAGAAAAGGAAGCAGACTCTATTTTTCTATTAAGGAAAATTTCGAAATATAAAGATATGTTTATTTGAGCTTACTTCTAAATAAAATATATATAGATGGAAATTTTAAAATTTATATATATTTTAATGGAATTTCAATAAAATAAAATAAATAAATAAATAATAAAATAAAATAATAATATATTTTTGATATTTTTATTCCTAACAATAGGGAAATTTTGAAATTAATATATATATATATATTGAATATTTGATTTCCTTAAGAGGAAAGATATTGCTTTACAAAAATCAAATAGATGAAGATTTTATTTTACTTCAGATTTTATTTGGAAACATTTGATTTGATTCCTAAATAAAAAGAAAGATTTGATTTACCAAAAAAAAGATTTTATTAGATTAAATTTTATTTGGTAAGATTTGATTATCTTCCTTGTTTTAATTTCCAGGAAAAAAAATAAGGAAACAAATATTGGACAAGATATGGAAAGATTTTTGGGGAATTTTCTCAATATGTCCAAGGAAAAGCCCTGTTAGGGTTCGCACCCCTAGGGTTTAACCCTAAGGGTTTGGTTTCCTAGAGGTTCCCTCTTCTAGGACCCTCGTCTTCAAAACCTATAAAGTGAAGCCCAACAAAATCATTCAAAGACTTTTAATTTTCTTGCAGGAACGTCTATTTGGGAATGCGACTCTCGCGTAGGGGGAAAATGTGGGCCCAAGTATAAAATTAGGGTTCACATGACCTAATTGAATTAAATGCATAATTAGGGTTCCACGACCTCATTAAATGTGCAAATTAGGGTTCACATAACCTAATAAAATAAAGACAGAAAAGCCGAAAATAAATGTGCTAGACCCGGGAAAGCCTCCACGTGTTCCAAGGCAGAAGACTTGTGGATGCAACCTGTATTGGGAATTGATTGAGGGATTGGATTAGCGGCTAGAAGGACAGGGCAATTTGGGCATTACTTTGATAACTAAAGGGTATTTCTGGAATTTCCCCTTAAAGACATGACCAAGGGTATTTCGGGAATTTCTCTTAAAACATGTGCCTGACATGTGACTGCTTCCCAGGAAAGCTCTATAAATAGCCTTCTATCATAAGAAGGAAGGGACTTTTTTTTGCCAAACATTACACTTGGACTCTTGGAAGCTCTGAGCACTTGGAATTCTCTCCCAACTCGAAGACTCAAGAAGACTCTTGGAATCCATACTACCCTAACCCGATTTCCAGATTCTGAGATTTCTGTCACGTGTCATTGGAGTAATCGCCCACCTGTCGTTCTCCCCTCTTCAATCAATCAGTCAATTTCTTATTCTTCATGGATTTCTCGCCTCTCCAGCCAACACGAAACCCTAACCCTAGCAAGGCACGATTTCTTTGCCCACATCTTTTTGGCGACTCTGCTGGGGAGGTGTAGAATTCGTGAAGGGTATGCCCACAACTCGAAGTGGGAGAACTACAGGAAGAGCTGCTTCACCAACAAATAGCATTACCTCACCGGAGCCAGTTACAAGGCAAGTAACTCAAGCATATAAGATTCTGAAATACAGTTATATTCCCAAAATAATAATATAATAAGCATATTAGGACTGTTCTTCCACACAAGCAACGGAATAACAAATTATCGTGATAACGCTATATCCAAATTTGAACAATTTATCTTCAAGAATTTATGCACTAAAAAAAGTCTCAAGAACGCAAAAAAAAAATCTCTTAGATGGAGAAAACAAAATCTCCTAAGAGATGATAATGAAATTCCTTCACTAAAGAGAAATAAATCAATAATTCCATGAAGAAAACAAGTCCTACAAAAGAGAAAAACAAATTACACAAGAAAAGGATAATAATTCTAGATAGAAGTTTATCCCAAAGAGCACATAATTCTCTAATTATAGTCCAATCCATATATTTTATGTTAATCCCAAAAAAAAATTTACTTTTAATATAAATATTCTCCCTTGACTCATGCAAAAAATTGTTGATTGTGTAATTATTGTAAATAGATAATGTTATCATTATTATTCATGTAAGTAGACATTTTTTAATTGTATATAACTACCATTTATTTAATAAAAATATAAAATATATATTACTTAATAATATTATTTGGTGTTTCATCAAGATTTCATTAAAATTAACTATATTTGGTTAGCTCTTAATATTAAATAACTAACTAAAAAAAATGTCAAGATCATTCCACACACATCCATCTCCTCAATCACAACACAAAATAGCGAAAATTACATTATATTAAGAAATATACTTTCAAACTCCATCAAAATCAACAACATTATTTTAATTGATACGAATCTTGTACATCAAGATCTTTATTTGAAAATTGTGACATCTCTAACAATTGTAAAAACAAGTGCAGGAGTACGAGCCAAAAGATTTGGGAGTGCATACACCATTTCCATTGTGTTTTTGAAGGCATTGTTGGCGACAATCGGAAAGCACACAACTATTAGGGTTCAACACATCAAGGCACCTTCTTTGGGCATCTACTTTTGGCATCATCAGTGTAGCTGCAAAGCAGATTAAGAAAAAAATAAATTTTTTTATGTGTTAGGGAAAGATTAGAAAAAATAAAAAAGAAAGAACTCTAAATTTTGGTTATTTATAAGAGAAAACTTGCAAAATTTACCTGAAAAAATAAGAAGAACAAGACAAAAATAATAATACGAGAATTTAGCCATTTCTAGTCAAATATAAGTATCAAGACTACTGTAATGTTAATCTAACAAAAATAACTTGTGCGTAAATGTTTTGGTTAAGATGATATATATTTATAGGGAAAAGAGTTGCCTAAAATAACTGAAGATTTAAAAGTTATGAATAATTAATGCTAGATGTCATAAAGTAATTAACAAAATATATTAAAGAAATTAATATTTTCACAAATTTTTTTTAGATATTTTTATAAGATTTCTATCACATTACTATTCATGTGAAAGAAATCTTGCACAGTTAATACTTGTAAAACTATTAATTTTCTACATTAAATACATGCTAAAAAAAGAAAGTGTTTTTGTAACCGAATATGGGTTGCTAATGAAAACAACATTTTATTAATTAGGGTGGTGACACTGGATAGGTGACCATTTATTGGTGGTCATATTAATTATGAGTAATGCTACATTTAATTTCCGAAATATACATATCGTAATTAATGCATTAATTGTTTAATATCGCAGTAGAATATTATATGTAAGATATATAAAAATAAAAACCAATATAATAATTATAAGTGTAATTGACAATTTAAGATCTCATGAGAATGATTTGTTAATTATCAATATAATTTTACATGTCTTTGGGCAAGTAAATGTGTTTATTAGTATCATATTATTGGAATATCTATTAAATGATTAAAGGAATATCAAATGAAATATTATATCCGTCTATCCAAGTATGATAAAAATAATGATTTAGTCCAGCTAACTTTATTTTTATTTTTACTTATTGGTCTACTAAAAAAATAGTCATTTGTGATGGCCAAAATCGCTCACAAAAAGTACGAAAACCATCAAAAAAAGTTTACATGATGGCTTTGAGCATAACAATGGCCGTCTTGTATATGTCCATCATGAAAGATTTTACGTGATGGTTTTAACAATCACGCAAACGCTTAGTACTTTTGTGATGATTAATACAATCACATTAACACATAATCTATTGTGATTGTCTAAGTCATCACAAAAAAATAAGACTTTAGGGATCGAATGTAAGAATGTGAATCTTTATATACGTATAATTTATTTCACTATATTAATTGTATCTATATTAATTAATGTATCAAATGATACTTGTAGGATTCAAACTCACCTCCAATTTGTAAACTAAATAACGAGTATTACCACTACACCAAAGTCCAGATCATGATTATATTTTTAAAATAAAATATATAAGAAAACATATGTGAGATGACTTACTAAACAAAATTACTTCCGCGTAAGATTTGGTGATGGCAATGACAATCACAAATACTCTATAATGATGGTAAAATTAGTCATCACAAAAAATCATAATATATTTTATTGATTTGTGATGGCTTGAAAATTCCATCAAAAAATACATTCTTTTTGTAATTGCAAATAAAAGTCATCATAAAAATCTATCTTTTTTAATGATTGTCAAGACCGTTATAAAATATTTTTTTGATTATTTCTTACATTAAAATATTAGTGATAACTTAAATGCAATCACGAAAAGGGTATATCTACAAGTCATGACTTAGTGCGTCACAAAAAGAAAATTTATTTTACATGAAAAAATTTGTGTGATTGACATGACAATCACAATTATAATATATTGATGGAAAGATTAGTCATCACTAAGAGCCATTATAAATTACTATCTTAAAAAGTCCATCATAAATTACTATCTTTTGTGAGTGTTTTTAAAAACTGTCACAAAGTTTCGTCACGTATTCTTGTTTTTCTTGTAGTATTAGAAGATATTCATTATTCAATTCTTTTAATTTGTAAATAGTGATAGTTTTAATGAATAAGATTTTCAGACCGTATTTGGATTGCTCTTGTCAAAAAAAAGTATGATAAAAATATAATTTTTACGTAAATTGTAAAAATTAAATTAGATAAAAGCATAAAGTGAGTTTCAATTTTACTTATGGTAGACCTCATTCATGACTTCATGTGCACTACTGAATAGAGATGGTAGTGGTGCGATTTTAATTTTTCTATAATTTGAAATTATGTTAGTTTTAAAAAAAATTGAACCGGAATTGCATCTCATCCGTAATAGCTTAAGTTTTTTCTATACCAAAATTACAGCGACTGATTTATATTTTACACCGCACCGCGGACATATCAAAATTACTAATATTTTTGATTTAATATTTAATAAATTAGTTTAATATTTTCATGAAACACGTTATAATAACATTCATTAAAATGACTCAAGAAATATTAACAAGTAATATCACAATGTATGTTCAATTAGAATTATTATAACATTAATTGTTATAAGGCCTAAATATGGATTAATACTCTGTATTTTTTTTTTCAACTTTGGGGATTGTCTTCTCAATTTCTTTTAATTAGGGTATTAAACTCTTAATTTTTATACTTTAGGGATTGTCTTCTCAATTTTTTTATTTAGGGATTAAATTTTTAATTTTTTTGATTACGTCTAATTGATAATATCTCATCAAAAATTGATGACATAACAACGATATGTGGCTAAAAAATACTTATGTGTAATATTGAATCTCATTTTAACATTTATTCCACTAATTTTTATACCAAAAAGGATAAATGTAAGACAATTATTAATTTGTTAAAGTAAATTTAATACATTAAAACTCAGCTTAAATTTTTTTATCAATAATCAATATATTGATCAATATTTCATAATGTCTAAATGTACTACTAATTAAAATCTTGTTATTTCATAATCATAAATAATCAATATAATGACAATTTTACTCTTTTTGGTATAAAAGGCCTAAATATAGATTAATACCATGAATTTTCAGTTTATTTCATAATCATCAATATTCAATATAATTAAATTTTTAAACCAAAAGGGTAAAATTTTCATTACATTTAGGGAATTGATATTTTTACAAGTAAATTTGATAGTTCCACAAGCTCGTCCTCACATGAATAGTAAGTGAGTTCCACTTAGAGATGCATAAAAATCCCGGGGCCCACAACCTAGGCTTGATTAGGCTGGGCTTGCCTTAGTCAAAGTTCGGCCTGGTCAAGGCTTGGACCAGACACATTTGACTTGTAAGGCTTGAAAAGGCTGCCTTAATTAATATGACAGAAATATGACATGGACATGTCTGATCAATGGGTTTGTCGGGTGATCCTGATCCTTTTGGGACAAAGAAAATTTGTATCATTAAGAATTCTTTTTAAGATAGAGGGAGTAACTTAATTTGAGTCAATTCATTTGAGTCAAGTAGACCAATTAAATTAATTTAATTCAATTACAGAAATTGGATAGCCTCATTAAATTAATTTAATTCAATTACAAAAATTGGATATCCTCTTGACTTATTATATATAGTTATTGATTATTGATTGTGTTTTCTTACTGGATAAATTTTAGCAAATTCACTAATTCAAAATATGTACGATAAACTAGGTTGTTAATGACTTTGGAACATAGTATTTCTCACAATATAATTTTTTTTAATGTTTTATACTATTTCTTAACTATTCTTTCTGTTTTAGAATTAGCTAGAGATGTATTTTGATTTTTTAAAGTTCATTAGTGAAATCCTAAAATTTAAAATTGATATAAAGTTATTTAGTTGTAATAGAAACAAATATAACAATTGTAAACTAACTATAAAGTAGTATTAATTATCATCATTGTTGCTTCAAAACTTGAATGAAATTATAGCAATTTTGAGTTTTAGGATTTCCCAAATTAACTCTATAAAACAAAATGTATATCAAATTTTGGAACAGAGTTAGTAATATTTTTGATCAAAAATAAGATATCAGTTGACTTTTGAATTTTGACTTATTCTTAACGTATATTACAATTATTCTTGGACACATTTAAACATATTTTTCTAATATTAATATTTATTAAAAAGAAAAACATATAAACTTAAATATAAGTATGCATTTGGCAATATTAACCTTTGGAAAAAAGTTACAAATTCAAAAGAAAAACTAATTGATCATTTTTAAAACTAATTTTTTTACTATTTTTAATGGTTCAGTTTTGACTTTTTAAAGTCAAATTGATCATTTTTAAAACTAATTTTTTTTACTATTTTTGCTAAAATATAGGTGAAGAGATTATAACCAAAAGAAAGTATATACAATTTATTACTAATCCTAATTTTTATAATTTTAGAAATATATTTATATATGCTTAATTATTAATTCTAAAAATAGTCAATTTGACTTAAAAAAGTCAAAACTGAACAGTTAATTTGGGACGGAGGGAGTATCATATTATTGGAATACCTATTAAATGATTAAGGAATATCAAATGAAATATTATATCTATCTATCGAAGTATGATAAAATTAATGATTTAGTCCAGCTAAATTTATTTTTATTTTTACTTATTGGTCTACTAAAAAAATAGTCATTTGTGATGGTCAAAATCCCTCACAAAAAGTAGGAAAACCATCACAAAAGGTTTACATGATGGCTTTAAGCATCACAATGGCCATCTTGTATACGCCCATTGTGACGCCCCCAAAACTGGTATACATTACTCATCTTGATCAGTCGCCAGATACATGGTATATAATTCAACTATAAACTTAATTATACAACTGTCGTGTAAAATACGACAAAACATAGCTGAGTTTTAACTTGAATATTGTCTCATAGACAGTATACAAACTCAAATTCAATCCTCATTATACTTATTATCACACTAAGTAGTGAGGACTGCTAAAACAACCATCTCGGACCGTCACTCCATTCCCAAACTAGTCTCAGCTATATTCTCATTTCCTGAAGAGGAAAAGAAAGTAAAAGGGTGTACTCAACTAGCACAGTAAGAAATATTATGACTAAGATAATGCAGAATAAATTATCCTTAGCCTTCAACAGTATAATAACTGATAGAATATAATAGACAACAAGTTTTAGATCAACAACTGCAGCGGAATAAGCAATCCATTAGAAGAGTCAAGTAGAGCATAAAATCTACTATCTTCTATGATTTAAAAAGTTTTTCATCAACTTTATCGCTGAGACTCAGCTTAATAAATAAAATCAAATCATCCCTGAACCACGGCCAAGGATATTCATGTAATTATCAATGGTCATGATTATACCGAATAATTCATGGTCATAATCATACCAACAACTGTCCATCAATGAACTACAGGCCAATGAGGACTTTCATCACATCATTCGTCACATTACGGTCATAATTGTACCAAATAATCCACGGTCATAATCATACCAAGTCCATCTCTACACGTAAGCCAAAGATGACTTTCATCACAATATAAGCATGAGGATGATGACAATGACATAATAATTCAATAAAACAAGTTCAAGAATAAATTTTAAAGATTTATAATTTAATTTATTCAGAAATCAATAACGTTCAAATTGTCAACATGATACTGCTTTGTAGAGTAAAATTCAAGAATAATATTTATGTACAAAAAATAATTTGGACAGAAAAAAAATATATTTTTTGTGTGAATAATACCCCGTGAATAGTATTTCGGGAATAGTACCCCGTGAATAGTACCCCGACACGAAAAGTGTTCCAAATACCTGAGTGAATGATACTAGAGTGAATAGTAATTGGGTGAATAGTAACCCGTGAATAGTAACTCGTGAAAAGTACTCCGGCATGAAAAGTGCCCCGAATACCCGAGTAAATAATACTAGAGTGAATTGTAACCGGGTGAATAGTAACCCATGAATAGTAACTTGTAAAAAAAATAACAAAAAAATGATATTCCATGACGAATACAACAGAAATGATATCTCAGACGAGTATAATAGAATATACGAAACTGCAAATGGATTTTCACCCGCCATGCGGTAATCCACGTAAACAGATCATTTTCACAATTTAATAAAGAATGAATACAAAGGGTCATTCACAATGCATGCGGTACTCCACGTAGACAGGTTATTGTAACAGAATAATAAAGAATGGAATAATAGAAGAATTCACCATGCATGAGGTAGTCCGCGTAGACAGGTTATTCCAACAGAATAATAAAGAATAGAATAACAAAAGAATTCACCATGCATGCGGTAGTTCGCGTCGATAGGATATTCCAACAGAATAATAAAGAGTGGAATAACAGAAGAATTCACCATGCATGCGGTAGTCCGCGTAGACAAGTTATTCCAACAGAATAATAAAGAATGGAATAACAAAAAAAAATTCACCATACATGCGGTTAGAGGTGCACAACAGGCTTGTCTGGCCTGGTCCGGCCTGGGCCTGCCAGGCTTTAGCCGTTGACCAGGCCAGGCCAGGCCTTGACTTTGGGCCTTAAGGCCAAGACTTGACTTTGGGCCTTAAGGCCAGGCCAGGCCAGACCTATCTCACAAAACTCGGATCTGCTCATGTCTGTAGGCCAGGCCAGGCCAGACTTGGGGCGCGCATGCTTATTCTTCTCTCTTTATTTTTAATGTCTGTGTGGCCTGGGGGGTGGGGCTTGGGCCGTTTGGCAGTTAGTAGCTTAAGCTCTTTTTTATTTAGCTTGTTTTTTTTCCTTTTGATCCAAATGTCCAATCAAATCATCATCCATCATTCCATCAAATCTCATCCAAATTTCAATTTTTAAGGCTCAAGTTCGGACAATATTTATATACTCTACTCCATATTTCATCATTTCATGCTAAGATTACTAAAATGTTACATTGTTACTTAATAAACAAACTAACTATTAATATTAAATTTGAATTAACTAACTTAGTAACTTATGAATATTAAATTAACTAAGTAGTACATTAATATTATAATTTAAGCAACTAATTTATTAATATTAAATAAATTATTAATATATTAATTAAATGTAATTACTATTTACAATAAATCAATAATGAATAATTAAAATTTTAAACTTGATTGATTTATTAATTAAAAATAATGTATTACAAACTTACAACTAACAAATTACAACAATGAATAAGTAATAATTTATTGAATCACTAATTTGATGAATAATTATAAGTTTGTAACTTTAAAGTATAACTTAAACAATAATAAAAAATGAATCGGTTACAAATATTTGTCTTTAAATTTTTTAAAAATGTCTTCAAATCTTCAAAAATTATTTGTCTTTGAATCTTCATAAAATATATCTTCAAATCTTCAAAAAATATATCTTCAATCTTCATGGATGTACATTTTCGGCAGTTCCTGCTCCGACTTCGAGATCTTCCGAGCTATCGTAATCGTCTATTATGTCTTGTATTCTTCTTTGTGCGGCAAGATAATCTCTATAGCAAATACACATCTCCAACGAATCTGGACTAAGTCTACTTCTTTTTTCATCTAGTACCCTGTCAGATAAAGAAAAACAAGATTCCGAAGCTACGGTACTAGCTTGGATAGTTAGTAAATCACGGGCCATGGCGGCCAAAGTAGGATATTGGTGGTTATGATTTTTCCAAAATGTAAGTATATCAAAATTTTCAAATTCTTGATCGGTCATAAAACTTCTAAAATCAGTACTACAATATAAACCAAGTTCGTTTAAACTGCTTATGCGTGATGAAGTTTTTGGTTTTTTTGATAATGATTTTAATAATGACGAAAACTTAGAAGATGAAGGGGCAGGGGTGGTGCACGCGTAGATGTAGCATATATAGACTCATATTGTCTATAAAATTCAGCAAATGTATTATTAAAATTTAGTTTAATATAATCAATATTTTCAGTACCTATATTTTCTACTATATCTTCTAAAATACTTTCCACACCTTCTAATTTTATTACGGGGTTTAACTCTGCTACACAAGTAATAACAGTAGGCATGTATTCAAAAAAAAATTTAAAATTTTCTTCCATACTAAAAATAAGGTTACTCCAAAAAGGATCATATTTATATTGTTGAAACATATTTGTTATTTCCAAACATGCAAATAGAACATGATGAATTGTAGGATAATAAACACCACTTAATATTTTTGTGTGTTTTTTAAAAACTTTAAGAATATTTAAAAGTTGACATAATAAATCCCAGTCTTGATTTGTTATTTCATGATCAGTTTGCGTGTTATAAAACTCCATAAGTATATTTTGACGTTTATAAACATCTTTAAATAAATCATATGTACTATTCCATCTAGTGTTATTATCAAATTTTACTCTTTTAAAATTTTCACCTCTTGTATGACAAAAAGTTCTAAAATCTCGCATTCTTCTATTAGAACCATATATATAACCAATCATAAAACGAATTTTATTTATTGTCATTTGCAAGTAAGTGAATTCGAATTGTACAATCAAATTTATTATATGACATACACATCTAACTTGAAAAAATACACCATTTACTACATGTTTTAAATCATTTTTTAACATATTAATAGAACTGGTATTATTTGTTGCATTATCTAAACTAATACTCATTATTTTATCTTTAATTTTGAAAGTACGAATTATGGACATAATTTGAGCATATATTGATTGACCATTATGTGGTAATTCAAAATATTCAAATCCTATAATTCTTTTAGGGTTAAGTTCAGATTACCACCTGGGGTTTGAGCGGTTTCTCACTTAATCACCTGTAGTCAGTAAAGCTACATTTAAACACCCGACTTTTTGAGTTGAAGTGAAAAAGTCACATTTTTCATCCAACTTAACGGTGCGTGTAGGTCAGACGCCAAAAACACGTGAGAAGGGGCTGTAATAGTCAAAAGCAACTGGAAAATGTCTGAAATATCCTCCTTCTTCTTCCTCTTGACTTTTAAAAGTAGATATATGTATTTGTGATTTTTGTTTCATGGGTTTGCTCAAAATCGAATTGGGTCTATGATTAGGAGGCTTTTTTTTCATAAATTTGTTCAACAACGAAATGGGTTTGAGATTTTGTGGAGTTTTCTTCATGCAAATGCCCAAAAACAAATTGGGTCTCTGTAGTGGGTTTTGATTCTGTTTGTATCTTCCATGGATCAGATAAGAGAGCGACGAAGTATTTCGAGCGATTGAGAATAGAGGAGTGGAGGTAGATCTGGACGTCCGATTGATTGACCGAATCGACGCCGAAGATGGATTCAGATTCAGATTCATCTGACGGGTAGTTTTCGAGATAGAGGTAGAGGATGATGTCAGCAATGGAGGAGTCGTTGAAGAGAAAGGGGATGGTTTGGCGGAGAAGCGGTGGTGAGGAAGCAGTACAGGAAGCTGGCTCTCATGCTTCATCCTAATAAAAATAAGGCAAAAGGGGCTGATGGGGCATTTAATCTTATCTTGTAAGCTTGGAATCTCTTGTCTGATAAGACCAAGAGATCAATCAATAAGCTTGCGTACTTATGGGATTCTCTATATCTTCTAGTTTTGATATGCTCACCCATGGTAAATTTCTTATATTGTCTTTGCTTTATTTTCGTTTGATGATGAATCACAATGAGGTATTCGTTTTGTCTCTTTATTCGACTCTGATTTCAATTTCTCCAGTTTTAGATGGTGATGTCTCTTTATTTTAATTATATTCTATTGCTTTCTCTGATTTTTGTTCTATCCAGTTAATTTATCTATATGATTTGCTTTGGTTCATTATCCATTCTTTTTTATCTCGTTTTTCATGAGCTTTATCATTCTTCTAGTTTACTGTTTAAAGTTGGAATGTTAATGTTTTCATCACTAACACCAAGACAGACAAGCTCAGTCAACTTGTTTGACATCTGCTCGTAAGTTTTTTTTATTGTAAATTAAATTAGATTACCAGATGGAATAAACTCTTGCGTGGAGATGCCAAGACACCACACTATGTGAAAGTAGACTGGGACAAATGGGTGGATAAAGATGATACTGGTATACGATATTATTTTTGTTAGTTTATATCCTGATTTTGTTTTGTGCAGTATAATTGCACATGCTCTATGTGTTGTTAATTGTAGGGGTGAGCATGGTGCGGTTTGGTACGGTTTGAAGCCGAAACCGCACCCGAAACCGCTTAGGTACGGTTTGATAAATCCAAAACCACACATGAAACCGCTTGTGATTGGTGCGATTTGGTTTTAAAATTGCGGTGCGGTTTTATTTGGTGCGGTTTCGGTTCCAAAACCAATTGAAACAAAAATTGATATAAAATAAGCTCTCTATTTTTGAAATTGATATAAGTTCATTAATGTAGACAAATACAACAATGAAAACTATAAACTATCTAAAATGTAAATTTTTTCTGTAACAACTTCTTCATTACATGGAAACTGTGGAATATTTTCTAAATCAAAATACAAAATGAGCAATTAACCTCTGTTACAACTTTATGCCAAACAAAACTCAAATTCCAGCAGTAACCCAAATTCCTACACTCCTTTATGCTTTATGCCAGCAACAACCCAAATTCTAGCAGCAACCCAACTTCTTCATTCCCATTTACTTTATGCCAAACAAATCTTTAAACCTCCTGCACTCCCATTTACTAACTTATAAATTATGCCCCTGTTGAGTTTACCTATTAAAAAAAATTGAGCATAAGCTTCCCTTGTACTCGATCCGCCCTTCATACATACATACACACATATGGTGCGGTTTCGGCTTTATGGTTGCAGTTTTAGCTAGTAACCAAATCGGAACCATAAATTTGGTTATTCAACCAACCTAAAACTGCAACATACGCCGGAACCGTTGGTGCGGTTTTAATTGGTGCGGTTTGTGCGGTTTTTGGTACAGTTTCGGTTCCAATTTGGTTACTTTCTCAGCCCTAGCTAATTATTCTGAATTCCACTTCACCTGCTATTCAGGTACTAATGATCTGGGTATGGAAGATATGGATTTCTCGGTAAGGATATTTTAGGTTACGATTTACAAATAGAAGTAGATTGAATCATATACTGATTCTATTTGTTACTGTGTGTTACAGAGCCTTGGTGGCATGGGAGGCATGCTTGGCATGAATGATCTCTGTGAAGAAAGGAATCCATTTGAAATAGCTAGATTACTCGCATATTCTGTCAGCTCTGTTAAATGTCATTTGTAATTTCAAGTCTTTTTGTGATTCTGTATGTAATTGTTGTTGATTTTGGATTTTGTAATGGTGTTTTGATAAATGAGGTTTTGATTTCGTGTTCTAATTCTCTGATAAGTTTAGCAGTTGTTCTTAAATTTTAGTTTGGGGATATACATTCTGTGAATGATTTTCTTTATTTTTTTGCAAATCTGTCCTTTATATATAAGGAGGGTAATTAAGTCTTTATCCAACTTAAGTAATAGAGTTATGACAGAAAGCAGTTTTTCACTTCAACTCAAAAAGTCGGGTGTTTAAATGTACCTTTACTGATTACAGGTGGTTAAGTGGGAAACCGCCCAAACCCCAGGTGGTCATCTGAACTTAACCCATTCTTTTTTGCATAAACATATCAAAATCTATCCAATAAGCTGTAATACAAATATAGCTAATTCCAGGTTGATGATTAGCAGACCAAGTATCACTAGTTAAACAAATTTTTCCATCAAAATTATCAAAATATTCAATTAATTCATTTTTAGCTTTATTATATAATTTAATTGCATCACGTTTAGTAGTTATTCTACTTACTCGTTTATATTTCGGTTGCAATGCGCCTTGAATGTAGTCGGTACAACTCGCATCGTTAAAAAAATTGAATGGAAGCTCCTTCTCGATCACTAACTTAGCTTGCCATTCCTTTTGTAATATTTGATCGTAACTCCAATTGTGACCAGAACGATCAATTTGTAATTGAGAGCTTTCATCGGTTATTTTATGCTTCTTCAAACACGACTCTTAGTGACGGAGTAATGTTATTTCCTTTAACCCCAAATAAGGTGTTACATATTTTGCATTGAGCTTTTTTAACACCTTCCGCAATCGATACTTCGATGAAATGATCCCAAATAGCCACTGTACGTTTATTTTGCTCGCCGGTAGGACGTGGAAATATTGTACTTGAATCCGGAACGACACTTTCAGAAATAATGATATTTGGATCATTTTGACTAAATAATGAGACTGGTGGAATGTTGGAAGAATCCATTGTATTAGAGAATAAAGAGAGAAAGATGTGAGGAGTTGTAAATTTTATAGAGTAAATTATGGAATTTTTATAGTGAAATAAATAATCGTTAGAAAAATTATAGCTGTTACGACTGGCATAAGAAAGTTTATTTAATTTTTGAAATATGAATTCTAATGAAATTTTGATAGATATGATGGATGGATAGATGGATGAGAAGGTGTGTCATCTTTTTTTTTCGTCATTGTCTTATTACCAAGTAGAGTAGCTAGTGCAGTAGTGCTACAAAAACACAATAATATATGTTCGAAAATGTCATTCATGTAGCAGATTAGCTACTATTAATATATGTATTGCTAATAGTTAATATATTAATATGTACATATGTATATTAATTTACTGTTAATATATATTAATATGGTAATATATATGTATGTTAATATATAATATGTATGTTAATATATGTTAAAATATATGTATATATGTTAATGTTTTTTTAGTAGTGTACTAGTGTTACTGTTAATGTTAATATATGTATACTGTTAATGTCATTCATGTTTTTAGTTACTATATATATATATGACTTTTTTGTTGATGGTTGTGAAGCCTAAGTGAGTAGCATAGATAGTAATGCTTGGTAGGTCTTGCTTTCTTGCATGTGCCTTGGGAGTAAGCCTTCCTTTGGCAGTGAGAGTTCAATCAATCAATCACTATTTTGGCTTTCTACTATATTTTAACCGTTGAGTGTCTCTCTTTTTTTTTAACCGTTAGACACTTAGACATTGAGGCTGGTGCGGTTAGTGTTGGGCTGGCCCACATGGCATTTTTTTTGTGTTAGCATGTTAGGTTAGATTGTTGAGTTTGATAAATAAGAAGCCAGGCCAGACATGTTAAGTCGAACCAGGCCCAGCAGGGGCGGATCCAGCCCGTTAATTCAGTGGGGTCAATTTTTTTAAAATAAAATTTTATAAAAAAATAAAAAATAATAAAATAAAGACAGAATGCGAGGGATATTGCAAATAATTGTGTGAGCTATCATATAAAATTGATATTATTTTATGTAATTTAATACACTTCCTCGATCTTATTTTATATATAAAATGATATTTTATAATTTTTTAAAACACTGTTATTATAAGAGACACTTCTCGTGTCCTCTAAAATAAATTACAAAACTAAATAATATTGTTAAAATATTATTTATAATAACATTTTTTGAGATTTCATTGTTTGAAACTATCGTGATGATAGTCTCATTTCAATAGCGGCAAAAATATCATGTTCAATGTAAGTTACTAAACAATATAAAAGAGTGGAGTGTTGGTATTAGTAAAAATTTGAGATATTTAATAGTCTTTTAGTCTGTATTTTTTATTTTCACTAAACACTTTATAAAATTAAAATCAAATTAAAAATTAACTCCCAAAAATTCAGTGGGGTCAATTGACCCCACTGCCCTAAGGTAGATCTGCCCATGAGGCCAGGCCCAGGCCAAACTCAGACCACATGCCAGTCCAGGCTAGACTTTTGGCCAGGCCGGTCCAGGCCAGATTTTTGTATTGAAATGACAGCCTTTTTAAGCCTTTCAGACCGGGTCAGGCCGATCGAGGCCGTGACCAGGTCGGGCTTTGACCAGGCCAGGCCCAGGCCGGATCAAGGCCAGGCCGTGGGCCTCGGGCCTTTTGTGCATCTCTACATGCGGTAGTCCGCGTAGACAGGTTATTCCAACAGAATAATAAAGAGTGGAATATCATCTCTTTCGAGTATTGAAAGAAAATAACTCTCTTCATGAATACGAAAGAAATAATACCCCTTACCTTAGAAGAAAACTGGATACTGGAATAGTGAGGTGGCATACTTCTCTTCTTCTTTCTCTCTATAATAATTGCTCTATAGATTTAGTGAATTGGTGAGAAATGAAGGAAGAATGAGCTTCTAATATTTATAGGAAAATATAGTTTCGATAATTGCACGTTTTGGGGCTCAAAATATTACAGTATAATACCTTCCTCTTTTTCTTCATTTTTAATTTAGTCTTGCAAGTATTATCAAACTTACACCACCTCCCATAATAGTAAATAATGTGAATCAATAGTTCAATCATGTGAATCAATAGTTATAATCATGTGAAAATACGAATTACAATATAGTACCTTCAACTATACCTCCATTTTTAACTTAGTCATGCAAGTATTATCAATCTTGCACCAACTCCCCTAATAGTAAATCATGTGAATCAATAGTACACACATGCGAACACATAGTTATAAGCATTGAATTAATAGCAATTAATTGCTCATTTATCCGGTTAATTACCTGATTGGTCAATATAACCTCTAGACATCAATTATTATCGAAATAAATGTCAATTTCCATTAACACTAATAATTTCTATACAATGGAACTATCAATTTCATCTTTAATCAACACGAACTTATTTATCATTAATATTATAATTCATAATATTTAACAAGCAGGTCGTTCCCAAGAAAGAGGGGGCTTTCCGATAAGGATTTCTCCTTATTGGCGCGCAATTAGGTGACCAAACCTCTCCTTGACAGAACTTCTAGACATTGTCAATATTGCAAATAATAATATGAATAACTTTGTCGTCTCAATTATTGATTTAATAATATAAAATATTATACAGAAGATACTGTGACAATAATTGAATCAATAATATGAGAGATATGATGCAACAATTACTGTAGCAATATTTGAGTATAACTGAGTGACTTCTTACGTAAGTATCAATAATCAATACTGTGTGCTACTATGAAACCACGCGTATTACTGTACTTTTACTACTGGGTAGTTCAACAGTTTTAACGGTAACACGTCCGCCGTTATTTTTATAAAAAGATAATTCTGTCGTTTTCTAACTACGACAATACTTCTGTTGTGGGGTCTACCAATGATTGTGCCGTCGTACAAATATTCCATGTTAAAACGAATATTCCCCGATAAATCGAATATTATATAACAACTTGCATACTTTGTAAAGATTTTCACATATCACCCTTAACTTTAACCTTTTATCAATTTAACCATTTATGAAATAAAATAATAATTATAAAAAAATTGAATACTTTCATTTCATAAAATTCAGGGTCTCACAATCTCCCATATTTATGAAATTTTGCCTTCAAAATTTACGTACCTGATAATTCAAAGAGATGAGAATACCTTGCTTTTTTTTCGGATTGTACATTCCCAGTTATTTCCTCTCTATCATGATTTTCCCATTTCTCATCTCTTGTATTTCAAATATCATTCTAGAATATAGTTTCAAAATAAGGGTTAATTGATATGCCATATATTATCCCTATACTCTGACCAACCAATTAAATACCAAATAAACTTAGGTAGGTCATACTAGCGAAGGAATTCCCCGTCTTTCCCCTCCTAGTTCTTATCTCACATGTTAGTCAGGGATCATATCCCTAAGTTCTGATACCAACTGTGACGCCCCCAAAACATATATACATCACCCATCTTGAGTCTCCAGATACATGGTACAAAATTCAACTATAAACTTAATTATACAACTGTCGTGCAAAATACGACAAAACATAGCTGAGTTTTTACATGAATATTGTCTCATAGACAGTATAAAAACTCAAATTCAATCCTCATTACACTTATTATCACACTAAGTAGTGAGGACTGCTAAAACAACCATCTTGGATCGTCACTCCATTCCCCAACTAGTCCCAGCTATATTCTCATTTCCTGAAGAGTAAAAAAAGCAAAAGGGTGAGCTCAACTAATCCTGTAAGAAATATTATGACTAAGATAATGCAGAATAAATTATCCTTAACCTTCAACAGTATAACAACTGATAGAATATAATAGACAACAAGTTTTAGATCAACAACTGCATCGGAATAAGCAATCCATTAGAAGAGTCAAGTAGAGTATAAAATCTACTATCTTCTATGATTTAAAATGTTTTTCATCAACTTTATCTCTGAGACTCAGCTTAATAAATAAAATCAAATCATCCCTGCACCACGACCAAGGATATTCATGTAATCATCAATGGTCATGATTATACCGAATAATTCCTGGTCATAATCATACCAACAACTGTCCATCAATGAACTATAGGCCAATGAGGACTTTCACCACATCATTCGTCACATTACGGTCATGATTATACCGAATAATCCACGGTCATAATCATACCAAGTCCATCTCTGCACGTAAGCCAAAGATGACTTTCATCACAATATAAGCATGAGGATGATGACAATGACATAATAATTCAATAAAACAAGTTCAAGGATAAATTTTAAAGATTTATAATTTAATTTATCCTGAAATTAAAAACGTCCAAATTGTCAACATGATACTGCTTTGTAGAGTAAAATTCAAGAATAATATTCATATACCAAAAATAATTTGGACAGAAAAGAAATATATTTTTCAGGTGAATAGTACCCCGCGAATAATACTTCTGGAATAGTACTCCGTGAATAGTATCCCGACACGAAAAGTGTCCCAAATACCCAAGTGAATGATACTAGAGTGAATAGTAATCGGGTGAATAGTAACTCGTGAATAGTACTCCGGCACGAAAAGTGCCCCGAATACCCGAGTGAATAATACTAGAGTGAATAGTAACTGGGTGAATAGTAACCCGTGAATAGTAACTTGTAAAAAAATACCAAAGAAATGATATCTCAGACGAGTATAATAAAATATACGAAACTATAAATGGATTTTCACCCGCCATGTGGTAATCCACGTAGAATGATCATTTCCACAATTTAATAAAGAATGAATACGAAAGGTCATTCATCATGCATGTGGTAGTCCGCGTAGACAAGTTATTACAACAGAATAATAAAGAATGGAATAACAAAATAATTCACCATGTATGCGATAGTCCGCGTAGACAGGTTATTCCAACAGAATAATAAAGAATAGAATAACAGAAGAATTCGCCATGCATGCGGTAGTCCGCGTAAACAGGTTATTCCAACAGAATAATAAAGAATGGAATAACAGAAGAATTCACCATGCATGCGGTAGTCCGCGTAGACAGGTTATTCCAACAGAATAATTAAAAATAGAATAACAGAAGAATTCATCATGCATGCGGTAGTCCGCGTAGAGAGGTTATTCCAACAGAATAATAAAGAATGGAATATCAACCCTTTCGAGTATTGAAAGAAAATAACTCTCTTCATGAATACGAAAGAAATAATACCCCTTACCTTAGAAGAAAATTGGATACTGGAATAGTGAGGTAGCAGACTTCTCTTCTTCTTTCTCTCTATAATTTTTCTCTATAATAATTGCTTTATAGATTTAGTGAATTGGTGAGAAATGAAGGAAGAATGAGCTTCTAATATTTATAGGAAAATATAGTTTCTATAATTGCACGTTTTGGGGCTCAAAATATTACAGTATAATACCTTCATCATTTTCTTCATTTTTAATTTAGTCTTGCAAGTATTATCAAACTTGCACCACCTCCCATAATAGTAAATAATGTGAATCAATAGTTATAATAATGTGAAAATACAAATTACAATATAGTACCTTCAACTATACCTCCATTTTTAACTTAGTCATGCAAGTATTATCAATCTTGCACCAACTCCCCTAATAGTAAATTATGTGAATCAATAGTACACACATGCGAACACATAGTTATAAGTATGTGAATTTATAGCAATTAATTTCTCATTTATCCAGTTAATTACCCGATTGGTCAATATAACCTCTAGATATTAATTATTATCGAAATAAATATCGATTTTCACTAACACTAATAATTTCCATACAATAGAACTATCAATTTCATCTTTAATCAACACGAACTTATTCATCATTAATATTATAATTCACAATATTTAACAAGCAGGTCGTTCCCAAGAAAGAGGGGGATTTTCGATAAGGATTTCTCCTTATTGGCGTGCAATTAGGTGACCAAACCTCTCCTTGACAGAACTTCTAGACATTGTCAATATTACAAATAATAATATGAATAACTTTGTCGTCTCAATTATTGATTTAATAATATAAAATATTATACAGAAGATACTGTGACAATAATTGAATCAATAATATGAGAGATATGATGCAACAATTACTGTAGCAATATTTGAGTATAACTGAGTGACTTCTTACGTAAGTATCAATAATCAATACTGTGTGCTACTATGAAACCACGCGTATTACTGTACTTTTACTACTGGGTAGTTCAACAGTTTTAACGGTAACACGTTCGCCGTTATTTTTATAAAAAGATAATTCTGTCGTTTTCTAACTACAACAATACTTCCGTTGTGGGGTCCACCAATGATTGTGCCGTTGTACGAATATTCCCTGTTAAAACGAATATTCTCCGACCAATCGAATATTATATAACAACTTGCATACTTTGCAAAAAGTTTCACATATCACCCTTAATTTTAACCTTTTATCAATTTAACCATTTACGAAATAAAATAATAATTATAAGAAAATTGAATACTTTCATTTTATAAAATTCGGGGTCTCACACCCATCATAAAAAGTTTTACTTGATGGTTTTGACAATCACGCAAACGCTTTGTACTTTTGTGATGATTAATACAATCACATTAACACATAATCTATTGTGATTGTCTAAGTCATCATAAAAAAAATAAGACTTTAGGGATCAAATGTAAGAATGTGAATCTCTATTTACGTATAATTTATTTCACTATATTAATTGTATCAAATGATACTTGTAGGATTCAAACCCTCCTTCGATTTGTAAACTAAATAACGAGTATTACCACTACACCAAAGTCCAGATTATGATTATATTTTTAAAATAAAATATAAAAGGAAACATATGTGAATTGACTTACTAAACAAAATTACTTTCATGTAAGATTTGGTGATTGGAATGGCAGTCACAAATACTCTATAGTGATGGTAAAATTAGTCATCACTAAGAGTCATCACATATTTTATTGGTTTGTGATGGCTTGAAAATTCCATCACAAAATACATTCTTTTTGTAATTACAAATAAAAGTCATCATAAAAATCTATCTTTTTTTAATGATTGTCAAGACCATCATAAAATATTTTTTTGATTATTTCTTACATTAAAATATTAGTGATAGCTTAAATGCAATCACGAAAAGGGTATATATATCTACAAGTGATGACTTAGTGCATCATAAAAAAAATTATTTTAGGTGAAAAAAATTGGTGTGATTGACATGACAATTACAATTATAATATATTGATGGAAATATTAGTCATCACTAAGAGACATCATATATACTATTATTTTGTGATTGCTTAAAAAGTCCATCACAAATTACTATCTTTTGTGATTATTTTTAAAAACTGTCACAAAGTTCCGTCACGTATTCTTGTTTTTCTAGTAGTATTAGAAGATATTCATTATTCTGTTCTTTTAATTTGTAAATAGTGATAGTTTTAATACATTTTTTACGTAAATTGTAAAAATTAAATTAGATAAGAGCATAAAGTGAGTTTTAAATTTACTTATCGTAGACCTCAATTATGACTTCATGTGCACTGCTGAATAGAGATGGCAATGGTGCGATTTTAATTTTTCTATAATTTGAAATTACGCTAGTTTTAAAAAATTTTGTACCGGAATTGCATCTCATCCGTAATAGTTTAAGTTTTTTCTATACCAAAATTGCAGCGACTGATTTATATTTTGAACCGCACCGTACTGACTTGGACATATCAAAATTACTAATATTTTTGATTTAATATTTAATAAATTAGTTTAATATTTTCATGACATACGTTATAATAACATTTATTAAAATAACTCAAAAAATATTAACAAAGTAATATCACAATGTATTTTCAATTAGAATTCTTATAACATTAATTGTTATAAGGCCTAAATATGGATTAATACTCTGTATTATTTTTCTACTTTTGGGATTGTCTTCTCAATTTTTTTTAATTTAGGGATTAATCTTTTAATTTTTTTTGATTACGTCTAATTGATAATATCTCATCAAAAATTGATGACATAACAATGATATGTGGCTAAAAAAATACTTATGTGAAATATTGAATCTCATTTTAACTTTATTCCATTAATTTTTATACCAAAAAGGATAAATATAAGACAATTATTAATTTGTTAAAGTAAATTTAATACATTAAAACACAGCTTAAAAAAATCATCAATAATCAATATAATTATCAATATTTTACAATATATAAATGTACTACTAATTAAAATCTTGTTATTTCATAATCATCAATAATCAATATAATGACAATTTTATTTTTTTTGGTATAAAAGGCCTAAATATAGATTAATACCATGAACTTTAAGTGTATTTCATAATCATCAATATTCAATATAATTAAATTTTTATATCAAAAGGGTAAAATTGTCATTACATTTAGGGAATATAATTGATATTTTCACAAGTAAATTTGATAGTTCTACAAGCTCGTCCTCACATGAATAGAAAGTGAGGTCCACTTAGAGATGCATAAAAAGCCCTGGGCCCGCAACCTAGGCTTGATTAGGCTGGGTCTGGCTTAGTCAAATCCCGACCTGGTCAAGGTTTGGACTAGACAGATCTGACTTGTAATGTTTGAAAAGACTGCCTTAATTAATATGACATAAATGTGACAAGGACCGCGCTGACCAATGAGTTTGCCGGGTGAACCTGATCCTTTTGGGACAAAAAAATTTGTATCATTAGGCATTCTTTTTAAGACAGAGGGAGTAACTTAATTTGAGTCAATTCATTTGAGTCAAATAGACCAATTAAATTAATTTAATTCAATTACAGAAATTGGATAGCATCATTAAATTAATTTAATTCAATTATAAAAATTGGATATCCTATTGACTTATTATATATAGTTATTGATTATTGATTGTGTTTGCTTACTAGGTAAATTTTAGCAAATTCACTAATTCAAAATATGTACGATAAGGTTGTTAATGACTTTGGAACATAGTATTTCTCACAATATAATTTTTTTTAATGTTTTATACTATTTTTAACTATTCTTTCTATTTTAGAATTAGCTAGACATGTATTTTGATTTTTTAAAGTTAATTAGTGAAATCCTAAAATTCAAAATTGATATAAAATTATTTAGTTGTAATAGAAACAAATATAACAATTGTAAACTAACTATAAAGTGGTATTAATTATCATCATTGTTGCTTCAAAACTTGAATGAAATTATAGCAATTTTGACTTTTAGGATTTCACAAATTAACTCTAAAAAATAAAATGTATATCTAATTTTGGAACAGAGGTAGTAATATTTTTGATCAAAAATATGATATCAGTTAACTTTTGAATTTTGACTTATTCTTAACGTATATTACAATTATTCTTGGACACATGTAAACATATTTTTCTAATATTAATATTTATTAAAAAGAAAACATATAAATTAAAATATAAGTATGCATTTGGCAATATTAACCTTTGAAAAATAGATACAAATTCAGAAGAAAAATAAAATCAAAAAGTGAAATGAGATTCTCTTTTTAATTCTACTTTATTTTTGGGAAATTATCCAATAAAAATATTATATATATTCTTAAACAATAATATAATAATCCATCAACAAGCTTGCAAATTAGAATTAAAATCATTCCACCAAAATAAAAAATTGTATTCCCTCTGTCCCACAAAAGATATTTATAGTACTAAAATAAAAAATTGTCGCTAAATGATATGTAAAGTGCATAGTTCAAATTTAAAATATTTTATAAAGTATATTTAACCCTAAAAAATACTTTATTAAAATCAGTTCATTTTTTTAATCGCATAATGAAAAATCAACACAATATATATAGGAGCATAATTGATACACGACTTTTGGGATATTTCTTTTTGATGACTTACTTCAATGGGACATAAATTCAGTGCGATATTGTAATTGTTCATTGGGACATAAATTCGAAACTGTCTTGTGTCATTTTCTTCAAGTATGTGCCAATATCTTTATCAACTCTTTTGGCTTAATAGTCGCAACCTATATTTTGTCGATATGGCATCATGTTCGTCATCTGGAGTCTAGGATCTTTATAAGGTTTCTCAGTGTTTAATCGTAACTGTAATATTTTAGGAGATGAAAAATTGTATAGAGAAAAATGTGGGAGTGAAGTGTAAAACTAAGATTCGCAAGCAAACCATAGGAGAAACAGACTTGGCAGGTCTTATTATCTCTTTTTCCAAGTTGGCTTTGGCTGCAATAAGTTTTCAAATGGGAAATTCTCTTAAAGAATGCCACTTGTTGGCCATGCAAAGCACCCTAAATTATATATTGAACTAGTGGTAGTTTATTTTTCTATACTAATATTATGCTCACTTTTCTAATATCACCTTACAATAACTAATAACAACTTTTTTGAATCTGCATCCAGCTAAGTCTTTACTCCCTAGGATGACATTAGGAGTTGTTTCATACTAGTTTGGCTGCCTATCATTTCTACGTGAAGCCTGCATTCGGCATTCCATTATGCACGATATATTAGGACTTGATACAGGCAGAGAAACATTGATTTTTTCTGAGCAGGGAAAAGGCTATAATACTTCAGCCATAACTCACCACCTATTTCCTTTAGTATGTCTACCTGATTTTTAGTTTAGTCAACCAATATTTACAGTTTCAATTGCTAATTGATGTGCATATTTTTGACTTGCAAATGTATTTAATGTACGTATTTAACTCTTGTACATGTTTTGTATTTTAGTCAGGATATAGTACTGAGGTTGGCGGTCCTGCAGAGAACGGTACACCAGAGATAGATGACTTGGCTATTTGGATTGAGAAAACTGGTGGGATTAAAAAAAATAGGATACTTGGTTTTTCAGGATATCGCACACAAGACGTGCTCGGTACTCCTCCTATAGTGCCGCCGAGTATAGGTTATTTTTCACTGCAACAATCTACCGATCCTAAGGAATTGGAGAATATGATTGACAAGATTGTCCTCTGTCGATTAGGTATAAAGTTTATGGATGATGCTTCTACCAATGATAGTACACTACAATCGTCCATTGGTATAGATATTACTGAACATATAACTAAATTGATAGAGAAGAAGTTTATCAACTTTCTTTAAACATTTACCAACTATGGTTCACTTGAGGTATTTACTAATAACTATATTTTTGTCTTTGTCCTTCATTAATCTCTCTATCTATTAATTTAAGTTCATCAGGTTTATTTTTTCTTATTCTTCACTTTCTTGAAATTGAATTTTGGTGTTTCTTTTACAGGAGGAACTTTACAGGCCCAACCTTGATTTCCTTGAAGAAAATGATGATGAAGTGGACCTAACGTGATGTACACTTCATTCCTTCTAGCTCGTTGTTATTTTTTTAATTTTCTTATGTTAGTTATTAAATATTGTACGTAAGTAATATGATCCTTGGGAGATCAAGATACAATAACAAATTCTGTACTTATTGTGACTTGAGCATTATCTATTTATATATGGAGTATTAGTTTTAATTTTTTGGCTCTTTATGCAGTTTATCAATTAGTTTGAAACAAGTATATATGACATGATTTATATTAACTTGAAATATTAAATGTAATATTTATTATAGCATTTAATAATAATAATAATAATAATAAATATGAAATTAGTGATTTGAAAAGTAATTATAATTTGTAACGAATTTTGATTATTTATCAATTAATTTTTTTTACAAATTTATAATTTGTGAAGGATTTTACTTGAGAAATGGATTTTAATGAAGGATTATTTTCCTCACTAAATCTTTTCTAGTTAATTAGTTAGTCATCAATGAAGGATTATTTCCCTCACTAATTTGAAGATGCATTCGCAATTTATAATTAGTGAAGGAAAATTTTCTCTCATTACATAAATTTGTTCTTCACAATATATTATTTGTGAGGGAATAAAGTTATTCACTAATTTCAAATAGTCCTTCTTAAAATATTATTTGTGAAGGAAACCAATCTTTCACTAAATAACAATATTTCATTACTAAATACAATTTGTGAAGGAATAAGTTATTCACAATATATCCTTCACAATAAACATTTAGTTACTACTTGGCGAATGATACCCAAGTGCGAGGAGGTCTAATGCGAGCACTCGTGTGAAGGAAAAGTAATTATAATTTGTAACGAATTTTGATTATTTATCAATTAATTTTTTTTATAAATTTATAATTTGTGAAGGATTTTACTTGAGAAATGGATTTTAATGAAGGATTATTTCCTCACTAAATCTTTTCTAGTTAATTAGTTAGTCATCAATGAAGGATTATTTCCCTCACTAATTTGAAGATGCATTCTCAATTTATAATTAGTGAAGGAAAATTTTCTCTCATTACATAAATTTGTTCTTCACAATATATTATTTGTGAGGGAATAAAGTTATTCACTAATTTCAAATAGTCCTTCTTAAAATATTATTTGTGAAGGAAACCAATCTTTCACTAAATAACAATATTTCATTACTAAATACAATTTGTGAAGGAATAAGTTATTCACAATATATCCTTCACAATAAACATTTAGTTACTACTTGGCGAATGATACCCAATTGCGAGGAGGTCTAATGCGAGCACTCGTGTGAAGGAAATATTTCTTCGCAATAAATCACTTGTGAGAGATATAGGGCCTCTAGTGAAGAATTTGTCTTTCACTAGAGGTCATTTTTGATGTAGTGATTCATTTGAGTCAAATAGACCAATTAAATTAATTTAATTCAATTACAAAAATTGGATAGCCTCATTAAATTAATTTAATTCAATTACAAAAATTGGATATCCTCTTGACTTATTATATATAGTTATTGATTACTAGTTGATAGCCCGTGCATTAGCTAGTTTGTTTTTCGATTGTATAATTTTCTAAAATTGTAATGAGAAAGATTTTTCACCATTATATATTCATCATATATGTACTTTACTGTCTTTCCTTTTTTTGTTTAGATTTCATTTTCCCCATTCATTGTAGGGATGAATTCAGATTAAGTATTATTTGTAATTTCAGAATTCATTAACAAAAAAGTTAAATTTCTTCAAAAACTAAAACGAAATTTCATTCAAAAAAAAACCTCAAAAAAAAATCAATAAAACAAAGGAAATAATCAACAATTATCTGATTTGTTCTCAAAATCGAATAAATCAGATCGAAAAACCCTACAAATTACATCAAAAAAATTCAATAAAACAAAAGAAATAATCATCAATTACCTGATATGTTCTCGAAATCGAATAAATCGGATCGATCGAGCGATTTTGAGCCCACAAAACCAAAATCGAGTGTGGTTCAGGAAAGAGAAGGACAAAGCGATGTCAGATCTGTAACAAAAGAGTAAAATTTAACAGAATATAAAGCCAATAAATTCATATAAACATATAAATATATATATATATATATATATATATATATATATATATATATATATATATATATATATATATATATATATATAAGTGGAAGAAGGAAAGGGGGAAGTGGAACTCTCTAGAAGTGGAAGTGGAAGAGGAGAAGGGGAAGAAACTGAAGTGAAGAGGAGGAGGAGAAGAGGAAGAGACAACTGAAATTAATATCAATTAAAGTGAATTTGTATTTCATTTTATTGCATGAACATTTTTCTCCTTTAGTTTTTTTTTCATTTTTATTGTTAAGATTTTTTTTTTCGTTCTTATTGTTTGATTTTCCATTATTGTTTGATTTTTGCAATTGATTTGATTATGTGTATTTTCATTTTATTGTAGGACCATTTTTCTCCTTTAGTTTTTTTTTTCATTTTTATTGTTAAGACTTTTTTTTCGTTCTTATTGTTTGATTTTCCATTATTGTTTGATTTTTGCAATTGATTTGATTATGTGTATTTATATTGATTGAGTTTAGTTTTTTTTTCATTTTTATTGTTAAGACTTTTTTTTCGTTCTTTTTGTTTGATTTTTCATTATTGTTTGATTTTTGCAATTGATTTGATTATGTGTATTTATATATTGTTATTGAAGAGAAAATAAAAATAAAAAAATTATTTATGTGTATCATCATTTATGTGTATTTATATATAAGATTAGAAGAATAGATGAGTTATCAAATTAAGTGAGTTAACTCACTTAATTAATTAAGAGTGAACTCAATGATTTTTCCAATTGATGATGTCATCATTTCAATTGATTTCAAATTAGGGGTTGTGTTGTATTTATATATATATATATTGATTGATTGTGTTTGCTTACTGGATAAATTTTAGCAAATTCACTAATTCAAAATATGTACGATAAACTAGGTTGTTAATGACTTTGGAACATAGTATTTCTCAAAATATAATTTTTTTTAATGTTTTATACTATTTCTTAACTATTCTTTCTGTTTTAGAATTAGCTAGAGATGTATTTTGATTTTTTAAAGTTAATTAGTGAAATCCTAAAATTCAAAATTGATATAAAGTTATTTAGTTGTAAAAGAAACAAATATAACAATTGTAAACTAACTATAAAGTAGTATTAATTATCATCATTGTTGCTTCAAACTTGAATGAAATTATAGCAATTTTGAGTTTTATGATTTCCCAAATTAACTCTATAAAACAAAATGTATATCAAATTTTGGAACAGAGGTAGTAATATTTTTGATCAAAAATAAGATATCAGTTGACTTTTGAATTTTGACTTATTCTTAACGTATATTACAATTATTCTTGGACACATTTAAACATATTTTTCTAATATTAATATTTATTAAAAAGAAAAACATATAAACTTAAATATAAGTATGCATTTGGAAATATTAACTTTTGGAAAAAAGATACAAATTCAAAAGAAAAATAAATTCAAAAAGTGAAATGAGATTCTCTTTTTAATTCTACTTTATTTTTGGGAAATTATCCAATAAAAAATATTATATATATTCTTAAACAATAATATAATAATCCATCAACAAGCTTGCAAATTAGAATTAAAATCATTCCACCAAAATAAAAAATAGTATTCCCTGTGTCCCACAATAGATATTTATAATACACAAATAAAATATTGTCGCTAAATGATATGTAAAGTGCATAGTTCAAATTTAAAATATTTTATAAAGTATATTTAACCCTAAAAAATACTTTATTAAAATAAGTTCATTTTTTTAATCGTATAATGAAAAATCAACACAATATATATAGGAGCATAATGGATACACGACTTTTGGAATATTTCTTTTTGAGGACTTAATTCAATGGTTTATCAATTATCAAGGAATTTAAAATAATTTAGTTATTAAAATAACTTACGAATGAATATACTCTTGATATTTTTTATTAAACAGTTCAAAAGATTGAAATATATTAAAATTATAATATGTTAAAAAAAGATGAAACGATTAAAATAATAGAACTAAAGTAATTAATTAAAACAAAGTAACAGATAATTAAGAAAAATTATCAATCATAACAACGTTAGTGGATACCATATAAGATTTTGAAATACAGTTATATACATTAGGACTGTTTTTCCACACAAGCAACGGAATAACAAATTGTCGTGATAACACCATATCCAAATTTGAACAATTTATCTTCAACAATTTATGCACTAAAAAAAGTCTCACGAACGCAAAAAAAAAATCTCTTAAATAGAGAAAACAAAATCTCCCAAGAGATGATAATGAAATTCCTTCACTAAAGAGAAATAAATCAATCATTCCATGAAGAAAACAAGTCCTACAAAAGAGAAAAACAAATTGCACAAGAAAAGGATAATAATTCTAGATAGAAGTGTTGGAATATTTTATTCCTTATGTGGCATTTACTATTTATGTAATTATTGGGCTTACATATTGTATTGATTTAATCACTTTATTTATGGGTTTGGTAATTTATTATGTGGCCTATAAATAAGGGTCCTTTACACTAATATGCAACATTTAGAAAGTAATTACAAAAATAAAATATACACAGCATAATTACAAAAATAAAACATAACCAATATAATGCGCCTAAAATCACGTGTCCAGTCAGTTATCCAATTTCATATTTGAAATTAACCGTCCCTAAAATCATGCAACTTTGAAATCGGAACAACAGATCAACGACGGAGAAGACAAAATACGAAACCGAAGCCTCCTGTCGCGACTAAACTCGTAATCTCTAAGATCAACGACGCATCTCTAAGATCAACGACGGAGAAGACGAAGCCAAATACTGCAGATCAACGACGAAGAAGACGAAGCCGGTTGTCGCGACGCATCTCTAAGATTGAAAATAGCATACAAAATCAACAACGCCTTCAAGATCAGAAACCAAATACTGCAGTGATTATTGAATACAAGATCAACATCAATTTCGATCAAAAAATACTGAGGTATGTGAGTTTAAAATTTATAATCATATAGTTACTTATTGTTACTACGAATTATTATATTGGTTACCTTTCTTAAGTTTTTTGCACTTAAAATGGTCACACGGTAAGAATAATGAATGTTTTGATTGCAATATGAATGTTTTGATTGCAATTGCATGTAAAAATGCACTTGGTTACTGCTTAACATTACATTGGTTACTGTCTAACTATGTCTATGTTGCTGTTTAATGCTGGATTGGTTAATGCATATTAATGTTGCATTGGTTGCTGACTAATAATGATTTGGTTACTGTGTCCATTACATTAGTTACTGACTAATAATGAATTGGATATTGTGTACCATTGCTTTGGTTACTGAATATTAATGACTTTGTTACTGTGTAACATTATAATGGTTACTAATTATTACTTGATTACTGACTAATGCTGACTTGGTTACTGCTTAAAATTACATTGGTTACTGTCTGACTATGTCTATGTTACTGTTTAATGCTGGATTGGTTAATGCATAATGGTACTAACTAATGTTGCATTGGTTACTAACTAATAATGATTTGGTTACTGTGTACCATTACATTGATTATTGACTAATAATGATTTGGTTACTGTGTACCATTGCATTGGTTACTGATTAATAATGACTTTGTTAATGTGTAACATTATAATGGTTACTAATGAAGACTTGGTTACTGACTAATGTTGACTTAATTATTGCTTAACATTACATTGCTTAATGTCTGATTATGTCTATGTTACTGTCTAATACTGATTTGGTTACTGTGTACCACTGCATTATTTACTGACTAATAATGACTTTGTTACTGTGTAACATTATAATGGTTACTGATGAAGACTTGGTTACTGACTAATGATGACTTGGTTATTGTTTAACATTATATTGGTTATAGGCTAACATAGGTTATTGACTAATAATCAATTGGCTACTGTGTACCATTGCATTGGTTACTGACTAATAATGACTTTGTTACTGTGTAACATTATAATGGTTACTAATGAAGACTTGGTTATTGACTAATGCTGACTTAATTACTGCTTAACATTACATTGGTTACTGTCTGACTATGTATATGTTACTAATTAATAATGATTTGGTTACTGTGTTCCATTGCATTGGTTACTAACTAATAATTACTTTGTTACTGTGTAACATTATAATGGTTACTGATGAAGACTTGGTTACTGACTAATGCTGACTTGGTTACTGTTTAACATTATATTGGTTACCGAATAACATTGATTTTGTTACTTACCATTACTTATTCTGTTGACAGACAATGAAGATAATTCCAGTTGTACTTTATTTCAACGGCACATGGGCTGATAGTAACCAGTACACCAAATTTGAAGTTACTGGCATATTAGTTCCATCAACAATTTCGTTCAAAGAAATGCTTACCAAAAAATGCAGTGCATTATGGCTAGACACAAACGCAACAACATTGTCAATCAAATTTCAGATTAGAAATGACATTCCACCGATCAGTATATCAGATGAAGCAACCTTACAATTCTTTCTGGAAATGAATAGAAAATCTGATGAACAAGGTAAATTCCCACTGATTGTGGATATTGAACACAGAATGGGACGCACAACGATCTTGCATAACTTGACAAATGTAGAAGAATCTACAATTCACGATGTAATGCCAATCAGATCAACACAAGGGAATTCAGCACTAGTTCCACTAGCAAGCCAATCATGCCAATTTGGAACACAATATGTTGATCAGCTTGCAATGGAAATTATTGAACAACAACGAGACAGACAACATGACAAATCATACGCAGAAGAATAATTTGATGATGTAATATCATATCCGAATGAACGTGAAGTAAAATTACATCAAACCTACACAGATAAAAAAATCCTCTCACAAGCTATGAGGCTGTATTCAATCAGAAAAAACAGACAACACAAAGTCCAACGAACAAGTTATAGAGACTTTGTGCTAGTGTGTGTATGCGATGAAAATTGCAAATGGAAGATGAGAGCATCAAGTTTCAGAAAAACCAGTATGTTCAAGGTTAGAGAATTCAATGATATCCACACTTGTTCGGTCAATGTATTGTTGGGAGACCACAGACAGGCAAATAGTGAGTTGGTCAGTGAATGCATAATGCAAAAAATAACAAATTTGAAGAAAATATACACACCAACCGATATTGTGGAAGACATGATGTCAGAATATAATGTGTTTATCTCTTACCAAAAAGCATGGAGATCGAAGGAGAAAGCGTTGGAAAAGGTGAGAGGAAATCCACACGACTACTCACTCATCCCATCATGGTTACACATGCTGAAGAAAATAAATCCAGGTAACACCTTAAAAACATTTATTGCCTTTATATCATTATAAAGTAACCAATATGATGTTCCACAGTAACCAAGATATGATTACACGATAGATTGTTTACCAATGTAAATTGTTTACCGATTAATATTGTATTGGTTACCTTCATGCAACATGTTGGTTACTGTATAATGCATTGGTTGCCAAACATGTGGTTACCAAGCATTAGTCAGTAATATTATTCAGTAACCAAAATAGCATTAGTCAGTAACCAATTAAGCATGATACAGTAAACAATAAACTATTACACAGTAACCAATACACCTTTAGACAATATGCATGTTTAGTTATTATTAGTATTATACCATTTGTATGCGGTTATTATATATGTTTGGTTACCTTAATACGCATGTTTAGTTACTAAATGTAATATACAATTTGTAGTATACCATTAACCACATGAACTGTTACCGATTACTAGTGATTTGGATACAGTACACTACTTGTAATTCTAATGATAGTGCTGATGTTTTATATCAGGTTCCGTCATAGCCCTTGAGTTGGAAACAAATGGTCGTTTCAAGTATCTATTCTTTGCCATTGGAGCATCCATTCAAGCATGGCACCATTATTTTCCAATCATTGTAATCGATGGCACATTCATACAATCAACTTACGGGGGGACATTACTGATTGCAAGCACACAAGATGCAAACCGAAACATTATTCTAATTGTTTTTTCAGTTGTTGACAGCGAAAATGAATTGTCTTGGAAATGGTTTTTCGTAAATTTGAGAATTGCTTGTGGAGTTAGGAAAGGTCAATGTATTGTTTCAGACAGACATGAAGCCATTATACAAGGACTGAATTGTGTGTTTCTGGATATCATGCATGGTTCCTACATATATCATATACTGAAAAATATAAAAAACAGATTCAAAAAGAAAGGAGAAGAAGTTAAACAGGCTTACAACGGGGTTTGTAGAGCTTATACTGTTGAACAATTCAACAAACACATGGCTGAACTTGATGCCATTGATCCTCGAATAAAGACATATCTGGAGGAAGAGGTCAAGTTGGATAGGTGCACCAGACTCCATGGGACTGTAAACAGGTACTCAACAATGACTTCAAACACTGCCGAATCTATTAACAATGCAATCAAGTTTATCAGGGATCTTTCAGTTGCGACAATGATTGAATGCCTACGTTGTCTGGTTCAAAGATGGTATTTCACAAACAAACAAGTAGCCATATCAACATTCACAACACTTTCCACAACAGCTGAGAGAAAGTTGCAATCTAATATCTTTAAATCAAAGATACTTAAGGTAATTAATACTCGATTTAAATTATTGCATCCTAATTTGCATTTGAAATCTACTGACTATTACTAACTTGGTTACTTACTAATGCTAACTTAGTTATTGTGCAACATTAAATTGGTTACTGACTATTGCTGAGTTGGTTATTGTGTAACCATATAATGGTTGTTGGCTATTGCTGAGTTGGTTACTGTGTAACATTATACTGACTAACAGTAACTTGGTTACTGGATAAAATTATAATCTTTATTGGTTACAGAGTAATGCTAACTTACTTAATGTGTAACATTATATTGGTTACTGACTACTACTGAATTGCTTACTGTGTACTTATATTCTGGTTACTATATAATGTTTATTTGGTTACTGTGTAACATTATATTGGTTACTGATCAATACTGACTTAGTTACTATATAACATTATAATGTTACTGAGATTTATAATTGTTTCTTTTATATTGGTGGTTACTTATTGACTAATATTGTGTACTAGTTAATTGGTTACTGTATATTTGGGATGCAACTGTTAATCTGATTGTATACATTGGGTGTTGTAGGTTGAGACATCAAACTTAGTGATTTTCACTGTTTACGATGTCTCTAAACAGTATATTGTGGACATCGAACAAAAGACATGCACATGCCGTAAATTTCAGTACCATGAGATGCCTTGCCCGCACGCTGCTGCTGTTATGAGCAAGAGAAATTTTAGCTGTTATGATTTTTGCTCAAGATATTATACTAAAGCAACTTTGGTCAAGACATATTCAGCTTCCATTATGCCATTAGATGACAAAGAAAACTGGGATGTATCAGAAGAAGTACAAAACATATGTATAAAACCACCCAACACAAGAAGGCCAGCCGGAAGACCAAAAAAAGAGAGGTACAAACACGGATCTGAAATCAAAATTCAAAACAAATGCAGTAGGTGCCAAGAAAAAGAACACAACAGAAAAACATGCAGTAATCCCCCGATTTTAAGACCACTAAAAAGGGTCTGATATAGTGCAGTTAAATTAAGAGTGTAGATACATGAATGTATTATTGTTTACTTTGAGTAACCATTAAACGATTGGTTTGTAAAATTTTTGATTGTGTATAGTGAACAAAATTCTTATTCATTTATATATTGATTTATGATTTCAATGAAACATTAACAATAACAGTAATAAAATAAATACATAACAGTAACCATAACAGTTTTTAATTGTAACCACATATTTACATAACAGTAACCATAACAGTTACCAGCTAATAACATAACAGTAACCATACCAGTTTTTAACAAAATAATTACATAACAGTAACCATAACAATGTTTAATGATTTCCAAATAATTACATAACAGTAACCATCACAGTAACCACCTAATTTCATAACAGTAACAATACCATTTTATAATGGTAACCACAACATAAACAACCTGTATATCCAGCAACCTGTAATTAAAAGGGTATTGAAGTTTATGAAACCCATGTATACATAACACATGTACACTTAACATATGATATATGTCCTGATACAATCTTGTAACTCTTTGGTTACTATCAAATCCTTATCTGGTTACCCCTTTATACATGATTGGTTACCAACTGTATATTTCAAAAAAATTCAACAAACACAACTTAAAAAGAAACAAAATACCAACCAACAAACAATATTTCTTTCATTAATGCTAATATAATCAAATATGTAATCCCATCTACATAAGATCCAGTGAACATCAATAAATCATAAACCATACACAAATGTTGTGTATAACACCAAAACTTAAAAAAAAATACAAAACAAAATTAATAAAGACAAAACAACAAAATCCGAACTAATCAAAATCTAGAACAAATCTTCCTGGAAATTCTCTATCAGTATCATAGCCCTCCAACTGCTTGTTCCTAGCATGCATAAATAGGTTTGTGCATAACTTTTTCCGATACTTCGCAATGGGGAAAAGAATAGGAATCTGATCAAACTTCTGATGAATGACATGCTCAGCAAAACAAATTGTCAACATCCCACAATCACTGTAACAACAAACAACATATAACAAAAATCAAAAATAAAATCAACCTATATGTAATAATTAAAAAAATGTACACAATTTAACCTTTACCCCTCTACTTGTTTAGGAACCATCTCAGCAAATTCCAACTCAATTATATCGTCTTCGTCCTTGTTGTGATACGGGTCACTGCTAAAGTCAATGTCAGACCTATCCTTCCAAAAACCAGACTTGCGCAGTAGTATGGGAAGAATGAAGATGTACGGTTCACAAACATCAGATATTTTAGTTTGCATGGATTTCCTTTTTGGTTGTAGAGAATTGTAAACAGTTAGACACATGCGATGCACATCAAAAGATAACAACAACCAATGGTCCGGTGATGACATATGAATTGGGAACAACACATAGTCAACGTTCCTCCATGGTGTGTTGACATCCATAAACAGCCCATGTATGTATTCAGCAACATCACCCTTCCTAGACAGAACAATTTTGTCACAATTTTTTTTGTATACTCCTCGAAAAGAGCGGTGATCTTGCTGTGAAACCAACAATCCGTGGTCGTTACCCTTATAGGAACACTTTCAGAATGTCTTACCAATTTACGGAAATAATACAAGGCAATATTGATGTGTCGAGCCAAAAAAAAAATTAATAGGATATTAACAGTTGTTGGAAAATGCAAGTATGTGATTAATGTAACTAAATAATATAAACATAACTACAAAAACATAATTTTTAAACAAATACTCACATCGTCATCTAAACACTGCCCAGGCGTCTTTAATTTATAGAACCACATCTTCGATGATATTGCAATGGATCCAAATACAAAAGAAGGCATGATAATATTGTTCTTTCTAGGAAATTTGTTCGTCCTTCAATATAAAAACATAATATTAGTATACACACTAACATTAACAATTATCGTATTAATATACACACTACTACAAATCAAACTTGCACGTTCTATAATTAACATACTAATCAACCAACTTAATTTTAAACAGTACCCTGCTAACCAACAAATATTAAAATCATAACCATAATCAAATAGTAACTAATACATAACTAATAGGTAACCAAAACATAAACTAATATTAACCAGAATATAAAGTAATAGTAACCATAACATTTATTTAATAGTAACCACACCATTTATTTAATATTAACATTTATTAAATATTTAATATTATGCAGTAACCAAAAACAGCATTAGTCAGTAACCAATTAAGTATTATACAGTAACTAATGTAATGTTACACATTAACCAATACAACATTCGACAGTAACCAATACAACATTAGACAGTAACAAAAAACAGCATACCAAAAGCAGTAAACTAATCAATAACTTAATTTTAAACATTAATCTGGTAACCAAACCATAATCACATAGTAACCGAAACATAACTACTAGGTAACCAAAACATGATCTAATAGTAACCAGAATATAAAATAATAGTAACCATAACATTTATTTAATATTAACCATATGTTACTATAATAATACAAACTTATTTGTTTCATAAAAAAACTATAGCATTGTTAACAACAAAAAACAAACCTTTTTATGTTGTTTATTCCAATTTTGAATCATTCTTCAAACAATGCCTCTTCAAATTTTAAGGGCATCTCCATGCATGATTTGGGGAATGCACTTAAACGTGCAAGTGTTTGACTAGCAGCACCCACTACAGTAGATGATGAACCAGCTGATCCGAACGCTGCTGTATATGGAGACCGTAAAATGGCACTCTTTGTAGGTTCACGTACAGGTCTACCACCGGCTTTGTAGACACTCTTCTCCAACTCATCACACTTAACTATGTCCTGTGTGGTGAGAACCATAAAATCAAGAGCATACTTGCTTGCTGCCTCACCTTTCTTCCCCTTTTTCAATTGACATAAAAAGGTAATATATACGATTAGTAACCTGAATAAAATAAACTAATAACCAACTGACTGTACAACAGCCAACAAACTAAAATGAACATGTTATATTAGTTATCTGAATAACATAAACTAGTAACCAAATCATAATATAATAGTAGCCAAAACACAATATAATGGTAACCAAAACACAATATCATAGTAACCAATTCACTATATAATGGTAACCAAAACATAAATAACATTTAAATAAATGATGGCCATAATTATAACACTAACCTTATCAGCATCATACACAACAATCTCTTTCCCATTACATTGGCTTAATATGTCAAAAGACGGCATGTAATTATTATTGTCAATCTGCGCAAAATAAAGAACCATTTAATAATTAAAACAAAAGACATATATCACATAACAAAACAAACAAATATGTCTAACCTTGACATCTTCTTCTTCATCGTCATTATTTTTTTTTCATCGAGTTCTTCAACCATAACAACACGTTAAACTTCATTAGCAATCTCAATTACATTCACATCATTCTTCTCCACGAATATTGACACATCATCACCAACTTCATTAACCAATTTAATTTCATTCCCACCCTTCTTCTCAACTTCATCCAACACATCATCACCATCATTATTCTTATTCACTTTTGAACCATGATCAACATCTTCATCAACATGGACCTCCTCCACCATGACATAAGCATTCTCATCAGCAATGTCATCAGCAGCATCATCATCACTAGCATCTCCATCACCTTCACCACCTTCATCGCCTTTATAACCTTCATCACCTTCATCTTCATCATCATCATCATCATCATCACCAGCATTGTCAGAATCGTCATCATCAGAATAACCATCAAGCTTTTTGTCCCCCACATCTTTGATAGCACGTAACTCATCTCTAATAATGGACCTAAGGTCCCTGCATAACTGGACATATAAAAGCTGAATTTCATCTTTAATATCAGTTCACAACTTTCCAAATTCTTTCTTCAATTCAGAAACTTCTTTCTTCAATTCAGACACTTTCTTCTCCAACGGCTTAGACCGTACATCAATTACCTCTTTCACAACAGATACATCAACACCAATGTTGTCGGCCTTCACTTTTTTGTCTACTTTCTTGTCACCATCCTTCCCATTAAAAAAGTGAAAACCGCCCAAATCAAGCCGATCCTTCTCCTCGGCCGTGGGAATCAAACTGTTTATCCTCAGCTGAAAAATAATAAGTATACTTTAGTATATCATCTAACAAATAATGTACAATTACATTAAAATAAACAGAAAATAAGGAATCATAACACATAATCAGTAACCAAATACATATATATATAGGTAACCAAATGTATAATAAGTAGTAACCAACTAAATGTATAAATGTAACCAAATGTGTATATGATTGGTAACCAACAACAATGTCATTAGTAACCTAAATGTAATCTAATCAGTAACCGTATTTGAATATTCAAGTAACCAAAAATATTGTTATTATTAACATACATATAAAATAATCAGTAACCAAACGTGTATATAAAGGTAACTAACTACTTTGTTGATAGTAAACTTCACATAATATTTTCATTTATCAAGTATATAACTAAAGGTAAAACAACATACCTGTCCGGAACAAAAAAACTAATTCATTCAACTTGTCATTAGAAAGCGGCTTCATTAACTCCTTTCATCTAAATAAACGGACATCCGACGGATGCTCGTCATTGCATATACCCTGACTTTTGAATGTCGAAATAGTTTCAAACATAAAAACATGGAATACATACGGAAGCCCATTCAACTTGTACATTTTGGTGTAATGATCCATGTAAAAATTGTATGTTGAAACACCATTTTTTCTTCTCCTATAACGCCCCTTCAAAGCATTAGACAAAGAGTACTTTTTCATCTCAAAAGCAACTTTCCCCCAAGGAAAACTACTAACGTCTTCGTAACACAAAAATTTAACCATTGCCCCATCAACGTAATTTTCAGAAAATGAGCACATAATGAAATTAAAGACCAAAAATATCATAGACATCTTAATAGCCTCGTCATCATTATCAAAAACTGCCTTCCTATATATCCTACCTATACTACTACGTGTCACAGCTTCGTCACCAAAAAACTTACCAATAAGCATATTCTCCATACCTTTATATGGAGTTATATCATCCTCACCTTTCCATCTCAACCCAGATATCATACAAAACTCAAGCAAACCGAACCAGACCCTTTTCTCTCCGAACAAAAACCACATTTCACCGTCATCCCTCTGGTGAACCTCCCTCACAAGAGCGTGGTGAATAATCTGGGAATACATTTGGTGCTCACCAAACTCAAGAAAATTCCCAAACCATGTTGCCTTAAATTTATCCAACTGACTATTATTCAATTTTTTTGCAATGATACTGGGGACTTCCATGTCGCACCAATATATCACTTTTCCTGTGAATTTTCTGTTCCATTCCTCGTAATAAAGATCCCATAACTGCAAGTAAACAAAATAATATTTACAAAGTTAACCAACCAATCATATGATAATAACCAAAACAACATAGACAAGTAACCAATATAGCTTTAGTCATTAAACAAAACATCGTTAATCAATAACCAATCCAGCATTAGACAGTAACCAAGACAGCATTACACAATATAATAGTTATACAACAACCAATAAATCATTAGACAGTAACCAAGACAACATTATACAGTAAACAGCATGTTGCAAGAAGGTAACCAATGTAAATTGGTTACTTATTAATGCTGTCTTGGTTACCTTCATGCAACATGTTAGTTACTGTCTAATACAATGGTTACCAACCATGTGCTTACCAATCATTAGTCAGAAATATTATGCAGTAACCAAAACAGCATTAGTCAGTAACCCATTCAGCATTATACAATAACCAATACAATGTTGCACAGTAACCAATATAGCTTTAGACAATATATTGGTTAGACAGTAACCAAAACATCATTAGACAGTAACCAAAACATCATAAGACAGTAACCAAAACATCATTAGACGGTAACCAAGACACACATAATACAGTAACCAAGATAGCATTACACAATATAATAGTTAGACAGCAACCAACAAATCATTAGACAGTAACCAAGACAGCATTATACAGTAAACAACATGTTGCAAGAAGGTAACCAATGTAAATTGGTTACTTATTAATGTTGTCTTGGTTACCTTCATGCAATATGCTGGTTACTGTCTAATACATTGGTTACCAACCATGTGCTTACCAATCATTAGTCAGAAATATTATGTAGTAACCAAAACAGCATTAGTCAGTAACCCATTCAGCATTATACAATAATTAATACAATGTTGCATAGTAACCAATACAGCTTTAGATAATATATTGGTTAGACAGTAACCAAGACATCATTAGACAGTAACCAAGACATCATAAGGCAGTAACCAAGACATCATTAGACAGTAACCAAGACACACATAATACAGTAACTAAGACATCATTAGACAGTAACCAAAACACACATAAGACAGTAAACAAGACATCATAAGACAGTAACCAAGACATCATTAGACAGTAACCAAGACATCATAAGACAGTAACCAAGACATCATTAGACAGTAACCAAGACATCATAAGACAGTAACCAAGATATCATAAAACAGTAACCAAGACATCATTAGACAGTAACCAAGACACTCATAAGACAGTACCCAAGTCAGTTTTGGTTACCTTCATGCAACATGGTGGTTATTGTCTAATGCATTGGTTACCAATCATGTGGTTACCAAGCATTAATCATTAATATTATGCAGTAACCAATTAAGCATTATACAGTAAACAATAACAATATTTAAATTAACATACCTTTAAAATTCGTTGAGTTGGAATTATCTTCTGGATAAGCACTTGAGCTTCATTCTTGACAGGGACATCAAAATCAAAATCTAATTGCACTTCGAAATGTTTGATATCAATATGTATCACTAAACTGCTCTCATTCTTACTCGATTTATTACATACATCCTTCCTCTTTCCCTTCCCCTTGCTCTCCACAACAAACTTCTTCAAGTTCTTAACAGAATCACCCTTCACGATCCTTTTCCTTTTTCCATCCTTATTCCTTATATCATTCCTTGTATCAACCATTCTATACAAAACATAAAAACAACACAAACCAAAACAATGAATACTCCATTCTGTTAGTAAACTACTTTAATATATAATACATTAAACTATTAAGAAAATACTCACTTGAAGCAATAATAAACACCAGAGTCGATCAATAGAGAAGAATAACAAGTAACAACGACAATGAACCAGACAAATAACAACGACAACGACAATGAACCAGACGAGTAACGAGTAACAACGACAATGACGAACAACTCAACGAGTATGCCGAACAACTAAATAAATATGATAGAGATGAAGAACGCACGAATAGAGATGAAGAACAATCACCGGAAACAAGAGTTTTTTACTCCGATTACGTTTAGTCGCGACAGAGGATGCTTAACAAGGGTTTCAGCATGCAAAAGGGTTCAGTAACTGTAGAGTCCCATACAAAATAGGTGGTTATCACGCGATTCAAAAAAAATAACTTTTTGCCATGTCAGCCCATTAATATTTATCCCTTAAATTAAGGACTCCAAATTATATTAGTTTTGTAAATATATATGATAAAATGTCATATTTTTGTAATTATTTTATTAATGTATGATTTTTGTAATTACTTTCATAAATGTACTATAATATGTAATTGTTCCTAAATAATATTCCTAATAGTATTTGGCATAATGAGCCCTAGGGTTTCATAATCTTGATGGACGATTTTGACCCTTAGCTATTATATAAATAAAATAGTTAGGGTTTGGTCCCAATTGTTGTCTCAAGAACTTTATAAACACCTATACATTCATCCTAAGATTGAGAGAGACAATTGAAGACAATTGAACACCTATACATCCATCATGGAAAAGAAGTTTTCGAAAGTAAGAAAAACTGATTCAGTTTTGTTATTACGTTTATTCTCATGTACTATGTGATTAAGTACTACATAATGTATTGTTACTTAGTAATTAATTATGTGCATAGCTAATTACTTCGTAATCAATTTTTGTGATGCATACTGACTTACTTAGTAATCGATTACTAGCTGCAATTTTTTACAGTACTATATATATATATATATATATATATATATATATATATATATATATATATATATATATATATATATATAACGTTAAAATATATATACATATAAATTTTATATGCAGTACAGTACTATATATATATAAAATTTATATACATATTTAGTATGTTAATATAATGCAGTACTTTATCATATTATATATAATATGATCTCAATTCATATATGTTCTCATGTTATTCATATTCATATGTTAAATTTATTATTTATTATGTGGGGATAATATTATGATATTCTTATGCCCTCATTTATTCATGTTAAAATTAACGTGATTATTTTATAATCAATTCATGTTCATAATTATATATTTTAATTTAAAATTTTGAACATGATGTGAGATATTATTAGGGCTTTAAAGTTGTTACATGTAAATTTTAAATAATATTAATTTTCAAACATGATTAATATGTTTAAAGAAAATTGAGTTTGATCATAATAATTTACGTGTATGCGTGACTCTTTTATTGTTAAAATTAATAATCAGCCCAACGGAGGATTATTAATTGAAAAAATTAAAGATTAAAAAAAGTCACATAATGTTAAGTTTAATAAATAAAGATTTTAATTTTACCCAACGGAAAATTTAGAATTAGAATTTATTAAATGGAATTTTATTGTATAAATAACATGTTTATTTCGTTTCTGCCCAACAGTGATGCGTGGATAAATGTGTTGTGCATTATTTTATGGGGATGTTATTAGCATATTATTAATTGGACCAACGGAAGATTGATAATTATGCACCAACGTCTCATTAAAATCTATTTTGGTGTTGTAAATAGATTTTATGTAACTATCTGATTGCCCTACAGTTGGTTTTATTATGATTAATTATTAATTATTGTTGTACATTGTGGATTTCTTTTAGTTTTTTTGTAAGCATGTTTATGAGCTTGATTGTATTTAAACATTGACTCCAACTAGTATTTCTGAGTATCTCTCTGGAGTTAAAACCTTGAATGAAAATAATTTTACTGCTTGAAAAGTGTAAGTGAAAAATTGTTCTCGGCACTATGATTTTGGACTATGCACTACGATTGGATCATTCTGTTCCACTTACAACTACTAGCTCAATTGAGTAAAAGATTATTTATGAAAGTGGGAGTGATCCAACTTCATGTCCCTTGTGATTATGAAAAAAACTCTATCACGACAGTCATTCGAGGAGTCATTACTGACTTTGAGAATGTTAAAGAGTACTTAACCTCAGTCGAGTAACAATTTAATGATTCTTATAAAACTTATGCAAGTACCCTTATTTTCAAAAAAATGCTTACTAGCAGATATGATGGGGTTAGTGGGGTGCGCGAGCACATTATGATGATGAACGACATGGCTTTTAAATTAAAGATGAAGAAAGGCTTAAGGTTGAAAAACCTAATGTTGCTCATTTGACTACCACTGGATCCTATAAGAAGAAGGCTTATAAAAAAATGGCAAATGTTTTAAGAATAAGGATAAACCAATTTCTACCAAAACAAATAAGACAAAATTATTCAGGTAACAACTCTGAGACATGTCCTAAATGTCACTTCTGTAAGAAGTAATGACATATTCAGAAAGAATGCCCTAAATTAAGAGAATGAATTGAAACGAAAGGTATATCGTCCATCAATTATGTAACTTATGAATCTTTTCTAATTGATGTTCCTTCTAATACATGGTGACTTGACACTGATGCTATGGTTCACATTACTAATTCATTGCATGGATTCTTTTCAAAGAAGACACTCCAAAAGAGGGAAAGAACCATTAAAGTTAGCAATGGAGAGTCTATACGAGTTGAAGCTGTATGAACTTTTCCTTTAGTTTTGGAGAGTGGTTTCGTCTTGTATTTATATGATACTCTTTATGTTCCCAGTATGACATGGAATTTAATTTCTGTATCTAAACTTGACGTTGATGGATTTTTGTTTAAGTTTGGGAATAATAAAATAATTATTTATCATTACTCTCATGTTATTGGTTCTGGCTTATTAGAGGGAAACCTCTATAAGATAAATTTGGATGATGTCTTTGTTGAATCCTTGTTAACAATGAATGTGATAGAAAGTACATCTAAAAGTGAAAATAAGAGAAAACTAGATAATGAGAATTCTTCAAAATTGTGGCATCAATGCTTAGGCCATATTTTAAAAGACATAATGCAACATCTTATAAAGGATGGAATTCTTCATTCGCTAGATTTTCTGATATTGGCAATTGTATTGAATGTATAAAAGGAAAAAATTTGTGAAAGATAATAAGAAATGAGCAACAAGAAGTAGTGCACTTCTTGAGGTGATTCACACTGATATATGTGGACCATTGTCTTCAGGAATTGGTGGACACAAATCTTTCATTGCGTTCATTGATGACTATTCTCGTTATACTTACGTCTACCTGATTAATGAAAATTTTGAATCACTAATTAAATATGTTTACAGTTTTCAAGGCTGAAGTTAAAAATCAACTTGACCAAAAAATTAAAGTAGTGAGATCAGATAAAGGCGAAGAGTATTATGGTAAACATTCCGATACAGGTCATAGTCCTGGCCCATTTGCCTTATTTTGTCAAGAAAATGGAATCATCACTCAGTATACAATGCTTGGTACACCGCGGCAGAATGGCGTAACTGAGAGGCGAAATCGTACCCTTATGGATATGGTACGTAGTATGTTATGTAATTCTAACTTACCTGTGTTTTTGTGGACTGATGCACTAAAGACAGCTGTTCATATTTTAAATCGAGTTCTTAAAAAATATGTCCCTAACACTCCTTATGAAATTTGGACAGGTAGGAAACCTTGTTTAAAATACTTGCGGGTGTGGGGCTGTCCATCTAAGGCTAAGATTTTTTAATCCACAAATAAAGAAACTTGACTCTAAAACCATTAGTTGCCATTTCATTGGATATCCTGAGAGATCTAAGGGTTTTCGATTTTAAATTGTCCCTCGCATACCACTAGAATTGTTGAGACTAGGCATGCAAAGTTTTTTTAGAGAATGGTGATTTAAGTGGGAGTGGTGAGCCTAGAAAATTTGATCTTGAAGAAAATAGGTTTTATGTTTCTAATCCTGAGCCACCACCTAATGTTGAACCTCACATTATTGAAAATCATATTCCTGAAATTGTGCAGCCTTTACGTAGGTCTGAAAGACCTAGAAAACCTATTAATTTTGATGATTTTATAACTCATCTTAATGAGATTGACTATGATTCAAGTAAGATTAATGATTCTATCTCCTATAAAGAGGTCATTACGAGTGCTCAATCAACTCAATGGCTTGAAGCCATGAATGACGAGTTGAAATCAATGGAGCTTAATAACGTTTGGGATCTTGAAGAATTATCAAAAGGTTTTAAAACCTGTTAGTTGTAAGTGGGTCTATAAGACCAAATTAGATCCTAAAGGGAACTTTGAAAGGAATAAAGCTCGATTGGTTGTTAAGGGTTTTCACTCAAAGGAAGGTGTGGATTATAATGAAACTTTCTCTCCAGTATCCAAGAAAGATTCATTTAGAATAGTCATGACTTTAGTAGCTCATTATGATTTAGAGTTACATCAGATGGATATTAAAATTGCATTCCTTAATGGTAACTTGCATGAGAATGTCTATATGACACAACCAGAAGGTTTTTTGGTTAAAGGCAGGGAACATATGGTATGTATACTTAAGAAGTCCATATATGGGTTAAAACAGGCTTCTTGACAATGGTATCTTAAGTTTCATGAGGTGATGAGTAATTTTGATTTTAAGAAAAATATAGTGGATCAATGTATATACTTGAAGGTCAGTGGGAGTAAATTTGTTATTCTTATTTTGTATGTTGATGATATATTACTTGCAAGTAATAACTTAGATATATTGCATGAGACCAAACGTTTCCTTTCTGGAAATTTTGATATGAAGGATCTCGGTGAAGCCTCTTATGTTATAGGTATTGAAATTCATCGAGATAGGTCTTGTGGGATATTAGGATTGTCCCAAAGAGCTTATATTGACAAAGTTCTTAACAAATACAACATGCAAAATTGCTCTCCTACTGTCACCCCTGTTGTTAAGGGTGACAAATTTAGCTCATATCAATGTCCTAAGAACCACCTTGAACGTGATCAAATGAATCCTATTTCCTATACTTCTGTGGTTGGAAGTCTTATGTATGCTCAAGTTCGTACACGTTCAGACATAGCGTATGTAACTGGTATGTTTGGATGTTATCAGTCAAATCCAGGTTTGAATCACTGAAAAGCAGCCAAAAGGTTTTACGTTACTTACAGGGTACTAAAGATATTATGCTTACATTTAGAAAAATAGATAACCTTGAAGTTGTTGGTTATTCTGATTCTGATTTTGCTAAGTGTAAAGATGAAAAGAAAACTACATCAAGGTACATCTTTATGCTTTCAGGAGGCCTTATTTCGTGGAGAACTCATAAGCAGGAGTTAACTACCACTTCCACGATGATGGCAGAATATGTGGCTTGTTATCATGCTACTTGTCACGCCATATTATTAAGGAATCTTATTTCAGGACTTATGGTTGTAGATTCCATTTCAAGGACACTGAAAGTATTTTGTGATAATAATTCTAATGTTAAATTAGTTTGTCCAACAACACCATTTCGAGTTGTGTTGGACTATACATCGACACTAAGTACTTATTTGTCAGGGAAAGAGTTAAATATTAAAACGTTGTATATTAGTACGCACGATATGTTAGCGGATCCACTTACGAAAGGCTTACCACCCAAGCTCTTTTTAGAGCATGTTGCTGGCATGGGTTTAACTGGTAGTCTTAATTAGTAAGTTATTTTGATGTAAGAACAATTTTGAGCTCGTTGTTTTGAACTTCACATTATATTTATGGTTTGCGATTCTCTTTATTGTGCACACTTGAGAACTTGTGAGCAAACGGTACGGTTATGTTTTGGACCATATGAATGAGTTTAATCTATTACTACTTATGTAAACTCTATTCATACTTGTTATGCTTAATGTTAATAAAAGTACTAATTGTGTAACTAATGAGGATCTTGTGTTAATAGTGACACAAAGATTGTATTAATTCGCATTGGCACTTTTATTTGAACAAGATGTAATTATTAAATTAATACTTGGCCAAATTAATGATTGTAAGCGTTATGTTTTGTATATAAATAGTATTTCGGCCAAGTGGAAGAATGTTGGAATATTTTATTCCTTATATGGCCTTTACTATTTATGTAATTATTGGGCTTACATATTGTATTAATTTAATCACTTTATTTATGGGTTTGGTAATTAATTATGTGGCCTACAAATAATATTCTTAATAGTATTTGGCATAATGGGCCCTAGGGTTTCATAATCTTGATAGACGATTTTGACCCTTAGCTATTATATAAATAAAACAGTTAGAGTTTGGTCCCAATTATCGTCTCAAGAACTTTATACAAACCTATACATCCATCCTAAGATTGAGAGAGACAATTGAAGACCTTCACCCTTAAGCACAGCGGAAGCGTGATACATACGAGATGACTTCTCTCAAATCATGTAAGTACTTATTATTATGATTAATTGATTCTATTTATTCTATGCAATAACACGTTCTTGTATAATTTATTCAACAGGAAGTTCATCCCAAAGAGCACATAATTCTCTAATTATAGTCCAATCCATATATTTTATGTTAATCCCAAATTTGTTTTACTTTTAATATAAATATTCTCCCTTTACTCATGCAAAAAATTGTTGATTGTGTAACTATAGTAAATAGATAATGTCATCACTATTATTCATGTAAGTGGACATTTTTTAATTGTATATAACTACCATTTATTTAATAAAAATATAAAAGATATACTACTTAATAATATTATTTGGTCTTTCATCAAGATTTCATTAAAATTAACTATATTTGGTTAGCTCTTAATATTAAACAACAAACTAAAGAAAAATGTCAAGATCATTCCACACACATCCATCTCCTCAATCACAACACAAAATAGCAAAAATTACAATATATTAAGAAATACACTTTCAAACTCCATCAAAAACAACAACATTATTTTAATTGATACGAATCTTGTACATCAAGATCTTTATTTGAAAATTGTGACATCTCTAACAATTGTAAAAACAAGTGCACGAGTACGAGCCAAAAGATTTGGGTGTGCATACACCATTTCCATTGTGTTTTTGAAGGCACTATTGGCGACAATCGGAAAGCACACAACTATTAGGGTTCAACACATCAATGCACCTTCTTTGGGCAACTACTTTTGGCATCATCAGTGTAGCTGCAAAGCAGATTAAGAAAAAAATAAATTTTTTATGTGATAGGGAAAGATTAGAAAAGATAAAAAAGAAAGAACTCTAAATTTTGGTTATTTATAAGAGAAAACTTGCAAAATTTACCTGAAAAAATAAGAAGAACAAGACAAAAATAATAATACAAGAATTTAGCCATTTCTAGTCAAATATAAGTATCAAGACTACTGTAATGTTAATCTCACAAAAATAACTTGTGCGTAAATGTTTTGGTTAAGATGATATATATTTATAGGGAAAAGAGTTGCCTAAAATAACTGAAGATTTAGAAGTTATGAATAATTAATGCTAAATATCATAAAGTAATTAACAAAATATATTAAAGAAAATTATATTTTAAAAAAAAATTAGATATTTTTATAAGATTTCTATGGCATTACTATTCATGTGAGAGAAATCTTGCACAATTAATACTTGTAAAACTATTAATTTCTACATTAAATACATGCTAAAAAAAGAAAGTGTTTTTGTAACCGAATATGGGTTGCTAATGAAAACAACCTTTTATTATTTAGGAGGGTGACACTGGATAAGTGACCATTTATTGATGGTCATATTAATTATGAGTAATGTTACATTTAATTTTCCAAATATACATATTGTAATTAATGCATTAATTGTTTAATATCGCAGTAGAATATTATATGTAAGATATATAAAATTAAAAACCAATATAATAATTACAAGTATAATTGACAATTTAAGATCTCATGAGAATGATTTGTTAATTATCAATATAATTTTACATGTCTTTGGGCAAGTAAATGTGTTTATTAGTATCATATTATTGGAATACCTATTAAATGATTAAAGGAATATCAAATGAAATATTATATCCGTCTATCGAAGTATGATAAAAATAATGATTTAGTCCAACTACATTTATTTTTATTTTTACTTATTGGTCTACTAAAAAAATAGTCATTTGTGATGGCCAAAATCCTCACAAAAAGTAGGAAAACCATCACGAAAGGTTTACATGATGGCTTTAAGCATCGCAAGGGTCGTCTTGTGTACGCCCATCATGAAAGGTTTAACGTGATGGTTTTGGCAATCACACAAACACTTAGTACTTTTGTGATGATTAATACAATCACATTAACACATAATCTATTGTGATTGTCTAAGTCATCACAAAAAAAAATAATAAGACTTTAGGGATCAAATGTAAGAATGTGAATCTCTATTTACATATAATTTATTTCACTATATTAATTGTATCAAATGATACTTGTAGGATTCAAACCCTCCTCCCATTTGAAAACTAAATAACGAGTATTACCATTACACCAAAGTCCAGATCATGATTATATTTTTAAAATAAAATATAAAAAAAAACATATGTGAGTTGACTTACTAAATAAAATTACTTCCATGTAAGATTTGGTGATTGCAATGGCAGTCACAAATACTCTATAATGATGGTAAAATTAGTCATCACTAAGAGCCATCATATATTTTATTGGTTTTTGATGGCTTGAAAATTCCATCACAAAATACCTTCTTTTTGTAATTGCAAATAAAAGTCATCATAAAAATCTATCTTTTTAATGATTGTCAAAACCGTCATAAAATATATTTTTGATTATTTCTTACATTAAAATATTAGTGATAGCTTAAATGTAATAACGAAAAGGGTATATCTACAAGTGATGACTTAGTGCGTCACAAAAAAAAATTTACTTTATGTGAAAAAATTGGTGTGATTGACATGACAATCACAATTATAATATATTGATGGAAAGATTAGTCATCACTAAGAGCCATCATATATACTATTATTTTGTGATTGCTTAAAAAGTCCATAAAAAATTACTATCTTTTGTGATTATTTTTAAAAACTGTCACAAAGTTCCGTCATGTATTCTTGTTTTTCTAGTAGTATTAAAAGATATTCATTATTCTGTTCTTTTAATTTGAAAATAGTGATAGTTTTAATGAATAAGATTTTCGGTCCGTATTTGGATTGCTTTTGTCAAAAAAAAGTATGATAAAAATACAATTTTTACGTAAATTGTAAAAATTAAATTAGATAAGAGCATAAAGTGAGTTTCAATTTTACTTATGGTAGACCTCATTTATGACTTCATGTGCACTACTAAATAGAGATGGCAGTGGTGCGATAATAGTTTAAGTTTTTCCTATACCAAAATTGCAGCGACTGCTTTATATTTTGAACCGCACCGCACTGACTTGGACATATCAAAATTACTAATATTTTTTATTTAATATTTAATAAATTAGTCTAATATTTTCACGACACACGTTATAATAACATTCATTAAAATAACTCAAGAAATATTAACAAGTAATATCACAATGTATGTTCAATTAGAATTCTTATAACATTAATTGTTATAAGGCCTAAATATGGATTAATACTCTGTATTTTTTTATTTTGGGGATTGTCTTCTAAATTTTTTCAATTAGGGTATTAATTTCATAATTTTTTACTTTAGGGATTCTCCTTAATTTTTTTTATTCAGGGATTAAACTTTTAATTTTTTTTGATTACGTTTAATTGATAATATCTCGTAAAAAAATTGATGACATGACAACGATATATGGCTACAAAATACTTATGTGTAATATTGAATCTTATTTTAACATTTATTCCATTAATTTTTATACCAAAAAGGATAAATATAAGACAATTATTAATTTGTTAAAGAAAATTTAATACATTAAAACTCAGCTTAAAAAATCATCAATAATCAATATAATGATCAATATTTTACAACGTATAAATATACTACTAATTAAAATCTTGTTATTTCATAATCATCAATAATCAATATAATGACAATTTTACTCTTTTTGGTATAAAAGTCCTAAATATAGATTTATACCATGAACTTTATGTTTATTTCATAATCATCAATATTCAATATAATTAAATTTTTATACCAAAAGGGTAAAATTTTCATTCCATTTAGGGAATTGATATTTTTACAAGTAAATTTGATAATTCCACAAGCTCGTCCTCACATGAATAGTAAGTGAGTTCCACTTAGAGATACATAAAAATCCCGGGGCCCGCAACCTAGGCTTGATTAGGTTGGGCCTGACTTAGTCAAAGTTCGGCCTGATCAAGGCTTGGACCAGACACATCAGACTTGAAAGGCTTGAAAACACTGCCTTAATTAATATGACAGAAATATGACATAGACATGTCTGACCAATGGGTTTGCCGGGTGATCCTGATCCTTTTGGGACAAAGAAAATTTGTATCATTAAGCATTCTTTTTACGACAGAGGGAGTAACTTAATTTGAGTCAATTCATTTGAGTCTAGTAGACCAATTAAATTAATTCAATTCAATTACAGAAATTGGATAGCCTCATTAAATTAATTTAATTCAATTACAAAAATTTGATATCCTCTTGACTTATTATATATAGTTATTGATTATTGATTGTGTTTGCTTAATGGGTAAATTTTAGCAAATTCACTAATTCACAATATGTACGATAAGGTTGTTAATGACTTTGGAACATAGTATTTCTCACAATATAATTTTTTTTAATGTTTTATACTATTTCTTAACTATTATTTCTGTTTTAGAATTAGCTAGAGATGTATTTTGATTTTTTAAAGTTAATTTGTGAAATCCTAAAATTCAAAATTGATATAAAGTTATTTAGTTGTAATAGAAACAAATATAACAATTATAAACTAACTATAAAGTAGTATTAATTATCATCATTGTTGCTTCAAAACTTGAATGAAATTATAACAATTTTGAGTTTTAGGATTTCCTAAATTAACTCTAAAAACAAAATCTATTATCTATTATCTATTATATATACTAAATCACAGTTTTTAACACAATATTTTGACATCTGTCTTTCTAAAAATTTAACATCTGTCCTCCTAAGCATCCAACATCTGTCCATCATAATTAAAACTCTTTACTGTCCTTTACAACAATAACCTTCAACCCTAGCTCAATCGAATAACATTCCCAACAGTTGTTTTCTAAAAAAAATCTCTGGAATTCCTAAATATCTGGAATCTCTAGCTCATATCCTTCAATCGGCTCAATCTGTCCTCCTAAACATCAACAGCTGTCCATCATAATTTAAACTCTTTAATGTCCTTTACAACAATAACCTTCAATCCTAGCTCAATCGAATAACCTTCGATTTCAAAATCCTAGCTACTGATAATCTTCAATTTCAAATAAAATCTCCGACGCAATTTATGGAGTCTTTGGCTCATACTTCCTACGGCGAAAATCCTAACTACTGATAATCTTCGATTTATCGCTTGCCATGTCGTACTGCCAAATTAAAAAGGAAAAACCAGATTAGCTGATTGTGTTACTGACAGATTGGAAATGAAAACCTTCGTACGGAACCTGACAGAAGCTCTTGCCGATGACGAGCTAAGTCATGATTTTCATTAATTTCGTTTTTGGTTTACAATTTTTTTGGTTGTGGCTGCTGTTCGGAAAATAGTTTTTCAATTAATTTTTTTAGAAATTAATTTGGTTCGTTACTGCTGTAGATCTGCTGTATTTTATAATTTTGATCATTTCACAAACCCTTTTTTGTGCTTTTCAAGAAATTGTTTCCACATTGCTTGCCTTATTGTTTCTTTTGTAGGTCTCTTTTTATTATAGTTTATTAACTCTTACCCCTTTTGTTATTACTTTAAGCTATCTATCTTTTTACTTGATTTTGTTTTTGAGATTGGTATTCATTCTATGAGATGGGTTTGATGGTGCAAGTTATTATATTGATGCTAAAAATCTGTGGCTTTGCTACTTTATTGGTACTTCAAGGATCTGCAGGTAATTTTATAATTTTTTTACTGTTTTATTTGATTTGTTCATAGTCCATATATATGATCAACCCATTTTGTTATTTTGTCAAATGCTTGGTGGGTTTAATGATTTTTAAGTTTTGGTAAAATTTTTAGATATATGGAGTTTGATCAATTTTATCTTTTGCCAATATGGTTTCTGTTATGTGCTCTTTTTTTTAAAATTAGTCTTATGTTAAAAAGATTCAGATTTTATGCAGAGGCTTTTGCATTCAAGATTGATGGATTCTCAATCCTACATTTTTGTGATGTTAGCATAATTTCAACTGTAAAAATGACAATCTGGTTGAGTTTATAGTTCTTAATTTTGATTTTTCATTAATTTTGTTTTTGGTTTACAAATTTTTGGGTTGTGGCTGCTGTTCGGAAAATAGTTTTTCAATTTTTTTTTTTATAAATTATTGGTTCGTTACTGCTGTAGATATGCTGTATTTCATAATTTTGTTCATTTCACCAACCCTTTTTTGGGCTTTTCAATAAATTATTTCCATATTGCTTGCCTTACTGTTTCTTTTGTGGGTCTCTTTTTATTATAGTTTATTAACTGTTGCCCCCTTTTGTTATTACTTTAAGCTATCTATCTTTTTACTTGATTTTGTTTTTGAGATTGGTATTCATTCTATGGGATGGGTTTGATGGTGCAAGTTATTATATTGATGCTGAAAATCTGTGGCTTTGCTACTTTATTGGTACTTCAAGGATCTGTAGGTAATTCTATAATTTTTTACTGTTTTATTTTATTTGTTCATAGTCCATATATATGATCAACTCATTTTGTTATTTTGTCAAATATTTGGTGTTTACTGATTTTGAAGTTTTGGTAAAATTTTTAGATATATGGAGTTTGATCAATTTTATCTTTTGCCAATATGGTTTTTGTTATGTGCTTTTTTTTTTAAAATTAGTCTTATGTTAAAAAGATTCAGATTTTATGCAGAGGTTTTTGCATTCAAGATTGAGGGATTCTCAATCCTGCATTTTTGTGATGTTAGCATAATTTCATCTGCAAAAATGACAATCTGGTTGAGTTTATAGTTCTTAATTTTGATTTTTCAAGGTAGAACTCAATTAGCTATCTGCGAAAAAACTATTTCACTAATATCACTCAATTGCAAAATTACTATATTTTTAGCCTCTTAGCTTCATGAGCCCAGTTGAGAATCTCTATATTTATTCTTTGCATTGAAACTTAAATTTGAGTTGTTTATAAGCTTCTGCAGCTTGCATTAAATTTGAACATATTTCTTGACACAAGAAATAAGCCTAGGAAGTAGGATTTCCACCCCAAGGGCAAAAGCTTAAAAACCAAGAACATATATTATTCTAGCAAGACAAACAATACCAGAAGTATACCACACTGGCTTACATGATTACATGACTATTCAAGACATTTTAGGCAGAACTATTTTTTTTCTACTGATTCCGGCTTTGTGGACATTTCAGTTTTGCTAAAAAATGTGAATATGTGAATACAATGGTATCATTTATCTGGTGGATGGTCGGCTTCTATTGGGTAGTCTCTGGGGTGAAATCCTTAGTGCTCCACGTCTGTATTGGTACATCTGTTTGGCTTGAATCAATTAATTTCAAGATCCTATGTTTTGATTTGTTTAATATAAACGTTAATACGTTGTAACATTAACATACCATTAGTTGTTGCAGAGTATGCATTTACCCTGACTTCAAAAGTATGACTTACTTCCATATCCTCAACCTGTTTTATTATGTCATTGTGTTCTGATAGTAGTTTCAGTTTGTTATACAAAATCACGTTCATTCATGGTTTTGATCATCTGAATTAAGAAGCTAATCCTTCAACCGTCTTTGTTTGTCATATAATTTATTTGTTTGAAATTATACATTGTTTTAAAGTTGAATAATGGGACTTCAAATTTGTGTCATGCAGCATTGTACAAGAGCTATATATACTGCTCCAATCAAAACCATCAGCAACCAAAAGTATAGAGATTTTTGTGGAAAATTTGATGTTGGCCTTCTCACTGGGGATGTTAGCTTGAGACCGGAGGCTTTCTATCTCATCATGACAACTGAAATACTAAGATCAATGCTCTACAAGGGGGCAGATATAATACGTGATATTGAATGGGTAAAGGAGTTTGTTTTATTTGGTACCTTAATATTGTCCCCTTCTCTTTAGATTTAGTTCTTACATTAATCATTACCAATTTCACATATCTCTTACTTTCTTGAATATATCTTGAAATAGTTAGCTGGCTTGACTGCTCTATCTATGGGGATATAGGTTTTATTTGATGAAGTGCATTATGTCAACGATGTTGAAAGAGGTGTTATTTGGGAAGAAGTTATCATCATGCTTCCAAGGCATATCAATATTGTCCTCCTTTCAGCTACGGTACTTGCTCTTGACACACACACACACACAAATATATATATATATATATATATATATATATATGTATGTATGTATGTAATGTGTGATGTGTACAGGTATATATTTTTTATATATCATGATATTACACTACATTTGAATGAGGCCTTCATTCGAATTACGATTTATTGTATCGACTTTTTTGGTTTTTAAGAACTGCAAAGCACTCTTGGTCTTATTAAAATGTGAAAGGCTCCTCTCACAATGTTGTAATGATTTAAAGTTGCACCTATTAAATGCAACGATATTCCAAACTGATTATTTTGTTTAAATTTTGAATAAAATATACAAAGTCAAACTTCATAGGTGGCTAAGAGTTTGAGAAACTAACATTTCTGAGTTATTACTTAGATCTTCATAACTTAGATGATTTACAAGTCCATTTTTGTTCCTTTGGAATTTCAATGCTGCAGTATGTATTACCAAAGTGAGATTTATTATTATTATTTTTTTTGGTACTTGAAAGTTGATTTAGTTGGGGGGACGTTCACTAATCTACCTTGAATTGGTTTCATATTCTCTCTCATTTCATAGATGTCACAGGTCCTGAATTATGAAAATTATGTTTTATTTTGTGTTTGTGGGTGTCTGAGGATTGAGGTGTGGTAAGCTTTCTATGCAACTTCTGAGGTCTACTTTCCTTAATTCTACGCCTGAATATTTGTGGTAAACTTGTCATACTTTCCTTCATCCAATGCCTGGATATTTGTGGTAAACTTTTCATTTTAAATTTTGCATGTGCCTAATACAATTGAATTTGCTGATTGGATTGGTCGTATGAAGCAAAAGCAAATTCGTGTAACTGGGTAGTCAAGTGTTTATAATTTCACATTCAACTGATCATTTGGAATTTTAAATCATGTATTTTTTAAAATTGTTCTATAATATACTTCCTTCGTAACACTTTAGTTCCATTTTAAGATGTCCCAAATAAGTGATTTGATTCAGTTATACATGTGCATTAGACAGTTTTTAAAAGTCAAAGGAAACCTTAGCCTATCCAACCGTACTTATTCTAAAGTTCACAATGGAAAGTATACCTTCTGTCTTGGCCACATATTTACTATGTACATGTACCATACAAACCAAGTTATTTATTTCTGGACGGAGTGAATCTACATATTATATTATGAAATATAGTATGTCTGTTTGTACTTGCACCTAAAACCTTGGATGAAATGAGGGGTGGTCGTGGTGGTGGTGTCAACTGCTTTACTAATTTGTGCTATTTGGTACATTATTGTTATCAGGACAACCAAAAGGCCAGTTCCATTAGAGCACTGTCTCTTTTACTCTAGGGAGTTTTACAAAGTTTGTGAAAGCCAAAAGTTTATAGCTCTGGGACTAAAAGCTGCCAAAGATGCGGACAGGAAGAAAAACATGAGTACAGTTAGTGGTGATACTGAAAGATATTCTTCCGGATCTTCAGCATCGCACGATGTTTCTCAAACTCAGAAACGTACAACTTCTATTCGAAGTAAATAGAACAAGCATTCTGAATCCCAAAATTTAGTGTCCTCTTCTGGTGTTGGGTGGGGGTACCAAAACAATGGGAGTAGCCAAAACAATTGGGGGTCAAGGAGATCAGAAGCTTCTTTGTGGTTGTTGCTTATAAATAAGCTTGCTAAGTTGTCACTATTACCTGTATGTTGACTCTTCATCCTCTATGTTAAAATCAATCATTCATTCTTATATTTTCATTAGAAGTAAACAGAACAAGCATTCTGGATCCCAAAATTTAGGGTCCTCTTCTTGGGCTGGTTTGGGGAACCAAAACAACGGGAGTAGGCAGAACAACTGGGGGTCAAGGAGATCATAAGCTTATTTGTGGTTGTTGCTTATAAATAAGCTTGCCAAGTTGTCATTATTACCTGTATATATAGACTCTTCATATTCGTTTTAAAATATAAGCAACAATCATTCATTTTATATTTAATCAGATATCATATCATATAATCCACGCCGTTCAAAGCTGACTGGATGGCTGATTCAAGTAGCAGTTTACTAGGCAAGCGCTTTAGGCAGTGTAATATCAAATGACGGCCACTCGGCCAGTATTAGTATATTTCCCCCAAAAGCTAAAAAATATGATAAATAAGTGATCAAAGTGGCCTAGGCACAGCTATAAAGTGGCCTTTGTCGCTTCTATGGCGCCTAAAATGCTTTATAGAACATGACCAATTGAGGCATGTTATATTTATTGACACTCTTTATACTTAAAAGGGATCAAATTAGAATTTAACTTAACTATCTTGAATCAGAGATGTCAATATTATTGTACGCGAATTGGATTCCACTTTCAAGTTTTAAAGTTCTTTCCATAAAATCTTGATTATATGAATCCCTATTGTAAGTTCTTTCTGACATTGAACTCAATTTTTCTTCATCACAAGAATCCAACATATCATCGGATATGTCATCATCCTCATCGTTTACTGATAAATCCCTACCTGCAGAATCATCAGTATCCATCACTGAAATTCCTGGGGCAAATTCAATGGCTTTACAAGGCCCTTTCTTTTACTTGAACTGGATTGTGAGGGGAATCCGATTACTTGGATCGCCATAAAGTGCAATGTGTTTGTAATATGCTTTCTAATTGTATTGTTAAGAGATTTTGAGTATTGTTAATTGGGATGAATAATTTGAGCATTGGTTTTCTAATTGTATTGTTAAGAGATTTTTTAAACCTTGCCATACCCTTTTATTCTCTTTTTGTTATGGATTGTAAAAAGTTAAGTTGAGACAACCCTTTCTTTACGGTAAACAAATTACAAATGTAGTAAAGGACGGGGAAAATAAATCTGTTGGCTACACTTTAGTCAAGAAAAATAAAAAAAATAAAAAAAGGAAAGAGTAGAAAAAATGATTTGTCCACAAGTTGAGGTCATTACTTTTTCACTATCCTAAAAACAATAGTCACATATTTATAGTGTAATGCACAGACCGGTAAACTCTCATCACTACCCATTACAATGTATATTTATTTGTTTTTCTGTGTAAAATTTGATCATCGCACAATAATTTATTTTTTTTTAGTATATTTTAATTTATTAATTGTGTGCACATTTATTATTAAAAAATTAAATAATTCCGCCGCAACGCGCGGGTTTGTATCTAGTTATATATACTAAATCACAGTACATGGCACAATAAATTGACATATGTCCTTCTACAAATTCAACACATGTTCGTCCTATTTAATGCTCCTAATTGTCTTTGACAAAAATACCCTAGACAAATCCGCACCTCTAAAATAACAACAAAAGTTTTAAAAACCCTAAATACAATCCCCTAATTCCCCTAAATTTGTAATCATACATTCATTTCGTGTTGGTTCAAATTCGTCGTCCCCAAATACAATCCCCTAATTGCAAGTGATGAGGCTGCAGTTGCGTCGTGGTGTAAGCCTCTCAATTCTTTACCTGAAGTCCTATTACCATAATTTTGACAGAAAGACTTATTATTTTTGGTGCTAACCTTCATAGATGGCTCATCCAAACAAAATTGCTGTTGGTGGTCATTCCTATGGAGTCCTGGCGCATGTCCCACATCTTTTCTGTTGCGGGATTGCTCGCTCTGGAGTCTATAAATTATTGAAAGTCCATAGCAATCTCCGTCACCGCCTACCAGCTGTCGCCTTCCCATTGGTCATCCATATCCATACATCACGCCACCATTCTATTTTTTATTCCTCTGCAATTTCTGAAGAAAGAAATCGACTTGCTGTTTCGCGAAAAAGTACTTATCGATACCTATACCGAATACTCTTTAAAGGTTCAAGGCTGTTGGGGAAGAATTAGGGTTGGAATATATCTTCACTTATTCAATGATCTTAAATATATATTAGATCTGTTTGTTTTGATTGTTTTCCTTCTTATCTAGAATTACTACAAGATTATTTCTGATATTGTTGAATCTACTGATTGATTGATCGAGGTATTTTTGATTCGATTTGTATAGTTTGTTAGCATGTGTGGGTTTGCTTAGAGAACTAATGAAAAAAGATATGAAGTATTTTGTGGAATATTTGATGTATTAATTGTGGTATTGTTTTATCAAAAAAGTAAGTAAATAATGGCATTAGTTTGATTTTTGGATTTTACTGTAGTTGGGATCTGAAAAATGTTATAGCAGAAAATTTATTATTGGATTGATCCGGATAAAGCTTTTGAGTACCCTTTTTTCTTTGTTTTTCGATTAATACTCCCTTTGTTTCAAAATTAGTGATACTGATACATGTTTAAAACAATGATATTTTTTAGTACAATTTTTATTTTTACAACCTTATCTTAACATCAGGTAAAAATGATTTAGTGGTGGTATGATAGTCCTCAATCAACAAAGCATAAAATAATGGGAACTTTATAGTCTAATAATAGAAATGTATGTCTAAATTTGGAACAGACAAAAAAGGAAAATATATTAATAATTTTGGAATAGAGGGAGTCGGAGTCAAGCAACCAAAGAGAAAATCATTCGATACCGAATGGGACTATCATCTACAACTCTCCACAATTTAGACTTTCATTTTTTGTGTGGTATTTACTGTCTTTCTATACATACAGTGAACTTACAAGTTATCATGCTTAGGATGCTAGGTGCTTTAGGTGGCATCATATTTTTTCTTATCAGTTATCATGCTTAGGATGCTTAGGATGTTAGGTGCTTTAGGTGGCATCATATTTTTTTCTATGTAATGCAGACATGGTTTTGTAAATGAATTTGGCTAATGCTTTTGGACACTGTAATTGATGTTGTTTGGTTTACTTTCTAGATCACTCTAGTTTTGAGTGGAAACTGTCGAATGCAAGGGCCAATTAATGAAATAGACAACGGCGATCAATTGAATAAGGTGAGATTACAGGGTAATCAATTGTTGTTCTTATCGCTATTTTAGCTTACTATTAGTATTGATCTGAAGTTTAATTTTAAAATTAATTGTCCACTCATGAATCTTAGATGATAGAGTACACCATAGCAAGAAATTCCTTTCAAATCAGTTTTAGTTCTGAGCCCATGTGTTTATCCAATAAATGGTTGTCAAACAAGAATTTCATAAAACTAAATCATTGGATTTACTTCTTAATATATGTTCCTCCTCTTTATCATTTCTATTTGCAAAGGTAATATTCTTTTACTTGATTCTAATCTATAGATTAATAGCATCAAACTTCTTATTCTGACAATGGATACATAAACAAAGTGAATGCATATTAAACCAATGTTATTTGCACTATTTTAATTCTTTTTACTTTAATGATTTGCTTATTTAGCCGCATTATTATTTGTACTATTGTATATTTGTCTTGCAAACATAGGACATATTATGTATATGTATTGCAAGATACATGTTTGTGTTTATACCAAAAATGGGTTCAGACCTTTTAAGTGGTTTATTGATAAAAACAATTGTTCATTTTTTGGGGCCATATGTAGGGTTCAGTGTTACATATGGTTGTTTCAGTTATATTTAGGGTCATATGGGGCGTCTTTTTCATGGGTAAATTTTTTTTTATGTAAGAAAATTTTGAACATATAGGATTCCTTTCTGTTTTGTCATCTCACTTTATCTTATACAATTTCCTCTCACGTAATTCTGATTTAATGCTTAAATTTTGGGGCAACTGAATTCAGAATTGGAATAATGCCAATAAGAAATAATGATGTGTTGTTTTGTAAATATATGCTTAAAATTGCTGAATGTTATCTATTGCAGAATGTCATCGAAAGTATGTACAAAGGCACAAAATAAGCAATCTTAATACTTTGAAGCCCTTTAGAGAAATTATTGATCAGTTTATCTTATAATGGTCACCATGCCATATACAATTGCTGCATTATTTCCTCAGGAGTGGCTATTTATGTATTGTGACACATTAAAGCTGAAAATTCAAATTATATTTCTTTGCAATTAATATATTTACATTCATATGGATCACATACTTGAGTGTTGGATAATCCTTTTTTATCTATTAAGACATTGTAACTTCATGATCTAAAAAAAAATTAATCCTCGCATTTGCTTGATTTAGTAATTGATTTTGTTGATATATTATGATTGCATAAAATTTTCGTCTATCAATTTAACAGAAGAAGTTACAGCAAGTGCTGTTGGAAAGATGATAATGCTGGTGTGGCTTTTCTTGTTGTTGGTGATCATTTTTAGCTATACAGCAAGCTTTACATCAATCCTTACAGTCCAACAGCTTCCATCATCTATTACTGCGATAGACTGCTTAATCGCAAGTAAGTGGCCAATTGGTTATCAAGTAGGTTCATTTGCATTTTCATATATGTTTCTCTGTGTATAAATATGAGATCATGAAATTGGATTGATATTGCTGATATTAATAGGTAGTAAATAAAACTTCAATTTGTGAGAAAATGGGTAAAAGATTCTAATTTGTATAATTAATTGACATTCAAGCTTCAGTTGATAAATAGATTAGGTCCTTGAATCCCACTTTAACTGTCAGCCTTGGAATAAATATCACGAAATGAATTTTATACATGGCAGGGCATCTCATCAGAACAATGATTTTTGACATGTCCTTCTACAATACATGGCACAATATATTATTGACATATGTCATTCTACAAATTCAACACCTGTCCTTCTAATTTAATACTCCTAATTGACCTTGACAAAAATACCCTTAATAACAACTAAGGTTGTAAACAATACCTTAATTCCCCTAAATTTGTAATCATACATTCAACTATAGAAAATAAATTCATTCCCCTTTACAGACCGTGGCACAAATTCACGAAATAAATATATACTAAATCACAGTACATGACACAATATATTGACATATGTCCTTCTACAAATTCAACACCTGTCCATCCAATTTAATACTCCTAATTGACCTTGACAAAAATACCCTTAATAACAACTAAGGTTGTAAACAATACCCTAATTCCCCTAAATCTATAATCATTCATTCAACTGTAGAAAATAAATTCATTCCCCTTCATACACCGTTTCTCTAAGATACTATATGGTAACACTCCCTATCATATACCATTTCTGTAAGATATTATTGTGTTTTCCTATTTTCTATCTTTTTGTTCTATGAGCTTGCGCCTCAAATCTGGTAAATAATGTTTGGGTTCTCTTTGTACAGATGTGAAGGAGCTCATTTCTGATAGGACAATGTTTGATGATTGTTAGTTACAATTAACGATTTCCAAGTAAGTTTTCCTTTGAAGTTCATCTATTTTGATTACTGCTGTTATTCGGGTCATTTCGTGTTTGTTTTTGGCTGCAATCTTTTGCTTATTGATGAAATCAAGCAGTGGTAGATATTTCATGTTTTGATCCGATGAAGTAATCAGTTAGTTATTGAAATATGGTAATATGGAATATTTTCAGCTAGACTTGAGATAAAGTAGATGCCTTTGTTATCTAAATTTTTAATTATCCTTTGTAATTTAAATAAACTGTTTTGATATTATCCTTAGTAATTTTGATATTATCCTTAATTTATTGATTATAATCCCCTAAGTCATTATTATAAATCTAAACAATTTTTAGATTTATATCAACTATTTTGATATTATCATTTGTAATTTAATTATGATATTATCCTTAATAATTTAATTATGATATTATCCTTTGGTTTTAATATATTGATGCTAAATCTCTGAATGTACCTTCTATTGGTTTTAACAGAGGGTCATCCTTTGCTTTTAATATATTGATGCTAAATCTCTGAATGTACCTTCTATTGATTTTATGTGTTTGCAGGTTGTAAGAGTTGAGCACTGTGAACGAGTTCATGTGATTACGACTGCTAAAAGAAACTGTATTGCTAATTGTCGTGACTGTGTTTTCTTCTTGGGGATAAACCAACCACCTCTTATTGTTGGTGATAATCATAAAGTGCAGGTATGTTGCTATTTTTTTATGTTGGTCCATGAAGTTAAGTATTTATATGTTTTGTAGCAGTTATTTATAGCATGAATTGGATTTAGTATGGGTTGGTTAGTGAAACACTTCCAGTCCATGGACCTCTTATGATTTGATGCAGCAGCGGTTTCTTATGTCTTTTCAAGGGTTTGCATGATATATTAGGCAGTTTAGAATATTAGTATTTTCACATAAATACTTCATATTAAGTTAATGGTATTATTTTATGACCAACTAACTCACTCTTAAAATACAAGAACTGGCAAAATGTAATCACAAGTCCATGTTTCAAGCAGTTTTTTTTGTCTAAATTGTTATTGGAGTTATGTGTAACAAGGATTGCTTACATAGTGTTTCATTTCCATAAAATTATCGCCAAACAGTTAGGGATTGAGCCTCTCCAGACATTGGATTAATCATGTGCAGACCTAGCAAATTAGTTGCATGACCAACCCCTTGCATCTCATAATTCTGGTTCTGTGGAGACTTTTGAATTTACGAGGCATCCCTACGTAACATAGAAAGAAAGTACAACAATTTTTTGCTTAAAAAAATAAATTGAGGAAAGAAAATAACAATTGCTCTTAATACTCTTGATACTAAATCTGTGTAGGAATTATTAAATACCTAAAAAAAATCCCTGATAATAAATATACTAACAAAATAATAACTATGGGTTACTACTACCTCCCTTGTCCAGCAAACATTGATATATGAAAATGCCCTAAACTATAAACCATAAAATGTTTGAATAAAACAGAGGTATCATACAAATATATGCATAACTAATCTATATATTACTCTAATAGGAATTTAATAATCAGAGGACTTGATTAATTAAAGGCCCACCACGCAAGTAGGTCTGGATATAAGGAAAGACCAAATCTTTGATATTCCCTCTTCTTTAAGTTTGTTTTTTTTTTCGAGGTTTTAATATATTGCAGCATCCAAAAGAAGTTGTGGTATATTCAAAAAATTCTTTTCACTGTTAACTTATGGGTTATTATTATTATTATTTTATGATTGATAAGTCGCATTTTACTTATTTTAATTTCTGGATGGAAGATTGTGCTCGACACCCAACGCTTGGTCTTCACAGTGGGGATGCAGTTTGTTGATTTAATGGTTATTAGAGTATTATTTTGTGGATTACAAAATTGACATTTTATTCTCTTGAAACTTCACAGGGATTTGTTGAAAGGAAACCCACACTTATTGGATCTTTAACTGTGCGGGAGTTCCTTTACTACTCAGCACTGCTTCAGCTTCCTGACTTCTTTTAGTGAGTTCAATTATTTAGTGAACTTGCATCCTGATACAATTATTAGGTAATGGCTAATATATCTAATCCTAATTGTTGGAATACACGTTCTTTTTTTTACCCTAAGGTTTTCATGTACCTTCCTTCCAATTGATGGTTCACTCATGTTTTTGGTTTAAATTCCAAGGTTTAGACGTTATATTTGTTTGCAAGTACTATTGGGGTTTGGACTATTTACTCCTATAATGTGTTTAATACTAAGTAAGAGGAACTTGCAATTGGCACAGGAAAATGATGAAATTGAGCTCGATATTTAGAAATGCACTGGACAGACTCTTTGGGAGCTCAATAGATTCATGACAAGTTTGAAGAAGTTGGTGAGCAAAACAAAAAGATAAGCTCTTATGGGGAATAATTCAGCAGCTCCCAACCGACATTGATGAGGTATTGTTAGTCGCTTATTCTTCAAATTGGCTACATTTATAGGTACTAGTTGTTTGCTAATTATGATTTTGGAATTGCTACGCATGCTCCAGTTAGTGACAGAAATGATGGGGCGAAGAAAATTAAGAAAGGAGATGGGGATGAGGATGATGACATTGGTGATGAGATGCTAGAGAGTACCTTCACACCTGTTGAAATTGTGAAAGATGATGGTGGGCATGGTCGTGATAATGGGACTAAGAATGGTATCGCCAGTATTACTTTGAGCAGTTTAGGCAGTTCGAGGGTGTGTTAGTTACAATGATTGGTGCTTTAAAGGCGATGGCTATGATTTTTTTTCCTGAATTCAGTTGTGTTTTCTTTTTATTCTCAATTGTATGATTTTAAGTGGGTGGTTGTTATCTTTAAGTGTTATTTTTATATTTTCTATGGATACAAAAATTGATTAAAATCTCATTCGTATGATATCGGGCTTGTGTAGGTTATTATGTTTTTCAGCTTTTTTTACTCTATTTGTGTTAATGTTTGACAACGCTTAGCAATTATTGGCGACGTCCTTTGGACAGAATTCACATTGGTACATCACGATGGTTATGTAGATTTCAATTGACTTAAGATATTTGCCTACCACAATCCGGTATCTTTGTAAATATTAGTATGTTCAATCAATCCAACTAAGTACTCGATCACAAAAGATCTCCATTTCTTGCACCTATTGACTTCATGATCTCCATTGATCTGAACCGGAAAGCTCGGCAAAAGCTGCATAAAAATAAGAAAATTAACTTGAATATAAATTAAAAAATATAATAAAAAAGTTTCAAATTTATTCTTAGTGGCCCCATAAGATAATATAAAACAATGAGTATTTATATTTTTTTATAGTAATAGACCCTATTAAATGACATATTTATCCTTGATTTATATACTTATTTCATTATTTAAAAAAAAGTGTACCTTAGTCACCTTTTTAAAAAATGAAGGAGTCTTTTAATAATTTAAATATTACAAATAGGCTTGGGGAGTTAAAAGTGACCTAACAACATTGAAGAATACACTGTCCACAATCAAAGCAGTTCTTTTGGACGCAGAGAAGCGGCAAGCGAATAATCATGAGGTGAGAGATAGGTTAGAAAAACTTAAGGATGTCCTTTATGACATTGAGGATGTCCTAGATGATTTTCATGCTGAAGCTTTGTGATGGAAATTTGAAGTTCGTGGGAAGATGTTAAACCACGTCAGTAATTTATTTTCCCTCTCAATCCCTATTGTATATCGCCTTAAGATGGGCCATAAGATTAAAGATACTAGGCACAGACTAGATGGGATTACAATGGATAAAAGAAACTTTCACTTTACTGAGATTTGTCCACAAGTTGAGGTCACTTACATTTATAACTAGCCTAAAAGCAATAGTCACATACTTAGAGTGTAATGCATAGAACAGTAAACTCTCACCACTACCTCCTACAATGTATATTCATTTATTTTTCTGGGTAAAATTTGATCATCGCAAAACAATCTACTAACTTTTTATTATATTTTAATTTATTAATTGTACGTACACATTTATTATTAAAAAAATTGAATAATCCCGCCGCAACGCGCGGGTTTGTATCTAGTGTATATCTAATTTTGGAACAGAGGTAGTAATATTTTTGATCAAAAATACGATATCAGTTGACTTTTGAATTTTGACTTATTCTTAACGTATATTACAATTATTCTTGGACACATTTAAACATATTTTTCTAATATTAATATTTATTAAAAAGATAACATATAAACTTAAATATAAGTATGCATTTGGCAATATTAACCTTTGGAAAAAAGATACAAATTCAAAAGAAATATAAAATCAAAAAGTGAAATGAGATTCTCTTTTTAATTCTACTTTATTTTTGGGAAATTATCCAATAAAAAAATAATATATATATTCTTAAACAATAATATAATAATCCATCAACAAGCTTGCAAATTAGAATTAAAATCATTCCACCAAAATAAAAAAATAGTATTCCCTCTGTCCCACAAAAGATATTTATAGTACAAAAATAAAAATTTGACAATAAATGATATGTAAAGTACATAGTTCAAATTTAAAATATTTTATAAAGAATATTTAACCCTAAAAAATACTTTATTAAAATCAGTTCATTTTTTTATCCGTATAATGAAAAATCAACACAATATATATAGGAGCATAATTGATACACAACTTTGGGGATATTTCTTTTTAATGACTTACTTCAATGGTTTATCAATTATCAAGGACTTTAAAAATAATTTAGTTACGAATGAATATACTCTTGATATTTTTTATTAAACTGTTCAAAAGATTGAAATATGTTAAAATTATAATATGTTAAAAAAAGTTGAAACAATTAAAATAATAGAACTATAGTAATTATTTAAAACAAAGTAACAGATAATCAAGAAAAATTATCAATCATAACAACGCTAGTGGATACCAAATCTATTATATATACTAAATCACAGTTTTTGACACAATATATTGACATCTGTCTTTTTACAAATTTGACATCTGTTCTCCTAAACATTCAAACAGCTGTCCATCATAATTAATACTCCTAAATATCTAGCAACCATCGGCTCATAACCTTCGACCGCCACAATTTATGGAATCTTTGGCTCATACGTGCTACGGTGAAAATTCTCACTACTGATAATCTTCGATTTCAAATAAAATCCGACCTACTGATAATCTTCGATTTCAAATAAAATCCTAGCTACTGATAATCTTCGAGCAAGGGTTTTTAAAATTAAAATTAAAATTAAAATTATATATACTAAATCACAGTTTTTGACACAATATATTGACATCTGTCTTTTTACAAATTTGACATCTGTTCTCCTAAACATTCAAACAGCTGTCCATCATAATTAATACTCCTAAATATCTAGCAACCATCGGCTCATAACCTTCGACCGCCACAATTTATGGAATCTTTGGCTCATACGTGCTACGGTGAAAATTCTCACTACTGATAATCTTCGATTTCAAATAAAATCCGACCTACTGATAATCTTCGATTTCAAATAAAATCCTAGCTACTGATAATCTTCGAGCAAGGGTTTTTAAAATTAAAATTAAAATTAAAATTATATATACTAAATCACAGTTTTTGACACAATATATTGACATCTGTCTTTTTACAAATTTGACATCTGTTCTCCTAAACATTCAAACAGCTGTCCATCATAATTAATACTCCTAAATATCTAGCAACCATCAGCTCATAACCTTCGACCGCCACAATTTATGGAGTCTTTGGCTCATACGTGCTACGGTGAAAATTCTCACTACTGATAATCTTCGATTTCAAATAAAATCCGACCTACTGATAATCTTCGATTTCAAATAAAATCCTAGCTACTGATAATCTTCGAGCAAGGGTTTTTAAAATTAAAAACCCTCCCCTTGCTGATGGATCCCATCTTACTTCATTCTGTCGCGTTATTTGGCTCTTTCTCTCTCTCTAAATTTCGTATTCCTCACCATACGACACACAAATCTACATTCAATCGACCTTGCCCTCTTCTACAAAATCCTTTCAACACATATTTTAGGTTTTTTTTTGTTTTCAAAATTGCAAAAATGGCCAATCACGAGGAATCCAGCCCCCTCCTGACAAAAGAACACGAGGTGTCGGTGGAGCCACCTATGGCTGAACGGCGGATGGATTACAGGCGTTGAGTCAGGGGAGTGTGGTCGGGTAGCCGTTGGGTAGAACACATTGGGATTCGAGCCTCTTTGCTTCTCGGCCGCAACGATGAATTCTGCAGCAGCGATCTTGAAGTTTGTAAGTTTCTTTGTACCTAATGTATACATATACCTGATATCGTATATTATTTTTCAGACGGATGCTTATTTGTTGATGCATATCTCTTCTTTATTGCTTTAATAGATCTGATGTGTGTAACGGTTAATATTCTCTTATTTTTTATTTTTATGTTTGTTGAGTCCTGAAATTGGTTAAATTGAAATTCACTGACCCTCATATGTATTTACATATATGAACTATGAGAATTATTGATTGATAGCTAGATAGATTATGTTTTATTGATTTTCCAAGGGCTATGCAATTATATTTTAATAAAAATAAAATGGAACCAAAGTATGATCTATATACATCAGTTATTGTTGTATAGATCCAAAATTTTGCTTGATTATTGCGCCCAATCGAGTAAGTTGTGGCTTTTGCTGCAAAACCATTCGATTTCTGGCCATTTTCATGATCTGAATCAAGAAATATCGACCCTTTTGGATGTTATCCCGTTTAAAGAATTGAACTTGAGCGATTATGTGAGGGAACAGATTGAATTGTTACAAAAACAATCTAGAAGGGCAAAATTACTGATTGATAAACAAGATGAGGTGTTGAGATTAAAATTCTTTTCATTTCTGAATGACTTTGAGGATGGGAGGATTCCTGATACCGTTGCATTGTATTGTTTTTTTGTGGAAAGATTGCAAATTTTATATATTAATAGTTTTACGGTTGAAATTGAGGATTTTTCTTATCCAATTATGTTGGATTTGATGACAGACCCTGTCATAATATGCACAGGCCATTGCAATTATGTTTTGATAGTATAATTTGAAGCTTTATTTTTGTTTTGGTTTAATTTGAGTAATGGGAATTGTTTCTGATTTGTGTTCTGTGAATAAACAGGCTTTGATGACTAAGAAATGGAATTTTGCATATAGTACGCCGAGAAAGGGATTGCCTATTCAGAATGCTGTTCAAGTGGAGGATTGTGGTGAGTTTGATGAGGTTGAAGCTCCAAATGCACCAAAGCAGTGGAGGATAGCTCAGTCTCGATTGATTGGGCATAAGGCTAAAGAAGGGTGGTCAATGAGAGAATTATTTACGGAAATGGAAACAGAGATATGATATTGAGTTTGTAAGTAATTCGTTTGAAGGAGTTGTTTAATTAAGTTTCAAATATAAAAATTTAGTAGCTAAAATAGTGATGGTAGTCATATATTGATTACTTTATTTTAATCTTACTTTTTAAATGTTTTGGAGAATAGTACAGTTTGTAGTATTTACTTTAGTTCGTCTATTATATTGTTGTAGTCACTGTTTATTCCTCTTCTTGGTTGAAGATGTCATGATAGTTTTACATCTTTGAATTCAATTTTTAAATTGTAGTCAATAACAAGGTGGATGGAAGAGGGGCATTGTACTTGCCCGAAGACAGGACAGACTCTTATTCACACACGGCTTGTGCCCAATAGGGCTCTGAGAAATTTGATTATGCAGTGGTGTACTGCTCATGGAGTTCCCTATAACCCACCTGAAGGTTTGAATTCGTCTTCTGAAAATTTTGCAGCTCCTTCAGCAAGCAAGGCTGCAATTGAAGCTAACAAAGCCACATCACAGCTTCTTATTCAGCAGCTAGCAAATGAGTCACATGGTTCCAAAACTGTTGCTGCTCGAGAAATACGTTTATTAACAAAAACTGGAAGAGAAAACCGAGCTTATATTGCAGAAGCTGGGGCAGTACCCCATTTGAAGGCTCTGTTTTCCTCTCCTAATGCTGTAGCACAAGAAAATTCAGTAACTGTTATGCTTAACTTGTCAATTTATGAAAAAAAATAAAAGTCGAATTGTGGATGAAACATGATGTTTCTTTTCTTGCCTCATTAATAAGTTTAACCATATCCTATTGGTTCATTGATTTCTGTTTCCTTACCTGCACCCTAATAAAAGCCCTGTGACCATATGTGGTGACATTCATGGGCAATTTCACCATCTTGCTGAACTTTTTCGCATTGGAGGAAAGGTTACATTTATGTTCTCGGCTCCTATTTTTTTCTTTTGCATTTTAACCTAGAAGAATAAAAGTTTTAGACTTGCAAAAAAACTTGAGATTGAAGATGTTTGGTCTTATGTTTCCGTAGCAAGCTGAAATGCCATGTGATAAATTTGATCAAGATTCTGGAATAATCAATTATGACATGTCACTATAAAATTATAAATATGAGGAGAATGTTGTGCATACATAATTTTCCTATTTTTCTTTTTGAGCATGTAAGTAGAGGAATTGAAATTTCTTTTATTGATCATGAGATGGCGCTAATACAGGAAATGGAACGACTTGGGCTTCTGTGCAAGGTAAATGGTCCTCATTAGCCAAGTTGCAGCCATGCTACTCCATTTTACTCTCCAAGTTTTATTTTCTTTTTCTGTTATAAAATATGTCGACAAACTCAGAATTCAATGTTTACCATTTTTGTGACTGCAGCCTGTGAACGGGGAGGATATGACATCAGTTGCAGATACTGCTGGAGACATGGAAACTTCTGAGGGTGGCCTTGAGCAGGGGAGGTCAGTATTTAGTCACTGAAATTCCGTCTGCCTGCCTGTCTCTCTCCCTCCCTCTTCCTCCCCTGATATATATTTGAATGGAACATTAAACAGAGGTTCTGCATGTTAATTCTAACCAGGGTTTATTAAAAGTTCAGCACCAATATCAAGTTAGGCAGTCATGTTTCTGAAAGGGTTGATAAATTATCCATGGTCACATATCCATTCAGGATGATGTAGTTCAGGTCCATAGGTAAATTGTGGACCGAAGTAGGCTGTCTTGGATTTTCTGGCTGAACCAAACAAATGCTAGAACCGGACCAACCCTTTCGTTCTTGATTCCATTTTTTCTTGGGCTGGATCAGGTTGGACCCATTTTTTCCTTATTTTGTTCAATCCTGCCAAGTCTTTCAGAAAAAAAGAAAAAAACAAAGTAGTTCCAGATACAATTGAAATCCCAGTATCTTTGAAATTCAAAGTTAATTACAAGTCAACAGTAATTGAACTAGAAATTAAACTCCAAGAGCAATTCCAATAACTAACTCGGTTTTTTCTTTCTAAATTAGAAGTACTTACTATCTAAAGTCTGTTACCTTTTTTCAGATGAACAAATAATTTTACATGACATAAACGTGAGTAATAGCTGATGACCAAAATCAGCATATCCAAGACAATATAGATGGACGACTTGCAGCTGCAAAAGATGGAAGTTCTATGAAAATAGAGTTGGAAAGTACTATGAATTTGGACGGAAAAGCCAATTACTCAGCTTTGAAACAGCCATTGCTTGGTGGTTTTATAAAGGAAGGTCTTAAAAAGCTTGACAGCTTTGACAGATGGATGAGTAACGAACTTGGAGATGTAAATGAGCCACAAATGTAGTCCAGCTCTGGAACCTACTGGGAGGAAGTTGAAAGCAACGGTGGAGTTGATGATTCCATTATTTCCTCCCAAGTGCAATTAGACACCTATATGTTGGGCCCCTCTCTCTCCCAGGACCAACTCTATAGCATTATTGATTTCTCACCAAACTGCATATTTTGGGTCAGAAGTCAAGGTATAGTATAGTATTATGTTTTGACTAGGATACAAAATTAAGGGATCTCTATTTAGCTAGCCTAATGATAGATCCTCAATACTTTGATTCATTGACACTGGACAGAGATGAAGTTAACAGTATTCAGTTTGTACTATCAGTTTGTGCTATATTTTGGGAGAACCTAGGCATGCTTAGATAGTAGCTTAATTTAATTTTATGGATAGTTTGGTTTATTTTGTGGATTGAAAAGTGAATTTGAGATGTATATATGGATAGTTTGGTATATATTTTGTAGATATAGTAATTTGAAACTGTAAACTAATGGTATTATTGGGATGTATTTTGAATGGTTGATACATTTTGGCTTTAAATTTAAATGAGAATTTAGACCTTTTAGCTATATATCATTGCATTAGCATATTACAGGCATAGGACATAGGGATTATTGGGATGTATTTTTATGGGACATAGGGATTTTTTTAATTATCTAAAACTTGAAGAAATATAGTTGATGATGGCGGTTCTTTGTTGCTTCAACGAATCAGTGTTTGTGCTAATCTGATTTTCTCTCTACTTTTGAATTTATACTCCTAATTAGTTTGATTTATGTACATTTTTGGCTGGTAATGATTTTCTGTTTTGTATGGTTTATTATTTTTAGCTAATTTTTAAGTTTTTGGCTGCTTAATTTTAAATAATTCTGATTATTTTATTTGTTTTTGTTGTTGTTTGATGATAAAATTAATCATTGTTGAGTTATTTTGAGTTGGTATTGTGAGGAAAAATGGTGTTGGGGGAGAAATGCAGGTCACACTCAAATTAAGGATTAGGGTTAGCGTTTGTGAGGTATACACGGTCATTTGTGAGGAGGAGGGGTGTTATGTTGGATAATACGGAGATTGATTCTGGGGTCTGAGAAATCTATGATTGAAATGCTGCCGCAACACATTCTGGTTAGTACTACTAAATTCATTGGTTAAATGTTTGTTTATAGGTTTGAGTGAGCTGTAGTGGTAATTTTTGGTATTTTTGTATAGCATGTTAGGGTATTATGTGGTGTGGAACATGATGATTTAAAGAGGTTAGTCCATGTATCGAAATCTATTAGAGAAGCTGTTAGTTTCAGAGTGTTTTGATAGTATAATTTGAAGCTTTCTTTTTGTTTTGGTTTAATTTGAGTAATGGGAATTGTTTCTGATTTGTGTTCTGTGAATAAACAGGCTTTGATGACTAAGAAATGGAATTTTGCATATAGTACGCCGAGAAAGGGATTGCCTTTTCAGAATGCTGTTCAAGTGGAGGATTGTGGTGAGTTTGATGAGGTTGAAGCTCCAAATGCACCAAAGCAGTGGAGGATAGCTCAGTCTCGATTGATTGGGCAGAAGGCTAAAGAAGGGTGGTCAATGAGAGAATTATTTACGGAAATGGAAACAGAGATATGATATTGAGTTTGTAAGTAATTCGTTTGAAGGAGTTGTTTAATTAAGTTTCAAATATAAAAATTTAGTAGGTAAAATAGTGATGGTAGTCATATATTGATTACTTTATTTTAATCTTACTATTTAAATGTTTTGGAGAATAGTACAGTTTGTAGTATTTACTTTAGTTCGTCTATTATATTGTTGTAGTCACTGTTTATTCCTCTTCTTGGTTGAAGATGTCATGATAGTTTTACATCTTTGAATTCAATTTTTAAATTGTAGTCACTGTTTATTCCTCCTCTTGGCTGAAGATATCATGATAGTTTTACATCTTTGAATCCGATTTTTAAATATTGCTACCAAAAGCAACCTATATTTCAAGTGACAAGTGACCAAACTGGAGAAACAAAGTTCATGACGTTAGTTCCTGTTGTTGGAAACTCATCATGCTCCAGTGATTTCATACTTGTAAATTCAAAGTTTGTGTAATAATGGTTGACATTTTTTTTCATTTTGTCATTTGCTTGGCATTACTAAATTTGGGAAGTTATGACTTGATTTAACCTATTCTGTCAAAATTGCTGTTGAGCTGAAGGAGTCGATAGAGATGAATACTGATCTTGGTGTCACTATTTGAGCTGTTTCTCTACCCCATAATTTTCGAAATGTGACAACCATTGCCAGGTAATGATGGTGCGACTGGGTATCTTTTGTATGAATTTTTTCCCATTAATTTTAAGTTGTCGTTGAAAATATGAACCAAAATTTTATCTGTGACTGAAAATATGAACTAAATTCTCCCATCAGATTATTGATGTCGAATATGATTTGCATGGAATAATAGACATCTCAATCTGTGGCTAGCTGTTCTTATTGCTTATTTTATTTTTTTATTTTTTTTATGTTTTCAGGTTGTGGATCAGAATAAACCTAAGTGTACTTTAGATGCCTAGGCAATGGGAAGAGCAACAAGTACACCTTGGGATTACTTCCTACGACAGTTAGAGTCCATTGGGTTCTCTGGAGTACAAAATTTTCCAACTATTGGTCTCTTTGATGGTAATTTTAGACAAAATCTGGAAGAATCGAGAATGGGATATAAGGAAGTATTGAAAATTAGCCACAGTTTTAAGTCGATCTTCTAGATATTGCTCCTTTAAGTGAATTGATGATTCTTTCCTTTTTTTCATGTATTCAGCTTGGAGGTTGAGAAGATTGGCAAAGCTCATAAAATGTGTTTATTGATGATCCCTTACGCTTTCAATGAAGATGAATCTGATTCAATGGCAAAAGCTGGAATGAATGCTTCACAAGATTGATGGAGAAAGTAGATCAGCAGCTTGTATAGACAAACATGAAAAAGAGATGGAAATTACTTATATATACTCATATATATATATATATGAAAGCTGTTTGTTTTGATTTTTTTTTGGCGCTTCGACTCTATAATGTTTTTTGAGTCCACAAATGTTTATTGCCTTGCGTAACCGAAATTATGACTGAAGCATGCCTGAGTTGCATTGGTATTCTTGTGCGCGTGTTTATTTGTGAATTTAACTCCTATGATGGAGTTTTGATATACTAAATTGATAAGGCGATGATAAATCATGGATTTTGTTTGAACCAAATAAATAATGGTGAAAAGCCTAATATTATTAAAAAATTTGAAAATTCCGCCGCAACGCGCGGGTTTGTATCTAGTAAGATCCTGAAATACAGTTATATTCCCAAAATAATAATATAATAAGCATATCAGGACTGTTCTTCCACACAAGCAACGGAATAACAAATTGTCGTGATAACGCCATATCCAAATTTGAACAATTTATCTTCAACAATTTATGCACTAAAAAAAGTCTCACGAACCCAAAAAAAATTCTCTTAGATAGAGAAAACAAAATCTCCCAAGAGATGATAATGAAATTCCTTCACTAAAGAGAAATAAATCAATAATTCCATGAAGAAAACAAGTCCTACAAAAGAGAAAAACAAATTGCATAAGAAAAGGATAATAATTCTAGATAGAAGTTCATCCCAAAGAGCACATAATTCTCTAATTATAGTCCAATCCATATATTTTATGTTAATCCCAAATTTGTTTTACTTTTAATATAAATATTCTCCCTTGACTCATGCAAAAAATTGTTGATTGTGTAACTATAGTAAATAGATAATGTCATCATTATTATTCATGTAAGTGGACATTTTTTAATTGTATATAACTACCATTTATTTAATAAAAATATAAAAGATATACTACTTAATAATATTATTTGGTCTTTCATCAAGATTTCATTAAATATTTTTTTGATTATTTTTTACATTAAAATATTAGTGATAGCTTAAATGCAATCACGAAACGGGTATATCTACAAGTAATGACTTAGTGCGTCATAAAAATAAAATTTATTTTACGTGAAAAAAATTGGTGTGATTGACATGACAATCACAATTATAATATATTAATGGAAATATTAGTCATCACTAAGAGCCATCATATATACTATTATTTTATGATTGCTTAAAAAGTCCGTAAATTATTATCTTTTGTGATTATTTTTAAAAACTGTCACAAAGTTCCGTCACGTATTCTTATTTTTCTAGTAGTATTAGAAGATATTCACTATTTTGTTCTTTTAATTTGTAAATAGTGATAGTTTTAATGAAAAAGATTTTCAGTCCGTATTTGGATTGATCTTGTCAAAAAAAAAGTATGATAAAAATACAATTTTTACGTAAATTGTAAAAATTAAATTAGATAAGAGCATAAAGTGAGTTTCAATTTTACTTATGGTAGACCTCATTCATGACTTCATGTGCACTATTGAATAGAGATGGTAGTGGTGCGATTTTAATTTTTCTATAATTTGAAATTACGCTAGTTTTAAAAATTTTTGAAGCGGAATTGCATCTCATCCGTAATAGTTTAAGTTTTTTCTATACCAAAATTGCAGCGACTGATTTATATTTTGAACCGCACCGCACTGACTTAGATATATCAAAATTACTAATATTTTTGATTTAATATTTAATAAATTAGTTTAATATTTTCATGACACACGTTATAATAACATTCATTAAAATAACTCAAAAAATATTAACGAGTAATATCACAATGTATGTTCAATTAGAATTCTTATAATATTAATTGTTATAAGGCCAAAATATGGATTAATACTCTGTATTAATTTTTTACTTTGGGGATTGTCTCCTCAACTTTTTTTAATTAGGGTATTAAACTCTTAATTTTTTACACTTTAGGGATTGTCTTCTCAATTTTTTTTATTTAGGGATTAAACTTTTAATTTTTTTTGTTAGATCTAATTGATAATATCTCATCAAAAATTGATGACATAACAACGATATGTGGCTAAAAAAAATACTCATGTGTAATATTGAATCTCATTTTAACTTTATTCCATTAATTTTTATACCAAAAAGGATAAATATAAGACAATTATTAATTTGTTAAAGTAAATTTAATACATTAAAACTCATCTTAAAAAAATCATCAATAATCAATATAATGATCAATATTTTACGATGTATAAATGTACTACTAATTAAAATCTTGTTCTTTCATAATCATCAATAATCAATATAATGACAATTTTATTTTTTTTGGTATAAAAGGCCTAAATATAGATTAATACCATGAACTTTAATGCTACGTTTGGATTGAGGAATGGAATAGAGTAGGGAATGAAATAAGGAAGGGAATTGAATGATTTTTTAATATTCCATGTACATGTTTGGTTGATGTTATGAATACATCTAAGAATGAAATAAATAATTAGAAAGTGACCTAAATACCTCCAAATGTTCAAATTTAACTTAAATTCAATTTATATTAAAAAATTAACACATATTTCTGTAGATTATTTTTATTATTATATTCTTCTTCTTTTTTACTTTACTTTTTCATATAATTTTTCATATATTTTTTCATATAAATTTTTTTGGGTGTGGGTGTGGGTGTGGGTGTGGGTGTGGGTGTGGGTGTGGGTGGGGGTGGGGGTGGGGTGGGGTGGGGGTAAGGAGTGTATACATAATCACATAATATTATTTTTTTTGGGTGGAGGGTGGGGGGTGGGGTGTATACATAATCACATAATATTATTTTTTTTGGGTGGGGTGGGGTGTGACGTCCCAAAATTAGGTATACATCACCCATCTTGGGTCGTCAGATACATGGTACAAAATTCAAATACAACTTACTAATACAAATGTCGTGAACAATACGACAAAACATAAACTGTGAGTTTGAATACAAATACTCTCTACTAGAGATTATACAAACTCAAAAGGAGTCCTCATTACAATTATTATCACACTATTTTACAGAATAGTGAGGACTACTAATGCTATCTTCTGGACCATTACTCTGTTCCCCGACTCGTCCCAGCTTAATTCTCATTTCTTGAAGAGAACAGTGAAAGAAAGGGTGAGCTCAACTAGCACAGTAAGAAATATTATGACTAAGATAATGCAGAATAAATTATCATTAGCCTTCAACAGTGTTAAACTGATAAAATATAGTCAACATCAAGTTTAACTGCAGCGGAACCAGCAATCCATTAAAAGAGTCAAGTAGAAAATAAAATCTACTATATTTATGATTTAAAAGGTTTTTCATCACTGTTATCGCTGAGACTCAGCTTTATAAATAATCCACATCATTCCCTGCACTACGGCCAAGGATATTCATTAGGGTCACGACCACAAATTCCATGCACTACGGGCCAAGGATATTTGTGTATTCATCAATGGTCATGATCATGCCAACAACTGTCCATCAATGCACTACGGCCAATGAGGACTTTTAAGTTTTCACATCATTTGTAACATTACGGTCATGATTACACCGAATAATCCCTGGTCATAATCATACCAAGTCCATCTATGCACTACAGGCCACAGATGACTTTCAACAAAATATAAACATGAGGATGATGACAATGATATAAGAATTCAATAAAACAAGTTCAAGAATTATTTTATCCAGGAATTATTAACGTCTAAATTGTCAACATGATACTGTTTTGTAGAGTAAAATTCAAGAATGATCAAAAGAATATCTCCATGAAAGGATACTGGATGAAGCGCAAATATCAAGGATATTCCACTAATTTCATGGAGTATAGAAGTCAGAATTTTAATCAACTGAGTAATACCGAATGGAATAACAAAAGATATCACCATGCATGCGATAGAGACCGCACAGACAGGTTATTCCAGCAGAATAATAATAACGGAACCAGGTCAGGTGAAATTCACACCGACAGGATGTTCCAACATAATAATAAATGCGGAATAGTAAATGATGGAACCAGGTCCGGCGTATAGCACAAACATGATATTCCAACAAAAATGTAAAGAAGGAATAGTAAATGGAACCAGGTCCGGCGTATAGCATAGACAGGATATTCCGACAGAAATATAAAGACAGAATAGTAAATGGATGCCACCAAGTATAGGGTATTCCGCGTATACAGGTTATTCCAACAGAATAATAATGAATGGAATAACATAAGGATTTCACCAAGTATAGGGTATACCGCGTATACAGGTCATGTATAGGGTATGCCACTTTTACAGGTTATTCCAACAGAATAACAAAGAATGGAATAACATAAGTTCTCTTCAAGAAGAAAGAATAACACCCCTTACCGTAATAGAAATTGGATATAGGAAAAGAAAGTTAAGTAGCAGAAAGCTTTTCTTCTATCTCTCTATAGTTTCTCTCTCTAGAGTTCAGTGAATTCGTAAGAAAATAATGAAGGAATGAGCTTCTATTTATAGGAAAATAGAATGCATAGTAACTAATCAATGAACGGTCTAGATTGATTTACTTTAATCTGACGGTCCATATTTAAAGAAAAATCTTTTAAATAAAATATAATATATTCTATTTATATAAAAACATTTTACTATGCAAACACTATGCAAAACACTATGCAACACTATGCATAATAAAATATAATATATTCTATTTATAGAATAACTTTAATAAAGAATTCTGTTTTATATAAAAAGATGTTTCCGTTTTATTACGTTAATAATACGAAAAAAACAAAACGTCATCATCGCTATAATAATTCATATTATTAATCGACAATAATTAATCAAACTGAGCGACTTCTCACATAAATATCAATAATCAATATCGTGTGCTACTATGCAACAACGCGTATTACTGTACTTTTACTACCCAGTAGTTCAACAGTATCAACGGTAAAACTTCCGCCGTTATTTTTAATAAAATATTTTTGTCGTTTTCTCAATCCGATAATAATTCTATTGTGGGGTCCACCAATGATTGTGTCATCGTACGAATATTTCCTGTTTAAAACTAATATTCCCCGACCAATCGAATATTATATGACAACTTGCATACTTTGTAAAATTTATAAATACTACCCACAACTATAATATTATCTCAAATTCACACCATAATATAAAAAAATTATTTCGAGAAAATTAATTCTTTATTCATAAAATCTGGGGTTTCACAATCTCCCCTCCTTATAGAATTTCGCCCTCAAAATTAGGGTACGTACCTGGTATGTCGAAGAGGTAAGGATACCTTGACTTCATTTCAGATTCTAACTCCCAAGTCATTTCCTCAACATCGTGATTTCTCCACAAAACTTTGACTTGAGGTATAACCTTGGTGCGTAGAATATGTTCCTTCTTATCCAATATTTGAACAGGAACCTCTTCATACGTCAAATCTTCCGCTATTTCGTCCGGTTCTAACTCAATAATGTGGTTTGGGTCTTTCAATTATTTACGTAACATGGATAAGTGAAAAATATTATGAACACGAGACATACTTGGCGGTAAAGCGAGTCTATAGGCTACAGTCCCTACTCGATCGAGGATTAAAAATGGACCGATGAATCGAGGATTGAGCTTTCCTCTCTTTCCAAATCTCGTAACTCCTTTCCATGGAGCAACACGTAACAACACATGATCTCCTATATTTAATTCCACGTCTTTTCGATGAAGATCAGCATAACTCTTTTGTCGATCTTGTGAGGTTTTTATACGTTGCCGGATCGTTTGAATCTTTTCCGTAGTCATACGTACCAACTCCAGTCCCAACAACGTTGTTTCACCCACCTCATCCCAGCATACTGGAGAACGACACTTTCTTCCATACAACGCTTCGAATGGAACCATGCCAATACTTGCTTGATAACTGTTGTTATAGGAAAACTCCACCAATGGTAAGAACTTGTCCCAACTTCCCTTGAAATCAAGGACACAGAGTCTTAATAGATCTTCAAGAGTTTGAATAGTCCTCTCCGACTGTCCGTCCGTCTGAGGATGATATGCCGAGCTAAATCGTAAATTTGTGCCCATAGCTTTTTACAAACTAACCCAAAATCGTGAAGTGAATCTTGGGTCTCGATCAGAAACTATGGATACCGACATACTATGCAGTCTTACAATCTCGTTTATATACATACGAGCAAGACGTTCAAGTGTATAAGTTTCTCGTATCGGTAAGAAATGAGCAGACTTGGTCAATCTATCAACAATGACCCAAATCGCATCTATGCCTTGAGAAACCTTAGGAAGACCGGTAACGAAATCCATGGTAATGTGCTCCCACTTCCATTCTGGAATTTCAAGTGGTTACAATGGACCTTTTGGTACTTGATGCTCCGCTTTAACTCGTTGACAAGTTAGACACTTTGAGATAAACAGCGCTATCTCTCTCTTCATATTGCTCCACCAAAATGTATGACGAATATCATGATACATTTTGGTACTCCCAGGATGGATTGCAAACGGTGTGCTGTGCGCCTCCATCATGATTTTATACTTTAAATCAGGGTCGTTAGGAACACAAAGTCTGGAGATGACTCGAAGTATTCCTTCTTCATCGATTCTTGCTTCAGGCATAGCACCTTCTTGCACTTTCTTCCTCATACGCGTCAGCTCCGGATCTGTAACTTGAGCAGCTTTAACTTTATCGATTAAAGTCGTCGTATATTCGTAATCGTCACATGTGTCCCTGGAGTCTTTAACTCTATCTCCATCCTTTGCAAGTCACACAAAATGGGCCCTTGCGTTGACCATATCGCACTCGTACTTGCATGTGATCTTCTACTCAATGCGTCAGCTACCACATTTGCTTTTATAGGATGGTATGATCATAATCTTTCAACAGTTCAAACCAACGTCGTTGTCGCATGTTGAGTTCCTTTTGAGTGAAGAAATATTTGAGGCTTTTATGATCCGTAAAGATCTCCACTTTCTTCCCATACAAGTAATGCCTCCAAATTTTAAGTGCAAAGACAACAGCTGCCAACTCTAGATCATGAGTAGGATAATTCCTCTCATATTCTTTGAGTTATCGCGAGGCATAGGCTATAACTTTTCCATGTTGCATGAGAACACATCCCAGCCCTTTGCCCGAAGCATCACTGTAGATGACAAATCCCTCCGAGCCAGATGGTATTGTCAGAACAGGTGCTGAAAATGAGTCTCCTCTTGAGTTCTTGAAAACTCTTCTCACATTCTTCGCTCCAACCGAACTTTGTATCTTTCCGAGTCAGCTGAGTTAATGGAGTAGCGATTCGAGAAAATCCTTCCACGAATCTCCGATAATAACCAGCTAAACCAAGAAAGCTACGTACTTCGGTCACTGATTTAGGTTGCTCCCAGCTTTGAATAGCTTCAATCTTTGCTGGGTCAACCGATATTCCATGACTTGATACCACGTGCCCAAGGAATGCTACTTCCTTAAGCCAGAACTCGCATTTCTTCAACTTGGCATAAAGCTTATATTCACGAAGCTTTTGGAGTGTCAGCCTCAAGTGTTGCTCATGATCTTCACGGCTTTTGGAATAAATAAGGATGTCATCAATAAAGACGACCACAAAGTGATCCAAATATTCCTTGAATACTCGGTTCATCATATCCATGAAGGCAGCAGGAGCATTAGTCAATCCAAAGGACATGACTAGGAATTCATAATGCCCGTATCGAGTTCTGAAAGCCGTCTTTGGAATGTCATCGATTCTAATCTTCAATTGGTGATATCCAGAACGAAGATCAATCTTTGAAAAGAACTTGGCTCCTTGCAACTGGTCAAACAGGTCATCAATACGTGGCAATGGATACCTATTTTTGATGGTGACATGATTCAACTCCCGATAATCAATACAAAGTCGCATACTCCCATCTTTCTTCTTCACGAATAGAACAGGAGCACCCCAAGGAGAAGTACTAGGACGAATAAAGCCAATGTCTAACAATTCCTGCAGTTGGGTTTTTAACTCCTGAAGTTCAATAGGAGCCATTCGATATGGGGCTTTGGAAATGGGTTTGTACCGGGTTCAAGGTCGATACAAAATTCAATTTCACGCTCTCGGGGTAGGCCAGGAAGTTCTTCGGGAAATACATCAGGAAATTTATTAACAACAGAAATATCATTCAAAGCTGACGTATTTTTGTTTAGATTTGTGACATGAGCTAAGAAAGCTTGACATCCGTTTTTCAATAAACGAATAGCTTTATGGCTTGAGATGATCGTGATTGATTTTAATGGTTTGGTCGCTTGAATTCGCATAATAGGTTGATTAGGAATATGAAAGCTAAAAACCTTACGAAAACAATCAATTTTTGCATAATGAGTAGTTAACCAATCAATCCCTATAATCACGTCAAATGTAAGTATTTTCAATGAAATAAGATCTACAGGTAATGTGAGGGTACCGATTTGAACCAAACAAGACTTATAAACAGTGGATGTAATTAAGGTTTCTCCCAACGGAGTTTCCACAGATAAGTCAAAGTCTAATTTCTCTGGATTCAAATTTAATCGATGAGCGCAAGAAGGTGAAATAAAAGAATGGGTAGAACCGGTATCAAATAAAATATAGACTTCGTTAGAGTTTATGATAAGCTTACCCGTGATGACCTCATTCGGGTTCCTTGCTCTCTGGGAGGTCACAACAAACGCTCTCCCTTGCACTACCGGCTTTGACCTTTCTGGGACGGCCTTTGGTGCCTCCATCCTAGCTGAATTTGTCTTCGGTAAACGACAAAATCGGGCTAAGTGACCTTCTCTTCCACAATTATAACATGCTTTGGACGGCATCGCGCAATTTGCACTAATGTGTCCCTCCCCTCCGCATTTGAAGCATATGATAGGTGGTCTTTCTCCGTCCTTAACAACGGTTGATGGTGCTGACGTCTTTCCATCATTGTTGAATCTCCTCTTCTTGAAATGTCCATTCTTATTATTTTGGCCCTGATTACCACCGAAGTGGTTACCATTTCTGGCCTGTTGATTCCCTCCACGCTTGTTGTCACCGCTTCGATGACTGCTCTCATTTGTATTATCATTTTGTCGGCTGCTCTCTTTTGATTGCGTTGACTCGTTGTCGCGCTCCACTAACTGAGCCCTATTTACAACATCTGAATACAAACACAGTTTATGAGAAATAAGATGTTGACGTATCTCCGGCTTCAAACCTCTTAAAAACATTCGTGCCATTTTCTCTTCATTATCCACCAAGTGGGACGCAAACCATGATAACTCCGTAAATTTTGCCTCGTATTGCGACACGGTCATATTGTTTTGTTCCAACTTGATAAACTCCACCTCCTTCATGTGGCGAATACTTTCGGGAAAGTATTTGTCGTTGAACAGCTCCTGGAACTTGTCCCAAGATATCTTCAGCACAGTAGGTTGAGTACGTTTTACCGATTCTCACCAGTAATCTGCCTCTCCGCGCAACATAAAGGTAACAAAGGGAACTTTTTGCTCCTCGGAGCATCCCAAGACATCAAATATCTTGGTAATCTGCTTTATCCATGCTTCCGCCATAAGTGGTTTTGGCTCTCCCTTAAACTCTGGTGGTCCCAGCTCCTTGAACTGTTTAGCGGTGACCGCCCGAGAGTTTTCCGTGTTTCCACCTACGTTTTGGATAGGAGTCATTTTCGCCTGCTGTTGCATGAATTGCATAAAGCCTCTGAACACTTAATCATTCATCATTTGGTCAGTGTTGTTGTTTGCATGAGGATTTTTGCCTTCCTGATGCACATTATCCTGATTATTGATATGTGGTGAGTCAGCGATCGCCTGTGCTCCATTGCTATTCTCAACATTCTCAGATGTCATTTTCAGATACTGCCACAAAATAAAAGGTTAATTGACATGTAACATATTATTCCTATATTCTGACCGACCAATAAAATAGCACATAAACATAGGTAGGTCATACTAGCGAAGGAATTCCCCGTCTCTCCCCTCCTAGTACTATTCTCACATCTTAGCCAGGGATCATATCCCTAAGCTTTGATACCAACTGTGACGCCCCAAAATTAGGTATATATCACCCATCTTGGGTCGTCAGATACATGGTACAAAATTCAAATACAACTTACTAATACAAATGTCGTGTACAATACGACAAAACATAAACTGTGAGTTTAAATACAAATACTCTCTACTAGAGATTATACAAACTTAAAAGGAGTATTCATTACAATTATTATCACACTATTTCACAGAATAGTGAGGACTACTAATGCTATCTTCTGGACCATTACTCCGTTCCCCGACTCGTCCCAGCTAAATTCTCATTTCCTGATGAGAACAGTGAAAGAAAGGGTGAGCTCAACTAGCCCGGTAAGAAATATTATGACTAAGATAATGCAGAATAAATTATCATTAGCCTTCAACAGTGTTAAACTGATAAAATATAGTCAACATCAAGTTTAACTGCAGCGGAACCAACAATCCATTAAAAGAGTCAAGTAGAAAATAAAATCTACTATCTTTATGATTTAAAAGGTTTTTCATCACTGTTATCGCTGAGACTCAGCTTTATAAATAATCCACATCATTCCCTGCACTTCGGCCAAGGATATTCATTAGGGTCACGACCACGAATTCCATGCACTACGGGCCAAGGATAGTTGTGTATTCATCAATGGTCATGATCATGCCAACAACTGTCCATCAATGCACTACGGCCAATGAGGACTTTTAAATTTTCACATCATTTGTAACATTACGGTCATGATTACACCGAATAATCCCTGGTCATAATCATACCAAGTCCATCTATGCACTACAGGCCACAGATGACTTTCAACAAAATATAAACATGAGGATGATGACAATGATATAAGAATTCAATAAAACAAGTTCAAGAATTATTTTATCCAGGAATTATTAACGTCCAAATTGTCAACATGATACTGTTTTGTAGAGTAAAATTCAAGAATGATCAGAAGAATATCTCCATGAAAGGATACTGGATGAAGCGCAAATATCAAGGATATTCCACTAATTTCATGGAGTATAGAAGTCAGAATTTTAATCAACTGAGTAATACCGAATGGAATAACAAAAGATATCATCATGCATGCGATAGAGACCGCACAGACAGGTTATTCCAGCAGAATAATAATAACGGAACCAGGTCAGGTGAAATTCACACCGACAGGATGTTCCAACAGAATAATAAATGCGGAATAGTAAATGATGGAACAAGGTCCGGCGTATAGCACAGACAGGATATTCCGACAAAAATGTAAAGACAGAATAGTAAATGGAACCAGGTCCGGCGTATAGCACAGACAGGATATTCCAACAGAAATATAAAGACAGAATAGTAAATGGATGTCACCAAGTATAGGGTATTCCGCGTATACAAGTTATTCCAACAGAATAATAATGAATGGAATAATATAAGGATTTCACCAAGTATAGGGTATACCGCGTATACAGGTCATGTATAGGGTATACCACTTTTACAGGTTATTCCAACAGAATAACAAAGAATGGAATAACATAAGTTCTCTTCAAGAAGAAAGAATAACACCCCTTACCGTAATAGAAATTGGATATAGGAAAAGAAAGTTAAGTAGCAGAAAGCTTTTCTTCTATCTCTCTATAGTTTCTTTCTCTAGAGTTCAGTGAATTCGTAAGAAAATAATGAAGGAATGAGCTTCTATTTATAGGAAAATGGAATGCATAGTAACTAATCCATGAACGGTCCATATTGATTTACTTTAATCTGACGGTCCATATTTAAAGAAAAATCTTTTAAATAAAATATAATATATTCTATTTATATAAAAATATTTTACTATGCAAACACTATGCAAAATACTATGCAACACTATGCATAATAAAATATAATATATTCTATTTATAGAATAACTTTAATAAAGTATTCTGTTTTATATAAAAAGATGTTTCCGTTTTATTACGTTAATAATACGAATAAAACAAAACGTCAGCATCGCTATAATAATTCATATTATTAATCGACAATAATTGAATCAAACTGAGCGACTTCTCACATAAATATCAATAATCAATACCGTGTGCTACTATGCAACAACGCGTATTACTGTACTTTTACTACCCAGTAGTTCAACAGTATCAACGGTAAAACTTCCGCCGTTATTTTCAATAAACTATTTTTGTCGTTTTCTCAATCCGACAATAATTCTGTTGTGGGGTCCACCAATGATTGTGTCATCGTACGAATATTTTCTGTTTAAAACGAATATTCCCCGACCAATCGAATATTATATGACAACTTGCATACTTTGCAAAATTTATAAATACTACCCACAACTATAATATTATCTCAAATTCACACCATAATATAAAAAAATTATTTCGAGAAAATTAATTCTTTATTCATAAAATATGGGGTTTCACATGGGGAGTGGGGGGGGGGGGGTGGGGGTATGCGTGGGTGGAGGTGGAGGTGGAGGTGTGGGTGGGGGTGGGGTGGGGGTGTGGGGGTGGGGTGGGAGGTAAGAGGTGTATACATAATCACATAATATTATTTTTTTTGGGTGGGGTGGGGGTGGGGGTGGGGGTGGGGGTGGGGTGATGATAAGAGTGTATACATAATCACATAATATTATTTTTTTGGGTGGGGGTGGGGTGGGGTGGATGGGGTGTGGGTGGGATGGGGTGGGGGTGGGGGGTATGAGGTGAATACATAATCACATAATATTATTTTTTTGAGTGGAGTGGGGTGGGGGTGGGGTGATGGTAAGGGTGTATACATAATCACATAATATTATTTTTTTGGGTGGGGTGAGGTGGGGTGGGGTGTGGGTGGGGGGTGGCTCTGCTCCTCTTTCGCTCGCCTCTGCTCATCCTCTTTCGCAGATCGATAGATTGATTGAATGAAAGAACATGGAACCCTATTTTATTTTTAAGGGGCATATTTGTCAATTACTTAAAAATAATAGATGGAATAAGTTATTCCTGACCCCCCTTCCAGGAATAAAAATTATAATTTTAAGTTGACACATATTCCGCTAGGAATATATTATTCCGTTGGAATAAACAAACCAAGCAATATTTTTATCATTCCAATAGAATGATTCATTTTATTCTCCCTCCTATTCCATCGATCCAAACGTAGCACAAATTTATTTCATAATTATCAATATTCAATATAATTAAATTTTTATACCAAAAGGGTAAATTTATCATTATATTTAGGGAATTGATATTTTTACAAGTAAATTTGATAGTTCTACAAGCTCGTCCTCACATGATTAGTAAGTGAGGTTCACTTAGAGATGCATAAAAAGCCCTGGGCCCGCAACCTAGGCTTGATTAGGTTGGGTCTGGCTTAGTCAAAGCCCGACCTGGTCAATGTTTGGATCAGACAGATCTGACTTGTAATGTTTGAAAAGACTGCCTTAATTAATATGACATAAATGTGACATGGACCGCGCTGACCAATGGGTTTGCCGGGTGAACCTGATCCTTTTGGGACAAAAAAATTTGTATCATTAGACATTCTTTTTAAGACAGAGGGAGTAACTTAATTTGAGTCAATATATTCATTTGAGTCAAATAGACCAATTAAATTAATTTAATTCAATTATAGAAATTGGATAGCCTCATTAAATTAATTTAATTCAATTACAAAAATTGGATATCCTCTTGACTTATTATATATAGTTATTGATTATTGGTTGTGTTTGCTTACTGGATAAATTTTAGCAAATTCACTAATTCAAAATATGTACGATAAGCTAGGTTTTTAATGACTTTGGAACATAGTATTTCTCAAAATATAATTTTTTTTAATGTTTTATACTATTTCTTAACTATTCTTTCTGTTTTAGAATTAGCTAGAGATGTATTTTGATTTTTAAAAGTTAATTAGTGAAATCCTAAAATTCAAAATTGATATAAAGTTATTTAGTTGTAATAGAAACAAATATAACAATTGTAAACCAACTATAAAGTAGTATTAATTATCATCATTGTTGCTTCAAAACTTGAATGAAATTATAGCAATTTTGAGTTTTAGGATTTCCCAAATTAACTCTAAAAAACAAAATGTATATCTAATTTTAGAACAGAAGTAGTAATATTTTTGATCAAAAATAAGATATCAGTTGACTTTTGAATTTTGACTTATTCTTAACGTATATTAAATTTATTCTTGGACACATTTAAACATAGTTTTTTCTAATATTAATATTTATTAAAAAGAAAACATATAAACTAAAATATAAGTATGCATTTGGCAATATTAACCTTTGAAAAATAGATACAAATTCACAAGAAAAATAAAATCAAAAAGTGAAATGAGATTCTCTTTTTAATTCTACTTTATTTTTGGGAAATTATCCAATAAAAAATATTATATATATTCTTAAACAATAATATAATAATCCATCAACAAGCTTGCAAATTAGAATTAAAATCATTCCACCAAAATAAAAAATTGTATTCCCTCTGTCCCACAAAAGATATTTATTGTACAAAAATAAAAAATTGTCACTAAATGATATGTAAAGTGCATAGTTCAAATTTAAAATATTTTATAAAATATATTTAACTCTAAAAAATACTTTATTAAAATCAGTTCATTTTTTAACCGTATAATGAAAAATCAACACAATATATATAGGAGCATAATTGATACACGACTTTTGGGATATTTCTTTTTGATGACTTACTTCAATGGTTTATCAATTATCAAGGACTTTAAAATAATTTAGTTATTAAAATAACTTACGAATGAATATACTCTTGATATTTTTTATTAAACAGTTCAGAAGATTGAAATATATTAAAATTATAATATGTTAAAAAAAAGATGAAACGATTAAAGTAATAGAACTATAGTAATTATTTAAAACAAAGTAACAGATAATCAAGAAAAATTATCAATCATAACAACGCTAGTGGATACTATATAAGATCCTGAAATACAGTTATATCCATCAGGACTGTTCTTCCACACAAGCAACGAAATAACAAATTATCGTGATAACGCCATATCCAAATTTGAACAATTTATCTTCAACAATTTATGCACTAAAAAAAGTCTCGTGAACAAAAAAAAATTCTCTCAAATGGAGAAAACAAAATCTCCTAAGAGATGATAATGAAATTCCTTCACTAAAGAGAAATTAATCAATCATTCCATGAAGAAAATAGTCCTAAAAAGGAGAAAAACAAATTGCACAAGAAAGGATAATAATTCTAGATAGAAGTTTGATCCCAAAGAGCACATAATTCTCTAATTATAATCCAATCCAGATATTTTATGTTAATCCAATTTTTTTTACTTTTAATATAAATATTCTCCCTTGACTCTTGCAAAAAATTGTTGATTGTGTAATTATAGTTAATAGATAATGTTATCATTATTATTCATGTAAGCAGACAATTTTTTATTGTTTATAACTACCATTTATTTAATAAAAATATAAAATTAATATATACTTCTTAATAATATTATTTGGTCTTTCATCAAGATTTCATTAAAATTAACTATATTTGGTTAGCTCTTAATATTAAACAACAAACTAAAGAAAAACGTCAAGATCTTTCCACACACATCCATCTCCTCAATCACAACACAAAATAGCAAAAATTACAATATATTAAGAAATATACTTTCAAACTCCATCAAAATCAACAACTTTATTTTAATTGATACGAATCTGGTACATCAAGATCTTTATTTGAAAATTGTGACATCTCTAACAATTGTAAAAACAAGTGCAGTAGTACGAGCCAAAAGATTTGGGAGTGCATACACCATTTCCATTGTGTTTTTGAAGGCACTGTTGGCGACAATCGGACAGCACACAACTATTAGGGTTCAACACATCAATGCACCTTCTTTGGGCATCTACTTTTGGCATCATCAGTGTAGCTGCAAAGCAGATTAAGAAAAAAATAAATGTTTTATGTGATAGGAAAAGATTAGAAAAGATAAAAAAGAAAGAACTCTAAATTTTGGTTATTTATAAGAGAAAACTTGTAAAATTTACCTGAAAAAATAAGAAGAACAAGACAAAAATAATAATACGAGAATTTAGCCATTTCTAGTCAAATATAAGTATCAAGACTACTGTAATGTTAATCTCACAAAAATAACTTGTGCGTAAATGTTTTGGTTAAGATGATATATATTTATAGGGAAAAGAGTTGCCTAAAATAACTGAAGATTTAAAAGTTATGAATAATTAATGCTAAATATCATAAAGTAATTAACAAAATATATTAAAGAAATTTATATTTTCACAAAAAAATAGATATTTTTATAAGATTTCTATCGCATTACTATTCATGTGAGAGAAATCTTGCACAATTAATACTTGTAAAACTATTAATTTTCTACATTAAATACATGCTAAAAAAAAGAAAGTGTTTTTGTAACCGAATATGGGTTGCTAATGAAAACAACCTTTTATTAATTAGGAGGCTGACACTGGATAAGTGATCATTTATTGGTGGTCATATTAATTATGAGTAATGCTACATTTAATTTTCCATATATACATATCGTAATTAATGCATTAATTGTTTAATATCGCGGTAGAATATTATATGTAAGATATATAAAAATAAAAACCAATATAATAATTACAAGTGTAATTGACAATTTAAGATCTCATGAGAATGATTTGTTAATTATCAATATAATTTTACATGTCTTTGGGCAAGTAAATGTGTTTATTAGTATCATATTATTGGAATACCTATTAAATGATTAAAGGAATATCAAATGAAATATTATATCCGTCTATCGAAGTATGATAAAAATAATGATTTAGTCCAGCTAAATTTATTTTTATTTTTACTTATTGGTCTACTAAAAAAATAGTCATTCGTGATGGCCAAAATCCCTCACAAACAGTAGAAAAATTATCACGAAAGATTTACATGATGACTTTAAGCATCACAATGATCGTCTTGTATACAGTGGCGGAACTAGGTGGGGGCGGGGGAGGGGGCTGGGGCGGAGGCAGGGGCAGCTGCCCCCGGTAGGGTGGCGCCATGGCAGAGCTAGGGGGAGCACTGAGCAGGCCAGCAGGGGCGGCGACTGGTGAGACTCTTCTTCTCCGGCGACTGGCGAGACTCTTCTTCTTATCCTCACTCCTTTTTTTAAACTAACGTGAAACGACGTAGTTTCATTAAAAAAATTATTTTTTTTATTAGGTCTTGCCTGCCTCTCTTCCTCTCTAATCTCTTCACTCCCGCCTTTCTTCATCTGTTCGACACTTCGACTCTGTCCTCTCGCCACTTCGCCAGTCGCCTCCACAGCTCTTCATATCTTCCCTCCAGCTCTTCCCTCCCGCCTCTCTTCATCTCTAATCTCTTCCCTCCCGACTCTGCCCTCTCGCCTCGCCACTTCGCTAGTCGCCGGTGTCTGCTGATCTGCTCCTCTATTTTGGACTTTGGTTTGGTAAAGAATTTAATTAATTTTTAATTTTAATTTAGCCTAAATGTCTTTCAAATTTTGTACTATTAATTTTAATTTAGCCTAAATATGCATACTATTAATGTTTTCTGTTAATTAGGTCTCCACTTTGTATGTAATTTTTGTTGGAAATGAGATTTGAATTGAATGAGAAAATTGACCGGTCGGGTCGGGTCGTGGTCGTGATCGTGACGGGCGGGTTTGTGATACTACGTCGTTTTGACGACGATTACACGCCAACGGAAATAACAGTCATGGTTTTTTTCTATAAATTAACATATATGGCGCACAAAACAGTATGGAATTTTCCCTCATTTCTGCTTCTTCCCGTTGAGAATTTTCCCGTTCCTTCACTTCCACAGAATCCCGTTTTCTGCATATTCTCGTTCCTTTCCTTCCTTCCCCGTTCTGTAGTATAGAATTCCGTTCTCCGTTCTGCAGAATCCCATTTTTTGCAAAAGTGTTGCAATCCAATTCCCGTCCTGCATACTTTTCCCATTTCTGAGTAATTTCCATTTTACATGCAACATTATTATTGATAGTAAAAGTTCGAGTACATAACATAAAATTTGCGTTCGATGAATTCTTAATTTTGTAATGCTACTAATTAAGAATTGAAATCTGTTTTATCTTGGAAAGTAATTATTCAATTAACCCTTAGCATCTGTGGGGGAATAAATTTGCTTTAAGCTGGAGACTTTGTGAATTTAAAGGACTCAGATTTATATTTTTTATTTTACAAATTGTTTCTATTTTGCATAATTTATTATTATTATATTTATATGCATTATTAAATAATACTATATATTACAGATAATAATCTTAAAGAAAATTTAATTTTATGTAATTTTAATTAGTATTGTTTTATATGAACAAAAAAAATTATTTTTTATGAACAGAAAATTATTTTATAAAACAAGTTTTGGTTTGTATAAACTGCGTTTGTTCATTAAAAATTCTGCATGTTTGAGTTTTACATGCACAATATGTTAATATGGTTGAGTTTTGCAAAGTATTGCATTACCGTTGGGTTGTACAGTAAATTAATATCTAGTAATAATGATTGCATGCTAATGGAAAGTTGTTGTTCCTATTTACTTTAAGAAATTAATTTACTGTTATTGTTATGTTAATTAACATGCTAATTGTTCCGGTTTTAATTAGTAACATGCAAATTGAATTAATTTCTGCAAATTAATTGTTCCGGTTTCTCATTAATTTTTGCAAATCAAATGTTCCGATTTTTCATTAATTTTTGAAAATTAATTGCATGTTAGTATATATATATATATATATATATATATATATATATATATATATATATATATATATATATATATATATCATGCGAAATAAACTGATTAATTTATAGAAGCATTATTAGATATTGTTCCGTAAATAAATTCGAAGTTCTTTTGTTCCGTGAATAAACGTATTAGATATATAATTGCATAAATTCGGAGTTCTTTTGCATGTTAACAGTTTATTGCATGATAATGAGTATTATGTTATTTTGTATGCATTGTCTATTCATTATTGTCTATACATGTTAATACATTAAATGTAGTTAAATGATGTGTACTTGAATAACACACAATACATGAGTATTGTCTATTCTGTAATCCGTATTCATGCATTGTCTAGTCTGTCATGATTATTATGATAAAAAGAATGTATATTCATGAGTATTGTTATGATTATTGTCATAAGTGTTTTTAAGTAAATTAAATATATTTATGTTCATGCATTTAAAAGGTTCTTGTAAATATATGTTGCATTCAACGAGGAATGTCAATAAATGAATGTCAAAATAAGGAATGTCAACAGAATTTATAAGGAATGTTGCATTCATGTAAATGAATGTCAATAAATGAATGTTGCATTTATAACAATTATTTATCTGTTATTTTTGTAAACCAGAAAATCATTTTTTCAGGTTTTAATTGTGACAACCCCAAAACAGGTCCATTCTATCCAACCCATTCCGAGTCGCCAAATACATGGTACAAAAAACAACTACAACTTTATTACAACAATTGTCGTGCAAAATACAACAACACATATGTTGTGAGTTTTGATACTAAAATATAGACCAACTATGACTCATGTCCCAACCTTAGATAGCACGTCACAATGACACCTTACATAAAGGTATAGTCAAAAACTGTTTTAGAAATTAGAATCTTTGGAAGTGTTCAAGGAAACCTTCATACATGGGAGGCCATGCGGCTAGGTTATGATAGATATCATATGGCCACAGAATTATCCTTGGTTGACCCAATAGACCCCAAAGAAAAACGAGAAGATTACTATCATATTCTTCCCAATGGTGAGTCTTCTCTTGACATATCATTATCTCCACTGTCTCTAATTGAGAATTAAACTCCAAACAAACACCAAGATTATATAGGTAGTGCTCATAAATATACTCAGCAAGTGGATGAGCACAACCCTGTCTTATGATGACACGAGGTGGTACTTCATTAGACATCTTGTATGATAGTGGCAAAACACCCTTCCAACGTTGGGTTTGTCTCACCCTAGTTGATTCACCAAATATAACTACTAAATGATGACCACCATTCTATTCCCCTATTATCCCACTGCTCGACCCAGCTACACTTTTATTACCTGAAAAGAATTGTGAAGCAAAAGGGTGAGCACAACTAGCTCAGTAAAGAATATCATGATTAAATTCTCAATAGCCTTCATCAATAATAAATTAGAGATTTAGAACATATGGTAGATGATAAAACTTTTCAACCATAGTTGCAGCGGAACAAGCAATGCATTAGAAGAGTCAAATAGACCATAAAGTCTATCATCTTCTCCATGTCAAAAGTCCACCAACAATGTTTTAACCCTGTAACATCAATCAACAGTTCCTGTCCACAATCATGTGAATAACTCATAATCATAATTGTAGTTCTAAATTCCTTTTTGCATTTAGGACAAAGATAATTTTCATCACCTTAAACATCAAAGATCATGGTTATACCAAATCACAGCTCATGTTCATAATCATACTAACAAATTTATCTTTGCACTACGGGCCAAAGATATTCATCAACAGACCATCTTTGCACTACATGCCAAAGATATTCATCAGAAATTATTCATCTTTGCACTACGGGCCAAAGATATTCATCAATAAGTCATCTTTGCCAAAGATATTCATATCTCAAATAAATACATAATCATTTCAGAATTTATATAAACAATAATTATAACCATGTTGATCAATTCACCTTTGCACTTAAGCTAAAGATATTCAATTATAAATTTAATGGTCATGATCATACCAGTCACAATTCAACTTTTCACTACTGGCCAAAGAGAACCCTAGTCATGATCATACCAATAATCTACCCATCTTTACACTCCAGTGAAAGAGAATTTCAACATCAAGGTTATAAAAATGTTATATATGATAATAAAATCAATATAATCAACATATAGATTTAATCTCCAGAGTAATATTCATAAATCAACTATAATTTCGTTAGAAAAAGAAACCAATTTTGTAGTGAAAAGTATCCATGAATAATAACTCATTAATAGTAACCTATCGTAAATAGTAAATCGTGAATAGTAACTCGTGAATAGTAACTCATGAATAGTAACCCCAACATGAAAAAGTTCCAAATTTGATAAAAAGTTCAAACCAATATTTCAACATAATGATATTGAAGAAATAATATCACTTACGAAGAAAATAACATCCCTTTCAATCCCTTACTATCCCTTACCTCAAAAGAGCAGTACTTCTGACTAGAATAACGCTGAACGAACTTGCACCGTATAGCAACACTCAAGATATCAAAATACTCACAAGAATACACTCGATAATATAGAGAGAGAAATAGAGAGAAACTTTAGTTTCTGGTGTGATTTTCAATTCTAACCTAAGCAACCTATTTATAGGAAATTGCTTAGAACACCAAAGCAGAAAATTTAATAAATAAATAATATAATTATAAAATTTTCTTACGCACACCCAAGAAATCTGAATTCAGCATCTAACATGTGCAAATGGGGCCCACCCACTTGTTAAAAACGTTTTTCTTTTAAAAATTATTTAAAAATTTAAAAACCAATTATTTTGGAACTTCAATAATTCATAATAAATAGCCCTTTTATCAGAAAATTCGAATCTCTCGTGTGATTATAGGAAATTCAATTCTCTACAACTTTGCAGAAGAAAGTTTTTCCGAATTTCAAACAGAAATCGACCGAAATCCACATACGGACGATTTTACAAGCTATAATCAAATTTTAGTCAAGAAATGGGGTTCACCAGCATGTTTAACATGTTTTAAACAACTTTTGCAACAAAAATACTCTTCCTCCTCATATACTAATATATCCCACATTCATTGTAAAAATATCACCATTATTATATTATAATAATATAATAAAATATTATTTTATCAGAAAAGATAAAATTTCGATTTTTAACAATTGTCACTTTAAAAATTTTCTCCATCTATATCCACATAAAATAAATATTTTCCTCATCATATAAATCAATAATTAATTATTCACAAATAATATTACAGAATCACAATAATGACAACCAGACAGTTCTCATGAAAGAGGGGGGTTTCCAATAAGAATTTCTCCTTATTGGCGCGCAATTAGGTGACCAAACCTCTCCTTAGACAGAACTTTCTAGACATTGCCAATAATGTTATCTAATAATATTATTCAGATAATATGAATTATTGCTCCGATAATGAAAAATATTGTGTAGTGACAATTATTAAAACAGCAGTAATATAAAATATCAACGCAGCAATTATTGAATCAAAAATAAAATATTGAACAGTAATTACTGTAACAATTATTGAGGAGTGTCTTCTTACGTAAGAGTCAATAATTCAAAAATACTGTGCAATACCGTGTACTACTGTGCAACAACGCGTATTACTTTACTTTACCCACCGGGTATTCCAACAGTGTTAACGGTAACGATTACACCGTTATTTGCAAAAACTTAAATTTATCTTTTTCTTCATCCGACAGTTATTCTATTATGGGGCCCACAAATGGCTGCGCCGTCATACGAATATTCCCGACAAAAAGAATATTCCACGACCAAACGAATATTCCCCCAATAGAAATGAGTATTTTATAACCACTTGTATATTTTGAAAAAAAAATTCATATATCACCCTTAACTTTAACTTTTATCAATTTAACCATTTACTGAATAGTAATTATAAGAAAAATTGAATACTTTTATTTCATAAAATTCGGGGTTTTACAATCTCCCTTCCTTATGAAATTTTGTCATCGAAATTTACGTACCTGGTATTTCAAAGAGTTGAGAATACCTTGCTTTTATTTCAGATTCCATCTTTTCTGTCATCATGATTCTCCATTGCTCATCTCCGGTATTTCAGATATCATTCTAGAATACTGCTTCAAAACAAATTTTAATTTAACAAATTAACATATCACATAATATCCTGATATTATGAGTGACCAACAAATAAGCTTAGGTAGGACACACAAGCGAAGGATTTACTCGTCTTTCCCCTCCTAGTTCTATTCCCTGATCTCCGCCAGAGATCATATCCCTAAGCTCTTATACCAACTGTGACAAATGTCCCATCAGTGGACAACACCTCACAGTGATACCTATCAGTTTGCCACCGCAGAACGGCGTCCCCTACGAAGAGTCTGGCTTCGGTGCATCCCCCATCAACAAGAAGTCACCAGCGAGAGGCTCGGGGCTCTTTACTTATAGCTCTGATACCAACTGTGATAACCCCAAAACAGGTCCATTCCATCCAACCCATTCTGAGTCGCAAAATACATGGTATAGAAAACAACTACAACTTTATTACAATAATTGTCGTGCAAAATACAACAACACATATGTTGTGAGTTTTGATACTAAAATATAGACCAACTGTGACTCATGTCCCAAACTTAGATAACACGTCACAATGACACCTTACATAAAGGTATAGTCAAAAACTGTTTTAGAAATTAGAATCTTTGGGAAGTGTTCAAGGAAACCTTCGTACATGGGAGGCCATGCGACTAGGTTATGATAGATATCATATGGCCACAAAATTATCCTTGGTTGACCCAATAAACCCCAAAGAAAAACGAGAAGATTACTATCATATTCTTCCCAATGGTGAGTCTTCTCTTGACATATCATTATCTCCACTGTCTCTAATTGGGAATTAAACTCCAAACAAACACCAAGACTATATAGGTACTGCTCTTAAATATACTCAACAAGTGGATAAGCACAACCCTGTCTTATGATGACACGATGTGGTATGTCATTAGACATCTTGTATAATAGTGGCAAAACACCCTTCCAACGTTGGGTTCGCCTCACCCTAGTTGATTCACAAAATATAACTACTAAATGATGACCACCATTCTATTCCCCTGTTATCCCCCGCTCGACCCAGCTACACTTTTATTACCTGAAAGGAATTGTGAAACAAAAGGGCGAGCACAACTAGCTCATTAAAGAATATCATGACTAAAGATAATTAAATTCTCAATAGCCTTCATCAATAATAAATTAGAGATTTAGAACATATGGTAGATGATAAAACTTTTCAACCATAGTTGCAGCGGAACGAGCAATCCATTAGAAGAGTCAAATAGACCATAAAGTCTATCATCTTCTCCATGTCAAAAGTCCACCAAAAATGTTTTAACCCTGTAACATCAATCAACAGTTCCTGTCCACAATCATGTGAATAACTCATAATCATAATTGTAGTTCTAAATTCCTTTTCGCATTCAGGGCAAAGATAATTTTCATCACCTGAAACATCAAAGATCATGGTTATACCAAATCACAGTTCATGTTCATAATCATACTAATAAATTTATCTTTGCACTACGGGCCAAAGATATTCATCAACAGATCATATTTGCACTACATGCCAAAGATATTCATCAGAAATCATTCATTTTTGCACTACGGGCCAAAGATATTCATCAATAAGTCATCTTTGCCAAAGATATTCATATCTCAAAGAAATACATAATCATTTCAGAATTTATATAAGCAATAATTATAACCATGTTGATCAATTCACCTTTGCACTTAAGTTAAAGATATTCAATTATAAATTCAATGGTCATGATCATACCAGTCACAATTCAACTTTTCACTACTGGCCAAAGAGAACCCTAGTCATGATCATACCAATAATCTACCCATCTTTACACTCCAGTGAAAGAGAATTTCAACATCAGGGTTATAAAAATGTTATATATGATAATAAAATTAATATAATCAACATATAGATTTAATCTCCAGAGTAATATTCATAAATCAACTATAATTTGGTTAAAAAAAGAAACCAATTTTGTTGTGAATAGTACCCCTGAATAGTAACTCGTGAATAGTAACTCATGAATAGTAACTCATGAATAGTAACCTATTGTGAATAGTAACTCGTGAATAGTAAATCGTGAATAGTAACTTATGAATAGTAACTCATGAATAATAACTCATAAATAGTAACCTCGACATGAAAAAGTTCCAAATTTGATAAAAAAAGTTCAAACCAATATTTCAACATAATGATATTGAAGAAATAATATCACTTACGAAGAAAATAACATCCCTTTCAATCTCTTTTCTATCCCCTACCTAAAAAGGGCAGTACTTCTGACTAGAATAACGTTGAACGAACTTGCACCGTATAGCAACACTCAAGATATCAAAATACTCACAAGAATACACTCGATAATATAGAGAGAGAAATAGAGAGAAAACTTTAGTTTCTGGTGTGATTTTCAATTCTAACCTAAGCAACCTATTTATAGGAAATTGCTTAGAACACCAAAGCAGAAAATTTAATAAATTAATAATATAATTATAAAATTTTCTTACGCACACCCAATAAATCTGAATTCAGCATCTAACATGTGCAAGTGGGGCCCACCCACTTGTTAAAAACGTTTTTCTTTTAAAAATTATTTAAAACTTCAAAAATCAATTATTCCGGAACTTCAATAATTCATAATAAATAGCCCTTTTTTAGAAAATTTGAATCTCACGATTTTTTATAGGAAATTCAATTCTCTACAACTTTGCAGAAGAAAGTTTTTCCAAATTCCAAACAAAAATTGACCGAAATCCACATACAGACGATTTTACAGGCTATAATCAAATTTCAGTCAAGAAATGGGTCCACCAACATGTTAACATGTTTTAAATAACTTTTGCAACAAAAATACTCTTCCTCCTCATATACTCATATATCTCACATTCATTGTAAAAATATCACCATTATTATATTATAATAATATAATAAAATATTATTTTATTAGAAAAGATAAAATATCAATTTTTAACAATTGTCACTTTAAAAATTTTCTCCATCTATATCCACATAAAATGAATATTTTCCTCATCATATAAATTAATAATTAATTATTCACAAATAATATTACAGAATCACAATAATAACAACCAGACAGTTCCCAGGAAAGAGGTGGATTTCCAATAAGAATTTCTCCTTATTGGCGCGCAATTAGGTGACCAAACCTCTCCTTAGACAGAACTTTCTAGACATTGCCAATAATGTTATCTAATAATATTATTCAGATAATATAAATTATTGCTCCGATAATGGAAAATACTGTGTAGTGACAATTATTAAAACAACAGTAATATAAAATATCAATGCAACAATTATAGAATCAAAAATAAAATATTGAACAGTAATTACTATAACAATTATTGAGTAGTGCCTTCTTACGTAAGAGTCAATAATTCAAAAATATTGTGCAATACCGTGTGCTACTGTGCAACAACGCGTATTACTTTACTTTACCCACCGGCTATTCCAACAGTGTTAACGGTAACGATTACGCCGTTATTTGCAAAAACTTAAATTTGTCTTTTTCTTCATCCGGCAGTTATTCTGTTATGGGGCCCACAAATGGATGCGTCGTCGTACGAATATTTCCGACAGAAAGAATATTCCACGACCAAGTGAATATTCCCTGATAGAAATGAGTATTTTATAACCACTTACATATTTTGAAAAAAAATTCATATATCACCCTTAACTTTAAGTTTTATCAATTTAACCATTAACTGAATAGTAATTATAAAAAAAATTGAATATTTTTATTTCATAAAATTCGGGGTCTTACAATCTCCCCTTCTTATGAAATTTCTTCCCCGAAATTTACGTACCTGGTATTTCAAAGAGTTGAGAATACCTTGCTTTTATTTTAGATTCCATCTTTCCTGTCAACATGATTTCTCCATTGCTCATCTCCTGTATTTCAGATATCATTCTAGAATACAGCTTCAAAACAAAGGTTAATTTAACAAATTAACATATCACATAATATCCCGATATTATGACTGACCAACAAATAAGCTTAGGTAGGAAACACTAGCGAAGGATTTACTCGTCTCTCCCCTCCTAGTTCCATTCCCTGATCTCCGCCAGAGATCATATCCCTAAGCTCTTATACCAACTGTGACAAATGTCCCATCAGTGGACAATACCTCACAGTGATACCTATCAGTTTGCCACTGCAGAACGGCGTCCCCTACGGAGAGTCTGGCTTCGGTGCATCCCCCATCAACAGGAAGTCACCAGCGAGACGCTCGGGGCTCTTTACTTATAGCTCTGATACCAACTGTGACAACCCCAAAATAGGTCCATTCCATCCAACCCATTCTGAGTCGCCAAATACATGGTATAGAAAATAACTACAACTTTATTACAACAATTGTCGTGCAAAATAAAATAACACATATGTTGTGATTTTTGATACTAAAATATAGACCAACTGTGACTCATGTCCCAACCTTAGATAGCACGTCACAATGACACCTTACATAAAGGTATAGTCAAAAAATGTTTTAAAAATTAGAATCTTTGGGAAGTATTCAAGGAAACCTTCGTACATGGGAGGCCATGCGGCTAGGTTATGATAGATATCATATGGCCACAGAATTATCCTTGGTTGACCCAATAGACCCCAAAAAAAAATGAGAAGATTACAATCATATTCTTCCCAATGGTTAGTCTTCTATTGACATATTATTATCTCCATTGTCTCTAATTGGGAATTAAACTCCAAACAAACACCAAGACTATATAGGTACTGCTCGTAAATATACTCAACAAGTGGATGAACACAACCCTGTCTTATGATGACACGAGGTGGTATGTCATTAAACATCTTGTATGATAGTGACAAAACACCCTTCCAACGTTGGGTTCGCCTCACCCTAGTTGATTCACCAAATATAACTACTAAATAATGACCACCATTCTATTCCTCTGTTATCCCCCACAACTAGCTCAGTAAATAATATCATGACTAACGATAATTAAATTCTCAATAGCCTTCATCAATAATAAATTAGAGATTTAGAACATATGGTAGATGATAAAACTTTTCAACCATAGTTGCAGCGGAACGAGCAATTCATTAGAAAAGTCAAATAGACCATAAAATCTATTATCTTCTCAATGTCAAAAGTCCACCAACAATGTTTTAACCCTGTAACATCAATCAACAATTCCTGTCCACAATCATCTGAATAACTCATAATCATAATTGTAGCTCTAAATTCCTTTTCGCATTTAGGACAAAGATAATTTTTATCACCTGAAACATCAAAGATCATGGTTATACCAAATCACAGTTCATGTTCATAATCATACTAATAAATTCATCTTTGTACTACGGGCCAAAGATATTCATTAACAGACCATCTTTGCACTACATGCCAAAGATATTCATCAGAAATCATTCATCTTTGCACTACGGGCCAAAGATATTCATCAATAAGTCATCTTTGCCAAAGATATTCATATCTCAAATAAATACATAATCATTTCAGAATTTATATAAACAATAATTATAACCATGTTGATCAATTCACCTTTGCACTTAAGCTAAAGATATTCAATTATAAATTTAATGGTCATGATCATACCAGTCACAATTCAACTTTTCACTACTGGCCAAAGAGAACCCTAGTCATGATCATACCAATAATCTACCCATCTTTACACTCCAGTGAAAGAGAATTTCAACATCAGGGTTATAAAAATGTTATATATGATAATAAAATCAATATAACCAACATATAGATTTAATCTCCAAAGTAATATTCATAAATCAACTATAATTTGGTTAGAAAAAGAAACCAATTTTGTAGTGAATAGTACCCCTGAATAGTAACTCGTGAATAGTAACTCATGAATAGTAACTCATGAATAGTAACCTATCGTGAATAGTAACTCGTGAATAGTAAATTGTGAATAGTAACTCGTGAATAATAACTCATAAATAGTAACCCCGACATGAAAAAGTTCCAAATTTGATAAAAAGTTCAAACCAATATTTCAACATAATGATATTGAAGAAATAATATCACTTACGAAGAAAATAACATCCCTTTCAATCCCTTACTATCCCTTACCTCAAAAGAGCAGTACTTCTGACTAGAATAACGCTGAACGAACTTGCACCGTATAGCAACAATCAAGATATCAAAATACTCACAAGAATACACTCGATAATATAGAGAGAGAAATAGAGAGAAAACTTTAGTTTCTGGTGTGATTTTCAATTCTAACCTAAGCACCCTATTTATAGGAAATTGCTTAGAACACCAAAGCAGAAAATTTAATAAATTAAAAATATAATTATAAAAAAAATTTACGCACACCCAAGAAATCTGAATTCAGCATCTAACATGTGCAAATGGGGCCCACCCACTTGTTAAAAACGTTTTTCTTTTAAAAATTATTTAAAACTTCAAAAATCAATTATTTCGAAACTTCAATAATTCATAATAAATAGCCCTTTTTTTCGAGACTTTGTATAGGAAATTCAATTCTCTACAACTTTGCAGAAGAAATTTTTTCCAAATTCCAAACAAAAATCAACCGAAATCCATATACGGACGATTTTACAGGCTATAATCAAATTTCCGTCAAGAAATGGGTCCACCAACATGTTTAACATGTTTTAAACAACTTTTGTAACAAAAATACTCCTCCTCCTCATATACTCATATATCCCACATTCATTGTAAAAATATCACCATTATTATATTATAATATTATAATAAAATATTATTTTATCAGAAAAGATAAAATATCGATTTTTAACAATTGTCACTTTAAATTTTTTTCCATCTATATCCACATAAAATGAATATTTTCTTCATCATATAAATTAATAATTAATTATTCACTAATAATATTACAGAATCACAATAATGACAACTAGGCAGTTCCTAGGAAAGAGGGGGCTTTCCAATAAGAATTTCTCCTTATTGGCGCCCAATTAGGTGACCAAACCTCTCCTTAGACAGAACTTTCTAGACATTGCCAATAATGTTATCTAATAATATTATTCAGATAATATGAATTATTTCTCCGATAATAGAAAATACTGTGTAGTGACAATTATTAAAACAACAGTAATATAAAATATCAACGTAATAATTATTGAATCAAAAATAAAATATTGAACAGTAATTACTGTAACAATTATTGAGTAGTGCCTTCTTACGTAAGAGTCAATAATTCAAAAATACTGTGCAATACCGTGTGCTACTGTGCAACAACGCGTATTACTTTACTTTACCCACCGGGTATTCCAACAGTGTTAACGGTAACGATTACGCCGTTATTTACAAAAACTTAAATTTGTCTTTTTCTTCATCCGACAGTTATTCTGTTATGGGGACCACAAATGGTTGCGCCGTCGTACGAATATTCCTGACCGAAAGAATATTCCACGACCAAACGAATATTTCCCGATAGAAATGAGTATTTTATAACCACTTGCATATTTTGAAAAAAAAATCATATATCACCCTTAACTTTAACTTTTATCAATTTAACCATTTACTGAATAGTAATTATAAGAAAAATTGAATACTTTTATTTCATAAAATTTGGGGTCTTACATTAATTTATTACCGTATTACCTTTGTCTTTTAATATATTATAGTTGCTGGAAATTTATTTCGGTTAAGTGCACTGAATTTCTATCAGAACACTTAAACCTTATTAACATGCATACAAAACTTATGCGACATTTTTACACTGAAATTAATGTTGGGTTTGTGGGATTCAAATTCATTGTATTATCCGATTAAAATTGGGAGATTCCCCCCCCCCCCCCTAAATTTGGTATTATGTTTTACCGTGCGGGCATCTCTTTAATTGGGCTCCAGTATATACCGTGCATGCATGTGCGGGTGAATTCATAAGGTTCTAAGGAATTGAGTTTTCAATAAGCAGGAGCTTAATATTTGTCGAATCCAACCATGAGTATATATGTTAATTTATATATGGTTTCTAAGCCAACTAGGAACCTTGGAGTTAATAATACTCTGCACAGATTAATTGATTTAGAATTCTTGACTAAATTTGATATTGATCAAAAACATAAATGTGAAATTTGTGTGGAATCAAAAATGACAAGATTACCCTTTCATTCTGTTGAAAGCAAAACTGAACGTCTAGATTTAATTCACACTGACATATGTGACTTAAAGTTTGTGAAAACTAGAGGTGGGAAAAAAATATTTCATAACTTTTATTGATGATTGCACAAGATATTGTTATGTATATTTGCTAAGAAGCAAAGATGAGGCTGTAGAAAAGTTTCAACTTTATAAAAATGAAGTTGAAAATCAACTTAGCAAAAAGATTAAAGCAATAAGAAGCGATAGAGGTGGTGAATATGAATCACCATTTGAAGAGATATGCTCTACTTATGGTATTATCCACCAAACTACCGCTCCTTATTCACCTCAATCTAACGGTATTGCTGAAAGCAAGAACTGAACATTGAAAGAAATGTTGAATGCTATGTTAAACAGTTCTGGAGCACTCCAGAATTTGTGGGGGGGAAGCCTTGCTTTCTTCCAATTGTATTCTTAATAAAATGCCTCATAAGAAAACTCATAAAACACCTTATGAATTATGGAAAGGTTATAGACCTTGCTATAAATACTTAAGAGTGTGGGGGTGTCTAGCAAAAGTGATGGTTCCTAAACCTAAAAAGGTTAAGATAGGACCAAAAATAATTGACTGTGTTTTCATTGGTTATGCAAATAACAACAGTGCTTATCACTTTCTTGTTCATAAATCTAAAATTAATGATATTCATGTTAATACATTTATTGAATCAAGAAATATATCATTTTTTGAGAATATTTTTCCATATAATGGAAATAATAATTCAAATTCAAATAAAAGACCTTTAGATGCTACTAGTGATAATCCTGAAAATATAGACAAAGAGTCTATAGTGGATGAACCTAGACGTAGCAAAAGGGCAAGGACTTCAACGTCTTTTGGTCCGAATTTTCTAACATTTTTGTTAGAAAATGATCCTCGAACCTACAAGGAAGCAGTATCCTCTCCAGATGCTTCTCATTGAAAAGAAGCAATAAATAGCAAAATTGAGTCCATTATGCAAAATAATACATGGGAACTGGTGGATCTTCCACCTGGTTCAAAACCCTTAGGGTATAAATAGATCTTCAAAAAAAAAAGATGAAAGCTGATGGCTCAATTAATAAATACAAAGCAAGGCTTGTTGTTAAAGGCTATAGACAAAAGGAAGGATTGGATTATTTTGACACTTATTCACCTGTTACAAGAATTACATCTATTCGAATGCTAATAGCAATAGCATCATTAAATAGACTTGAAATACATCAAATGGATGTAAAAACTGCATTCTTAAATGGTGAATTAGATGAAGAAATATATATGGAACAACCTGAAGGTTTCATAGCTCCTGGACAAGAGATGAAAGTATGCAAACTTTGTAAATCCTTGTATGGATTAAAACAAGCACCAAAACAATGGCATGAGAAATTTGATAATGTTATGTTATCAAATGGATTTAAAATCAATGAGTGTGATAAATGTGTTTATGTCAAAAGTACTCAAAAGGAATATGCCATTGTTTGTCTTTATGTGGATGATATGTTAATCATGGGTAGCAACAATGAAGTTATCAACTCAACAAAACGTATGTTGTCAAATAGGTTTGATATAAAAGACTTGGGGATTGCTGATATAATTTTAGGAATCAAGATTTCTAGAACCTCTGATGGAATTATATTATCTTAATCTCATTACATTGAGAAAATACTTGAAAATTTTAACAAGTATAATATAATTCTAAATAAGACCCCAGTTGATATAAATCTTCATCTAGCTAAAAATGAAGGTGATAGTATATCTCAACTAGAATATTCTCGTATAATAGGCAGTTTAATGTATGTCATGAACTGTACTAGACCAGACATAGCTTATTCAGTAAGTAAGCTAAGTAGGTATACGAGTAATCCAGGTAAAGATCACTGGAAAACAATTTTGAGAGTTTTAGAATATTTAAAACATACTAAAAAATATGGACTGCACTATACAAGATATCCAGCAGTATTGGAAGGATATAGTGCTGCTAATTGGATATCTGACAATAAAGACTTGAAATCCACAAGTGGATATGTCTTTACCCTTGGAGGTGCAGTAGTATCTTGGAAATCCTCAAAATAAACGTGTATTGCTAGGTCTACAATGGAATCGGAATTCATTGCGTTAGACAAAGCTGGAGAAGAAGCAGAATGGCTTCGTAATTTTTTAGAGGATATTCCAAATTGGTCAAGACATGTGCCAGCTATATGTATACACTGTGATAGCCAATCAGCGATCGGAAGAGCACAGAGTCATTTATATAACGGTAAGTCGCATCATATATGACGAAGACATAATACCGTTAGACAATTGCTCTCAAATGGAATTATCTCAATTGACTATGTAAAGTCAAAAGATAATATTGCGGATCCGCTTACGAAAGGTTTAACAAGAGAGCAAGTGGAAAAATCATCGAAGGGAATGGGTTTAAAGCCTACTGTTTAAATAAGAGTCGTCATAGTGGCAACCCAACCTAGCTGACTGGAGATCCCAAGATCTAGGTTCAATGGGCAAACCGAACTATGTAGTACCTAGTAAAACACTGAGGAGATATTTACTCCTAACCATTCCTAAGATGAGACAGTGCACATCTGCCGTGAGAATCAGGATAAGATACTCTTTTAATGATTTCTATATCTTGAAATCTGTTCAAGTGGGGTATTGCAGGATACTCTTGATAGAAGTCACTTACGTGAGTAAGAAGGGGGCCACTTCTGTGAGAATTTTGAAGGCTGAATTCTCTAATATACTTACGGAACCAAGAGGTGTTTCAAGGCCAAAATGAACACAAACGTGAGAACCAACTATGTCTGAAGAGATATTTTGTGAATTCTATTGTCTTGTTTTACACAAAAAGCTGACAGTTCAAAGACATCAAGTCTACTGATTAGCCAAGTAAATCCGATATATTTTACTAGGGCAAGTTCAAAGACACTAGGCTACTTAACCTGATGAAATATCTTTTCTTATGTACTCGAACTAGTGTCTGCATATTCATAACATATTTTGCATATTGTAAAGCCAATTTTACATTCATGTGGGGGATTGTTGGAAATGAAATTTGAATTGAATGAGAAAATTGATCAGTCGGATCGGGTCGGATCGTGGTCGTGACGGGCGGGTTTGTGATACTACCTCGTTTTGACGACGGTTACACGTCAACAGAAATAACAGTCACAAATTTTTTCTATAAATTAACATATATGGCGCACAAAATAGTATGGAATTTTCCCTCAATTCTGTTCCGTCCCATTGAGAATTTTCCCGTTCCTTCCCTTCCACAGAATCCCGTTTTCTGCATATTCTCGTTCCTTTCCTTCCTTCCCCATTCTGCAGTATAGAATTCCGTTCTACGTTCTGCAGAATCCCATTTTTTACAAAAGTGTTGCAATCCCGTTCCCGTTCTGCATACTTTTCCCGTTTCTGAGTAAGTGTATGAATACACCATTTTCATGCATCATTACTGTAATTTCCATTTTACATGCAACATTATTATTGATAGTAAAAGTTCGAGTACATAACATAGAATTTGCGTTCAATAAATTCTTAATTTTGTAATGCTACTAATTAAGAATTGAAATCCGTTTTATCTTGGGAAGCAATTATTCAATTAACCCTTAGTATCTGTGGAGGAATAAATTTGCTTTAAGGAGACTTTGTGAATTCAAAGGACTCGGATTTATATTTTTCATTTTATAAATTATTTCTGTTTTGCATAATTTATTATTATTATATTTATATTCATTATTAAATAATATTATATATTAAAGATAATAATTTTGATGATGACAATTGATAAATAAATTTAGGGATATAAGAAAAAGAATAAAAATTGGTTTTATTTTTAATTAATTTTCTGTTAATTTAGGAATAATTTATGTAAGTGCCTGTGTCTAATGGTTCTCCACTAATTTCTGCTTCTGATTGGGGTTTAGGATTGAGGGAAATGGATTCTGTGAAATTTTCATTTGTGAAGGGGGGCAAGATGGCTTCTCCAAGTAGAAAGGTTAAGAAGAAATGGCAGAGTAGGGAAGAAAGGAGAATTGATAAAGAGTATGATGTTGTGTTGACTGCTTTTAAGAATTTTTCAGACGAGTACTCAGATGGTTAGTCTTTTTCTCTCATTTCAGTTCAAATTATTTGCTTAAAAAGTATGATGTTGTGTGATTGACATGACAATCACAATTATAATATATTGATGGAAAGATTAGTCATCACTAAGAGCCATCATATATACTATTATTTTGTGATTGCTTAAAAAGTCCATCAAAAATTACTATCTTTTGTAATTATTTTTAAAAACTGTCACAAAGTTCCGTCATATATTCTTGTTTTTCTAGTAGTATTAAAAGATATTCATTATTCTGTTCTTTTAATTTGAAAATAGTGATAGTTTTAATGAATAAGATTTTCGGTCCGTATTTGGATTGCTCTTGTCAAAAAAAAGTATGATAAAAATACAATTTTTACGTAAATTGTAAAAATTAAATTAGATAAGAGCATAAAGTGAGTTTCAATTTTACTTATGGTAGACCTCATTTATGACTTCATGTGCACTACTAAATAGAGATGGCAGTGGTGCGATTTTAATTTTTCTATAATTTGAAATAACGCTAGTTTTAAAAAAATTTGAACCGGAATTGCATCTCATCCATAATAGTTTAAGTTTTTCCTATACCAAAATTGCAGCGACTGATTTATATTTTGAACCGCACCACACTGACTTGGACATATCAAAATTACTAATATTTTTTATTTAATATTTAATAAATTAGTTTAATATTTTCACGACACGTTATAATAACATTCATTAAAATAACTCAAGAAATATTAACTAGTAATATCACAATGTATGTTCAATTAGAATTCTTATAACATTAAATGTTATAAGGCCTAAATATGGATTAATACTCTATATTTTTTTTTACTTTGTGGATTGTCTTCTCAATTTTTTTAATTAGGGTATTAAACTCTTAATTTTTTACACTTTAGGGATTGTCTTCTCAATTTTTTTATTTAGGGATTAAATTTTTAATTTTTTTGATTACGTCTAATTGATAATATCTTGTCAAAAATTGATGACATAACAACGATATGTGGCTAAAAAAATACTTATGTGTAATATTAAATCTCATTTTAACATTTATTCCATTAATTTTTATACCAAAAAGGATAAATATAAGACAATTATTAATTTGTTAAAGTAAATTTAATACATTAAAACTCAGCTTAAAAAAATCATCAATAATCAATATAATGATCAATATTTCATAATGTATAAATGTACTACTAATTAAAATCTTGTTATTTCATAATCATCAATAATCAATATAATGACAATTTTACTCTTTTTGGTATAAAAGGCCTAAATATAGATTAATACCATGAACTTTAAGTTTATTTCATAATCATCAATATTCAATATAATTAAATTTTTATACCAAAAGGATAAAATTTTCATTACATTTAGGGAATTGATATTTTTATAAGTAAATTTAATAGTTTCACAAGCTCGTCCTCACATGAATAGTAAGTAAGTTCCACTTAGAGATGCATAAAAATCCCGGGGCCCACAACCTAGGCTTGATTAGGCTGGGCCTGGCTTAGTCAAAGTTCGGCCTGGTCAAGGTTTGGACCAGACACATCTGACTTGTAAGGCTTGAAAAGGCTGCCTTAATTAATGACAGAAATATGACATGGACATGCCTGACCAATGGGTTTGCCGGGTGATCCTGATTCTTTTGGGACAAAGAAACTTTGTATCATTAAGCATTCTTTTTAAGATAGAGGGAGTAACTTAATTTGAGTCAATTCATTTGAGTCAAGTAGACCAATTAAATTAATTTAATTCAATTACAGAAATTGGATAGCCTCATTAAATTAATTTAATTCAATTACAAAAATTGGATATCCTCTTGAATTATTATATATAGTTATTGATTATGCTTACTGGATAAATTTTAACAAATTCACTAATTCAAAATATGTACGATAAGCTAGGTTGTTAATGACTTTGGAACAAAGTATTTCTCACAATATAATTTTTTTTTAATGTTTTATACTATTTCTTAACTATTCTTTCCGTTTTAGAATTAGCTATAGATGTATTTTGATTTTTTAAAGTTAATTAGTGAAATCCTAAAATTAAAAATTGATATAAAGTTATTTAGTTGTAATAGAAATAAATATAACAATTGTAAACTAACTATAAAGTAGTATTAATTATCATCATTGTTGCTTCAAAAATTGAATGAAATTATAGCAATTTTGAGTTTTAGGATTTCCCAAATTAAGGAAACTGTTAAATCCACGACAAATAATATTATTTTCACAACAAAAATGTCGTTATAGATCCTATAGCTACAGTTTTCACCGTCGCTATACATCTACAACGACACTTTTGTTGTGAAAATATCAAAAAGTTTTGTGGATTTAACAATTTCCCAAATTAACTCTATAAAACAAAATGTATATCTAATTTTGGAACAGAGGTAGTAATATTTTTGATCAAAAATAAGATATCAGTTGACTTTTGAATTTTGACTTATTCTTAACGTATATTACAATTATTCTTGGACACATTTAAACATATTTTTGTAATATTAATATTTATTAAAAAGAAAAACATATAAACTTAAATATAAGTATGCATTTGGCAATATTTACCTTTGGAAAAAAGATACAAATTCAAAAGAAAAATAAAATCAAAAAAGGAAATGAGATTCTCTTTTTAATTCTACTTAATTTTTGGGAAATTATCCAATAAAAATTATTATATATATATATATATATATATATATATATATATATATATATATATATATATATTCTTAAACAATAATATAATAATCCATCAACAAGCTTGCAAATTAGAATTAAAATCATTCCACCAAAATAAAAAATTGTATTCCCTCTGTCCCACAAAAGATATTTGTAGTACAAAAATAAAAATCTGTCGCTAAATGATATGTAAAGTGCATAGTTCAAATTTAAAATATTTTATAAAGTTTATTTAACCCTAAAAAATATTTTATTAAAATCAGTTCATTTTTTTAACCGTATAATGAAAAATCAACACAATATATATAGGAGCATAATTGATACACGAATTTTGGGATATTTCTTTTTGATGACTTACTTCAAAGGTTTATCAATTATCAAGGACTTTAAAATAATTTAGTTATTAAAATAACTTACGAATGAATATACTCTTGATATTTTTTATTAAACAGTTCAAAAATTGAAATATATTAAAATTATAATATGTTAAAAAAAGTTGAAACAATTAAAATAATAGAACTACAGTTATTATTTAAAACAAAGTAACAGATAATCAAGAAAAATTATCAATCATAACAACGCTAGTAGATACCACATAAGATCCTGAAATACAGTTATATTCCCAAAATAATAACATAATAAGCATATCAGGACTGTTCTTCCACACAAGCAACGGAATAACAAATTGTCGTGATAACGCCATATCCAAATTTGAACAATTTATCTTACAACAATTTATGCACTAAAAAAAGTCTCACGAACGCAAATAAAAAATCTCTTAGATAGAGAAAACAAAATCTCCTAAGAGATGATAATGAAATTCTTTCACTAAAGAGAAATAAATCAATCATTCTGTTAACGCCAAGTTTTGTCGGCGCGTCCAATCACAGAATTCACGCGCTAGAACCTGCATAGTAACAGATCACATAGAAGCTTGACGGCTTGTGCCGCCGGGGGATAGCTCCGGTGTGAGAATGAGTAGAGGCCGTTCACAATGTTTAACAATGGAGGCTAAGTGTTTAGTGCTCAAAAATTTGATATTACCTCTTAATCGTAACCTAAGCCTTATACTTATAGTACTTTCATTACCTTAGAATCCTTCTCCGAGTCGGATTAGGACTCCTAAACATGGCAGTTACCATAATTTGGATCTAACACAATCTCTTTAAAAGGTAGAAGTGGAACTCGATCCAATCACTACCTTTGGAGTTACCCTATTCAAATACGGTTAGGACTCTAGACTCTGTACGCAGGACAGCCCACTGTACAGGCCCAATCCTCGAAGGCCTGACTTGGTCCTGACTTCGGCCTAGAGGACTCGAAGGCCCGACCTCGAACATCATCCTTCCTTAATAGGGCTCCGGCCCAAAGGACTCGGATTCCCGAAACCGAACATCATATCTCGAATGGGACTCTGATCCATAGGACTCGGACATCCGAACCCCTTCATTACCCTTGAGGACTTCGCCCCAATGGGTTTAACATCTCCTTCTAGCACCAGGCCTTCGGCCCACTTGTAGGTCGATAAAATACTCCCGAACATTGCCCTCTAGTCTCTTGTTATAATGTATTTATAATTAGAGACTTGAAAGGTCAGAGATTCGAAGAGTCGCGACAGCTAATGATGAGCTGCCTAGTGAACCTAAGCAATTTTTCCTCGTTCCTCAAAACATTAGACGTCTTCCCAAACCCAGGCCCACTCTATGCATTTAGTAAACGCCTTTGATTCTCGCGCCACCCAACTTATAAAAGCCCCCTTTCCCCCATCATTGTCACCTTTCCCAGTCTCCTTCATTTCAAAATATGCTCTCAACTTTTCTGACAAAGGCGATATTCGGTGAGTATTCCGGCCCTCATTCTTCCATAATTTCAAACTCATTTCTGCTAGTATTTTCTTCAATGGCTGACTCTACTCCTAAACAAACCTCAAACATCCTTGATATCACCATTCCTTCTTCTATTCTCTCCACCGATCTAGTTCCAGTGGATCTATCAGCACCATCCTCTGAAACCGCCACTCCTTCCGTTCTCCCATCCGGTAAGTACTGAAGCCAGGATCCGAAACTCCTACCACTCTGAAATGGAGTTCTCCCACATCAACACCCAATCCACTATTTTTCCTTCCCAAATTTCAGACATCCGAACCTTGTTCAACATTCCGAGGGAATACAAACTTAGGATACCCTCATCCAACGAGAGGATGTTCTAGAGACCCGAAGGTGAGTGGGTTGCCGTACCCCTATATCTACTAAAATATGGGGTTCGGTTTCCTCTTCACGAATTCATTTCGTCCTTCCTTTGCTTCATGGGTATCGGGTTCGCACAGTTTGTGCCGAACTCATACATCCACTTGATCTCTTTCATAGCCCTGTGCCAGGAGATCGGAATCACTCCTAGCCTCGATTTCTTTTTTGCCTTGTTCACTGTTTCAGCATCGAAAGAACCTGGCCTTCAGCAACTGAATAAACGGGCCAACCATTCAGTCCTCATCAAGATGCCCTCAAGCAACAAGGGGTGGCATCCCCAATGGATTTTTGTAAAGGGGACCAATCTTCAACTCCTGCCCAACTGGGCCCATCCCGATGATCCCGTTGCGAAGGTGTCTAAATTCCCCAAGGATCGAGCTAACGCCTTCAAGGCTTTTTACGAGAAATTAAGCCAAACTAGATGGAGTCTGACTGTTCTGTCCAATGAAGCCTGGTTGTACAAACACGAATGTAAGTATCTCGCTTCTGTTCAACCCACTACCTCCTTAATTTCCTTTCTTTTTTCTCTAACAACGTTTGTCTTAACCCTATTTCCTCTGTATAGTGATGATTTTCAAGCCCGAAGGTGCCGATGACTCCCTGGTACCTCTTCCCATTGCCACCGAACCAATCCGTCCACCGGTGATCGATGAGTCGCCAGACGAAGAAACCATTCTGATTACAGAGCTTTCGATGGGTTCCTCCTCGGAGCCTGACCCTTCGACCGCCAACAAAAATGCTCTAACGATGAGCCGAACTGAGAAGGAGGTCTTATTGAAAAAGACCAAGAAGCCTTCCAAGCCTTCTACAAAAATCTCTGCCAAGGCCACCTCTACAGTTATGTCAAAGCCAACTCCTCCACCCCCCACTCAGGTTGTGGTGATCGAGGATTCAGAGGAAACCGAAGAGGTTTCTCTCGATCCTCGACCCAAGAAACCGCTACTTATTGAAGGCCCTGCACGACAAGTGGTTGAGGCCGATCCCAACGTCACCGCCATGCCTACGTCCCAACCAAGCTCATCCCATGGGTCGCCAACTACCTGTTGGTCGAAGAGTCCCTCGAAAGTGTTCCTTTTCCAGCTGTTCGATCATTTCAAACTTCCTGGTGATGACGATCGCTTCAAAGGGTTCACCTCCGAAGACTATCTGGTAGCCTACATTCGGGCTCAGTTTCAGGTAATTCTTAAGTTGGTTAACTTTTTCTGTTGTCTCTATACTTTATTTTGTAGAGCTGATCCACTCCTTTTGCTGTAGGCCAACGCCATCCTTGCTCGAGCTATTCCGCCTCTAGCCCAAACGACCAAAAAAGAAATTCAACTGAGGTCGGATGTGCAACTTCTTGAGGCAGAGGTTCGGGTTCTGAACTCGGGCTTGAGAAGGAAAGGAGTCTCCATGCCGAGACCCATAATAAGGTGACCGAGGCTGAGCGTCAGGTCGGTGAACTCAGGTCACAATATTCCCTGTTGCAAAAAGAGTTCGTCGGCTTGGATAATCACACTAAGAAGCTTCTCAAGGAGAAGAAGCATCTGGCCGGAGAGGTCAAGGAGCGGAAGCAGACGATCGAGGCCCTTGGGGAGAAGTTTTTTGAATTACACGAGAAGATGAGGTATTTGATTCGAGAAAACAACTCCCTGAAGGAAGGTCAAGCCAAAGCAAAGCAGCGGATAATCACCGAATACGAAGAGTCTCCTACCTTGACTGAGAAGATCATGGCCCATTTTGCTGAATCCTATGAGACTTATCAGGAAAAGGCACGGGCTAAATTGACTTCCGTCGGGCTTGATGCTTCCGTTCTTGACTCATTGGATGAATAATCTGATACTGGGGATGAACCTCCTTCGGAATAGAATCTACTTAGGATTTGTATTCTTCATTTTTTTTCTGCATTTGTACTTTGCCCAAAGCTTATACTGTCGGGATTTGTAAAAGCTTGAAATGATGAATGAAGTATAATATTTTTACTTGTAAATGTCTGTGATCAGTTACATTCATAACTTTTCTCGATCAGTTATGTTTTCTCAAACTTTCTAATCGGGTTGTGCCTGAAGTTAGCCTGATGAACAGTTTTAATTTTCTCGATCAGTCACACTCGTGACTTTTACCGATCAGTTATGTCGTTCCTGACTTTCTGACCGATTTAAGTCCGAAGTCTATCTAATTAAAAATTGCAGTTTTTCCTGATCAGTTATACGCGTGACTTCTGCCGATCAGTTATGTCATTTCTAACTTTCTGATCGGTTTAAGTCCAAAGTTTTTCTGATCAGGTGCATAAAATTGTATGAATATAAATGAAGTAGAACATTTCTGAAGAAAAATTGCATTTATTTCATTGATGATTAAAATGGTTACATGAATAAAGAATAACATAACTTTCACTGGTAAAATTTTCTAAGTCTTCCAGCATGCCATGTATTCTTTATTTTTGAACCATCCATCGCTCGAAGCCGGTATGTACCTGGCTTCGACACCTCTACCACCTTATAAGGTCCCTCCCAGTTAGGCATTAGCTTGCTGGTGTTCTGGAGGGGTTGTTGCCTCTGACTCCCAAAGGACTAGATCCCCAACCTCAAATCTCCTCTTTCTCACCTTCTGATTATAGTGTCGGGTTGTTCTCACCTGGTAGATTGCCAACCTTATCAGAGCTGAGTCCCGAACTTCTTCCAACATATCTAGATTTATCTTCAAACCCTCATCATTGTATAGCTCCTTGTACTGACTGACCCGCAGAGTAGGGGACCCGATTTCAATCGGTATGAGTACATCGGTCCCGTATGCTAATCAGAATGGGGAGTCCCCAGTCATTGTTCTCGGAGTAGTCCGATACGCCCACAATACGCTGAGTAGCTCTTCGGGCCATCGACCCTTTAATTCATCTAACATTCTCTTGATGTCGTTAAGCAAAGTTCGGTTAGTCACTTCTACTTGACCATTTGATTGAGGGTGAGCAACCAAGGTTTTGCGATGCTAAATTCCCAACTCTTTCAGAAAACCTTCAAATTTGGACCCCACAAATTGTCTGCATTATCAGAAACCACTACCAGCATGATGCCGAAGCGATAAACATCTCCTTCCTTGAAGAACTTCAGACATTCTTGTTCGGTTATCTTCTGCAGAGGATTGGCTTCGACCCACTTCGTCATGTAGTCGATGGCCACGATCACAAAACTGACTTATCCCTTAGCCTTCGGTAGCGGTCCCAGGATGTCGATTCCCCATATAGCAAAGGGAATCAGAGATAAAACCGAATACATCTCATCGGGGGGCTGATGTGGGATGGTGGTATACAGCTGACACTTGGGACATTTTCTGACGAATTCTTTGGCTTCTGTGTAGATAGTCGCCCAATAGTACCCCTACCTCAAAATTTTGTGTGCCAGTGACTTAGCCCCCATGTGATCCCCATAACCCCTTCATGTATTTCTCGAAGTGTGTAATCCACTTCTGAGGGTGTCAAGCATTTGAGCAGTGGAGAACTGAAAGCCCTTCGATACAGATCTCCGTCAATGAGGAGAAAATTCGAGCTCATGTGCTTGATCTTCCTTGCTAGGATTTGGTCCGAAAGTAGAACCCATCTGCCAAATATGAGATGTAAGGTGTGAGCCAACAGTTGAGTCGGTCCAAAGCTAGCACGTCCGTCTTTGGAACACTTGGCTGTTCTAAGACCTCCAGATACACCGACTTGTTGAAGGAGCTTACTTCGGTAGTTACCAATCTAGCTAGAACATCTGCTACCGTGTTGTCTGACCGATTGACTCCCTGACAACTATGTGAGCCAAAATACATGAGCTTATCTTTCACTTCGGCCAGGTATTTCGACATTCTCGCCCCCCGAGCCTCATACTCTCCTGATAACTGCTTAACCACCAACTGTGAATCACTATAGATGACTATCCTTTGTACTTCCAAGCTTCAGGCCAACCGAAGTCCGGCTAGAATGGCTTCATACTCTGCCTCGTTGTTTGTGGCCTTGAACCGAAATCGAATCGCCTATTGGACTTTGAACCCCTTAGGACTGGTCAGAATGACCCCTGCTCCACTGATGTCCGAAGTTGACGACCCATCTACATATAAAGTCCACGAGGTTTGACCCTGTTGAGATTCAGTAACCGTACTCATATCTGATTCCGTAAAAGAGCATTCCACTATGAAGTCTGCCAATGCCTGACCCTTGATTGACGTTCGGGGATGATATTCTATAGCAAATTATGTTAACTCCATCGCCCATGCGGCTAGCTGACCCGACACTTCTGGCTGTGCAAAACTTTTTTTAATGGCTGATCCGTATAAACCACCACCACCCGACCCTAAAAATAATGCCGAAGCTTCCTTCTTGTAATGATCAAGACATACACGAACTTTTCCAGATTCGAATATCTTGTTTCTGCGACTCGGAGAACGTGGCTGACGTAATACACTGGGAATTGCCTTCCCCCTTTGTCTCGTACCAGTGCCGCCCCCACTTCCATCGAACTCACTGCTAGGTATAGGTATAGGGCTTCCGAAGGGATTGTCTTCATCAATAACGGTGCCGAAGACATATATCTTTTGATCCCTTGGAATGCATCTTCGCATTCCGATGTCCATTGGAAGCTTTTCTCATTTTTTGGCCCTTTGAGTGTATCAAAGGGCAGACATCTTTCGACTGACTTCGATACGAATCTCTGAAGAGCTACTATTCTCCCCATCAGCCGTTGTACGTCCTTATATGTCTTCAGAGATCTCATGTCTAAGATCGCTTGGATCTTTTCCGGGTTTGCCTCAATGCCCCTCTTACTGACCAAGTAACCCAGAAACTTCCCTGATGCCAATCCAAAGGTACACTTGGTCAGATTTAATCGCAGCTTATGTCTTCTTACTATTTCAAAGCAGCTTTCTAGGTCCTCCAGATGATCTGGGACTGACATACGTTTTATAATCACGTCGTCCACGTATACTTCCATGCTTCGACCTAGCTGCTTTCTGAACACGAAGTTCATCATTCGCTGATACGTTGCCCCGGCATTTAATAGCCCAAAGGTCATTTTCTGATATGCATAGATGGCCCAATGAGTGATGAAACTAGTCTTCGGGATATCCTCCTTGCTCATCGAAATCTGGTGATATCCCGAGAAGGCATCCATGAAGCTCAACATACCATACCCCGATGTGGCGTCAATTAAATGATCAATGTTAGGCAATGGATAGAAGTCTTTTGGGCATGCCTTTTTTAGATCCGTGTAGTCGATACATAGCCTCCACTTCCCGTTTTGCTTCTGAACCAATACCACATTAGCTAACCACTCGGGATAGTCAATCTCGAAGATGAAGTTTGCTTCCAGAAGTTTGGTGATTTCTTTGTCTATGATCTTCTGTATTTCTGGAGCAAAAATCCTTCGCTTATGTATCATTAGTTTTCTCTTCGGGTCTACATGCAGATTATGTAAAGCCACCGACTCACTTACGCCTGGCATGTCGTTGGGCTCCCAAGAAAAGATGTCGGCATATACCCGAAGTAGATCTATCAGTCCTTTTCATAATGGTTCTGTAAATCCTGATCAAACCTTGATCAATTTCTCTGAATTCTCTAGTATCAACTCAACATCCTCCATTTTTCGGCAGGCATGGCAAGCGGTTTCGTGCTGCTTTCAGTGAACGACTCTATTTCAATGGCCATTGTCTGTTTTTTCTTGCTGACGCCGACTCCTGAAGAAATTAATATATTCCGATAGCACCTTCGGGCGATGTCAAGATCTCCTTTTACCTCCCCTATCTCGTTCGTTGTCAAAAAATTGATCTTGAAGTGAGGGATGGACGTGACTGCTTGCAAGGCTGCCAGTGTCGGCCTTCCCAAAATGGCGTTGTATGCCGAATCCACCTGCACCACAAAAAATCTAACTAGAACTTCCGCCTGCTGAGGGGCCGTGTCGAACCTGACTGGCAACTCGATCGTGCCCGAAACATGCACCGGGTCCCCACTAAAATCGTATAATGGGCCTTCTCCACCCATCTCCATCTTCTTCCCTTCCAGATCCAATCCTTGATAGGCGTGAGTGTACAGTATATCTATCGAAGACCCGTTATCGATCATCATCCTTTTCATGTCGACAGGCCCGACCTGAGCCGTTATTACCAATGCCCCATCATGTGGCTCACTAGGATCGGTAGGGTAATCTTCATCTGAAAAAGAAATAGACACTCCCAAGTAGGCGCGGCCTTTTCTGGGTGATGAATTTGCTACTGATAACACGTCTTCGAGATGGCCGCTTTTCTTCCTTCTGGTTACATGCCCTACCGAACCGTCCGAAATTACATCAATCACACCTCGTGATTGTGTGTTCGGTTGCGACTGTGTTTCCTGAGTCGGCCCTCTGTTCTCCTCCCAAGGTGCCTCCGAAACTTCCCGACCAACCACATACTGTACTAATTGCCTATTTTGAATGTTTTTCTCAATCAAATCCTTCAGATCATTACACATCTCCATCTTATGCCCGCTACATTAATGGTATTAAGAATACTTGTCTCGACCCCTCTTGCCAGGCTTTTGGTGTGTCGAACATGGCTCAAAAAATGGTTTACTCTGCATACCCTCCAATATCTTTGCCCGATCCGTGTTGAGGGCAGTGTAAACTTTGTTGACGCTCTTGTTCGGGAAAGGCGATCGACCACTGCCCGAACCTCCCCCGTTGTAGCTTTTCTTTCTGTAATTATCCGACCTCCCCTGATTGTCGGACCATTGATAGTTTGTTTGTCCCTATCTTTGGACTTCTCATAAGATTGGGAGTGCGGTCTGAAGTTCCCCATTGCCTCCTCAATTGCAATGAATCCCTCGGCCCGATGGAAGGCTTCTATCAGATCTGCTGGAGGGTTGATCACCAGATCCTTCATCAGTTTTTTTGACTTGCCAATATCTAATCCAGTTGTGAAGAATCCTAAAGCTTGTGGAGAATTCAATTCTGCTACCGACCCCACAGCCTCCTGAAACCTCTTGACGTATTAGCCCAGGCTCTCATCTGACTTCTGTCGAACCTGCATGAGAGAAGCCGTGATCTTTCCTCGCCTTCTGTTACTTTCGAACCTGGCATGAAACTTCTCCTGAAGATCGTGCCATGAATTAATCGACCCTACCGCCAAAGTTCCCATCCATTCTCGGGCACTCTTTTTCAGAGTTGTCACGAACATGTGACATTTAGCCGCGTCTGAATGACCATAGTAGGCCATCAACCTTTCGTACCCATCTGAGTGATCATAAGGGTCTCCTAGCCCGTCATATGTCTCCATCGGGGGCATCTTCTTTTTGGGGTCAGCCGTCACATGGTTGATTTTAGGCGAGAAGGGTGACCCCAGACAAGTCAAAGGTGTCCCCATCGATTTCTTTACCACCAACAGCTTCTCCAATTCAGCCACCCTTCGAGCGAGGGGGTCAAACTCCTCTTTACGAGGGGTTGATCTGGGTCTGTCCCTCCTGTATTCAGGAGATGCGTCGCTCCTCCTCTGTCCCGACATGCCTTGGTGATCTGATCGTCATTCTGCCGAACGACTCCTTCGTCTACTTTGTCCGTCTCGAGAGCGACTTTTGTACCTGCTCCTTTCTCTTTCGGCCTCTCCCCGTCAAGGTGCCCAGGATCAGCTCCGATGCCTGCACCTTTTTGAGGATGCCTTCTGTTCCCCAGCCACCTTCGACATCTGTTGTTCGAGCTCCTCCTACTGAAAGTGCAGGGCCATCATGGTGTCTTTGTTCTGTTACATCTTCTTCTGCAGGATGAACTCTCGCTGGTCTCGGTTGCCTTCCACTCGATCCTTTCCTCGCACCTCTAGTACTCGAGAGTTGTTTTCATTTGCACGATTATTCTGATTGGGCGTGTGTATGCTATCGTGGAAGAGTTTTCGCTGGACGGAAGTAACCGGTTCCTCCTGATACTCCTGGACTCTAGAGCCCAGTCTATCCTTCACCGACCTCCTCACCTGTGTGGTTCGGTGGGTCTTTGCCTTCTCCAAGATAGAGGCATTGTTCTCCATGCTCGCCATAACCTGCTACCAGAAAAGATGATTGTGATTGTAAGAACACTAAAAGCCCTCCTTCTAGCGTCAATGTTAACGCCAAGTTTCGCCGGCACGTCCAATCACAGAATCCACGTGCTAGAACATGCATAGTAACAGATCACACAGAAGCTTGACGGCTTGTGCCGTCGGAGGATAGCTCTGGTGTGAGAATGAGTACAGGACGTTCACAAGGTTTAATAATGGAGGCAAAGTGTTTAGTGCTCAAAAGTAGATATTACCTCTTAATCGTAACCTAGGCCTTATACTTATAGTACTTTCATCACCTTAGAATCCTTCTCCGAGTCAGATTAGGACTCCTAAATATGGCAGTTATCATAATTTGGGTCCAACACAATCTCCTTAAAAGGTGGAAGTGGAATTCAATCCAATCACTACCTTTGGAGTTACCTTATTCAAATACGGCTAGGACTCCAGACTCTGTACACAGGACAATCCACTGTACAGGCCCAATCCGACCGAGTTCACTACCTGGTCCTGACTTTGGCCCAGAGGACTCGAAGCCCCGACCCCAAACATCATCCTTCCTTAATAGGGCTCCGACCCAAAGGACTCAGATTCCCGAACCCGAACATCATATCTCGAATGGGACTCCGGTCCATAGGACTCAGACGTCCGAACCCCTTCATTACCCTTGAGGACTTCGGCCCAATGGGTTTAACATCTCCTTCTACCACCAGGCCTTCAGCCCACTTGTAGGTCGATAAAATTCTCCCGAACACATTCCATGAAGAAAACAAGTCCTACAAAAGAGAAAAACAAATTGCACAAGATAAGGATAATAATTTTAGATAGAAGTTCATCCCAAATAGCACATAATTCTCTAATTATAGTCCAATCCATTTTTTTTATGTTAATCCCAATTTTTTTTACTTTTAATATAAATATTCTCCCTTGGCTCATGCAAAAAATTGTTGATTGTGTAACTATAGTAAACAGATAATGTTATCATTATTATTCATGTAAGTAGACATTTTTAATTGTATATAACTACCATTTATTTAATAAAAATATAAAAGATATACTACTTAATAATATTATTTGGTCTTTCATCAAGATTTCATTAAAATTAACTATATTTGGTTAGCTCTTAATATTAAACAACAAACTAAAGAAAAATGTCAAGATCATTCCACACACATCCATCTCCTCAATCACAACACAAAATAGCAAAAATTACAATATATTAAGAAATATACTTTCAAACTCCATCAAAATCAACAACATTATTTTAATTGATATATGAATCTGGTACATCAAGATTTTTATTTGAAAATTGTGACATCTCTAACAATTGTGAAAACAAGTGCAGGAGTACGAGCCAAAAGATTTGGGAGTGCATACACCATTTTCATTGTGTTTTTGAAGTCACTGTTGTCGACAATCAGAAAGCACACAACTATTAGGGTTCAACACATCAATGCACCTTCATTGGGCATCTACTTTTGGCATCCTCACTGTAGCTCCAAAAAAGATTAAGAAAAAAATAAATTTTTATGTGATAGGGAAAGATTAGAAAAAATAAAAAAGAAAGATCTCTAAATTTTGGTTATTTATAAGAGAAAACTTGCAAAATTTACCTGAAAAAATAAGAAGAACAAGACAAAAATAATAATATGAGAATTTAGCCATTTCTAGAAAAATATAAGTATCAAGACTACTGTAATGTTAATCTCACAAAAATAACTTGTGCGTAAATGTTTTGGTTAAGATGATATATATTTATAGGGAAAAGAGTTGCCTAAAATAACTGAAAATTTAAAAGTTATGAATAATTAATGTTAAATGTCATAAAGTAATTAACAAAATATATTAAAGGAATTTATATTTTCACAAATTTTTTTTTGATATTCTTATAAGATTTCTATCGCATTATTATTCATGTGAAAGAAATCTTGCACAATTAATATTTGTAAAACTATTAATTTCTACATTAAATACATGCTAAAAAAAGAAAGTGTTTTTGTAACCGACTATGGGTTGCTAATGAAAACAACCTTTTATTAATTAGGACGGTGACACTAGATAAGTGACCATTTATTGGTGGTCATATTAATTATGAGTAATGCTACATTTAATTTCCCAAATATACATATCGTAATTAATGCATTAATTGTTTAATATCGCAGTAGAATATTATATGTAAGATATATAAAAATAAGAACCAATATAATAATTACAAGTGTAATTGACAATTTAAGATCTCATGAGAATGATTTGTTAATTATCAATATAATTTTACGTGTCTTTGGGCAAGTAAATGTGTTTATTAGTATCATATTATTGGAACACCTATTAAATGATTAAAGGAATATCAAATAATATATTATATTCGTCTATCAAAGTATGATAAAAATAATGATTTAGTCCAGTTAAATTTATTTTTATTTTTATTTATTGGTCTACTAAAAAAATAGTCATTTGTGATGGCCAAAATTCCTCACAAAAAGTAGGAAAACCATCACGAAAGGTTTACCTGATAGCTTTAAGCATCACAATGGTCGTCTTGTATATGCCCATAATGAAAGGTTTTACGTGATGATTTTGGCAATCACGAAAACGCTTAGTACTTTTGTGATGATTAATACAATCACATTAACACATAATCTATTATTATTGTCTAAGTCATCACAAAAAAATAAGACTCTAGGGATCAAATGTAAGAATATGAATCTCTATCTACATATAATTTATTTCACTGTATTAATTGTATCTATATTTATTGTATCAAATGATACTTATAGGATTCAAACCCTCATCCCATTTGAAAACTAAATAACAAGTATTACCACTACACCAAAGTCCAGATCATGATTATATTTTTAAAATAAAATATAAAATGAAACATATGTGAATTGACTTACTAAAAAAATTACTTCCACATAAGATTTGGTGATTGCAATTGCAGTCACAAATACTCTATAATGATGGTAAAATTAGTCATCACTAAGAGCCATCATATATTTTATTGTTTTGTGATGACTTGAAAATTTCATCACAAAATACTTTCTTTTTGTAATTGCAAATAAAAGTCATCATAAAAATCTATCTTTTTTAATGATTGTCAAGACCGTCATAAAATATTTTTTTTATTATTTCTTACATTAAAATATTAGTGATAACTTAAATGCAATCACGAAAAGGGTATATTTACAAGTGATGACTTAGTGCGTCACAAAAAGAAAATTTATTTTACGTGAAAAAATTGGTGTGATTAACATGACAGTTTCGTCACGTATTCTTGTTTTTCTAATAGTATTAGAAGATATTCATTATTCTGTTCTTTTAATTTTTAAATAGTGATAGTTTTAATGAATAAGATTTTTAGTCCGTATTTGGATTGCTCGTCAAAAAAAAGTATGATAAAAATATAATTTTTACGTAAATTGTAAAAATTAAATTAGATAAGAGCATAAAGTGAGTTTCAATTTTACTTATGGTAGACCTCATTCATGACTTCATGTGCACTACTGAATAGAGCTGGCAGTGGTGCGATTTTAATTTTTCTATAATTTGAAATTACGCTAATTTTAAAAAATTTTGAACCGAAGTTGCATCTCATCCGTTATAGTTTAAGTTTTTTCTATACCAAAATTGCACCGACTAATTTATATTTTGAACCGTACCGCACTGACTTGGACATATATATCAAAATTACTAATATTTTTGATTTAATATTTAATAAATTAGTTTAATATTTTCACGACACACGTTATAATAACATTCATTAAAATAACTCAAGAAATATTAACAAGTAATATCACAATGTATGTTCAATTAGAATTCTTATAACATTAATTGTTATAAGGCCTAAATATGGATTAATACTTTGTATTTTTTTTCTACTTTGGGGATTGTCTTCTCAATTTTTTTAATTAAGGTATTAAACTCTTAATTTTTTACACTTTAGGGATTTGTCTTCTTAATTTTATTTATTTAGGGATTAAACTTTTAATTTTTTTTATTACGTCTAATTGATAATATCTCGTCAAAAATTGATGGCATAACAACGATATATGGATAAAAAAAATACTTATGTGTAATATTGAATCTCATTTTAACATTTATTCCATTAATTTTTATACCAAAAAAGATAAATATAATGATCAATATTTTACAATGTATAAATGTACTACTAATTAAAATCATGTTATTTCATAATCATCAATAATCAATATAATGACAATTTTACTCTTTTTGGTATAAAAGGTCTAAATATAGATTAATACCATGAACTTTAAGTTTATTTCATAAACATCAATATTCAATATAATTAAATTTTTATACCAAAAGGGTAAAATTTTCATTACATTTAGGGAATTGATATTTTTACAAATAAATTTGATAGTTCCATGATGTGATAAAATATGTAACTGCAAGTGCACAGTGTCAAATTGAAGAACTGGCAAGTACAGGTCGAACCCACAGAGACTAGATTAATTCTTTATTATATTCTTAATTAATATTTTAGGCAAATTAGAAATAAAAATGGTGGAGAAGATTTTTTAACTAAATTATGTAAACTATTAATTAATGACGAAAACTATTAATGAGAAAAGATACCTAGGAATTAGAATCCACCAAATATTAACATAATAAATAATTTCTTATTTTCTAAATCAATTCCCAAATTATTTCCCCTTCCCTTTAAAAATAATGATTCATATAACTAATATGGGCAAGCATAAGTTATGAAAAATTCACAGATTAACTATAACTTATCAAAACCTCGCAATCAATATAAAAATCATATGCAATTTATGCGGAGAAAAATATGAAGGTGAGAATAATTAGGCATTAATTTTGGAACGGAAAGAAAATATTATTATGAAATACTTAGCTTCATCATAATCCTAGGAATTAGAAATTTAGCTAGCCATGAAATTAAAAACAAAAACAAATAATATTAGTACTACTATTCGCATGAAATAAGAACAATAATTAAAAAAGAGAATTTCTATTATATAAATAAAAGAAAGTGACAAATACTCCCTGATAGTAGTACCACAACTGATTGGAATAAGAGAAAGGACAAACTCTAAATATCTTACTCCTTCATACACTAGTGAAAACTGAGAAAAAGAAAATAACAAGTGGTGTCTTTCTCTAAAACAAGAGGCCTATTTATAGGAAAATTAACTTTGAACCCTAATTTAGATTCATTGAACTTGGACACTTTGATTCCCTTTTCATGTAGGATTCAACTTTCTAGTAGCAATCAACTTCTCAAAAAGATCTTCTAGATAGACTTTTCTTTCTCTTGTTGGATTTGAATTGCACACTAAGATTGTTCCACCTCTTTCCTTCTCCTTGTAGGATTCTTCTTGGACATTCCTTATAGGAATAAGAGCATTAAATATTGCTTGATCACCAAGATTTTGACTTTATTACAATAAATATTAAATCCTACAAAATAAAGTAAAACATATTAATTTAATAAACTAATATAATTAAAAGGACAAAATTAGGGATAATTAAATGTATGAATTATGTTTCTATCAAATTCCCCCATACCTAAATCTTGCTCGTCCTCGAGTAAAAAAAATAAAATAAAACAAAAATTACAATACCCCATTTTCGTAGGAAACACGATTGCACTTAGCATGTGCAACAAGCCTTTAAGCCCCAAGGTTACCCCAAGTGGACGAGTTGTGTCTCGTGAGGGTTTGTAGTGAATATACCCACAAAATTAAAAAATACTTTTGGGTTCAACAAATTATGAAATTGAAAGAAAACTTCTAAATATTTATGGGCATTATACATAAGCAAGATTAAATTCAAAATCACACTTTCATCTTATCAAAAATACTTGATCTTCATTTTAGACACCATCCTTCATTAAATCAATTTCATGTGATGCATGCATGTGTATGTGATGTAACTCTTAGTAGGGATTTTTATTATGAAAATCGAGCAAACTCTTTTTTTTCCTTTCCTTTTCTCCATTTTTTTTCTTGACATGTGCAATGTCTCATTTTCTTAGGCTTTTCAGAGTTACCCATGTAGAGCGAGCGTTGGACCAATGACTCCCAAACCAGATGGCTTTAGGACACTAGGTGTAGAGACACCCCTAAGGATTTACTAACTCGAGTAATAAATGCCACAAAATTAGACTAGTCAAGCTGCTTTTATCCATCATGCTTTTCAGCGTAATATCGATGCTTCCTGAGGCTTGGATACCCAGTTATTTCGTTTAATGGACATTGAAGCAATTATTTATTTCTTTTTTCATTCTTTCTTTTTTTTTCTTTCTTTTTTCAACTTTTCTCAACTTTATTTTTTTTCATTCTTTCTTCTTCTTTTTTTTCTTGAAATTACTCGAATCATGATTTATACCCCACAACTAAGAATTAGTGCAAACGTGAAGTGCAAAAATGCTTGTGAAATTAATTTTAAATCTAGATGATGTTTCGAACTAAGATTTCGTATCTTATCAAAAATTCAAGAGTTCTAAATCTTGCAATATTACTCATGAGTTTTGCTCCACAAACACTTATTAGAATTAATTCAATTCATAAAAAGTCAAACAAAATTTTTAATTTGTTAATTTTTTTACTTTTTTGTGTTTTTTTATTTTTTTTTCGTAAAAATAAAAAAAATTCTAATACAAACAAACTCCCCCATACCTAAATCATGCATTGTCCCCAATGTATGCAAATGAAGAAAAGAGAACAAAAATGTGAAAGAATTGTACCTTGTATGCGGGGCATTTGTTCTGCAAGAAAATGTGGTGAGAAAGAAAACAAATGTACATATCTACAAATTTTATAAATCCTAAAAATTATGTGACTAAAAATGAATGTTACAAACGGATAAGTGAGTGTGAACTTTTTATTATTTTCAGGAGGTCTAGGAAATTGAAAATAATCAGAATTTTCATCACAATTATGCTGCAAGTTTACCTCAAGAAAAATTTCATTAACATGTTCAAATGATGAAAGAATTGGTTCAAATACATGTTCTAGTTTAGTTAACTTATTTGTAGTGGATCTCAACGGTTCATTGACCTTATCTAGATATTCAGATTCATTCCAATTTTGGTCAAGGTGATTTAAGAAAAAATCACTTGGATCTTTTTCAATTAGGAGTCTATTTTCAATTATCTCTTGGGTCAATGACAACTCTTGGATCATGTTTACTTTAATGGGCTGGTCCAAAAAATTAGTGAGTGATTTTTTAGGAATAAGTCTTTCAGGATATGGAACTTTAGGCTTATAGACTTTTTTAACTGACTCATTAAATGCAACATGGTCAATTTTAGGCATAGACTCATAATTTTTAGACTCCTCAAATTCACTTGACTCAAATTGTGTAGAATTGAATATAAAATTTTCATTTTTCTCATCATTTTCACAATCATTAAGATTTTCAAAATTAACCTCAGAGTTATTAGAAAATTCACCCACCTCTTGTTCATTTATTATGGTGGCTAATCTATTCATTTGAATTTCTGAACGAGATATAACTTGATCCATGCTAAATTGATCTTCCATTAAAACTTCCATAGCTTTCTCTAAGGCACTAAGTCTTTCATCTACTTCATTTGATATTTCTTGTGAATATTGAGGTTCTGGATCCGAATATGGATATGAATATGAATATGGATATGGATATGAACTTAGATAAGAATTTTCATAACTTGGAAAAAAATTGATTTACTTGGTGTGCATTAAAATTTTCACAGGGTTCTTGATTCCAAGTAAAATTATTATTCCAACTATAATAAGAATCCATTTTTCCACAAATAACAAAACAAATAGACAACTAACCACGAAAGTCGCACAAAAAAATATAAAAAAAACAAAAACAAAAAAAACAAAAAAAACAAAAAAAACAAAAATACTATATTTTTTTTAAAAAATATGGAGATACGAAGTACCGAAGAAAGCGCAGCAACAAAATCATTATCTTTTCGCTCCTTCGATCCGCTTCAATAATCCTGAAAAAAAATTAGAAGAGAAAAAAAAACTAATTCGAATAAATAAAAATTAAGGAATATAAAATTAAGTCTAGTCCCCGGCAACGACGTCAAAAACTTGATGTGATAAAATATGTAACTGCAAGTGCACAGTGTCAAATTGAAGAACTGGCAAGTACAGGTAGAACCCACAAAGACTAGATTAATTCTTTAATATATCCTTAATTAATATTTTAGGCAAATTAAAAATAAAAATGGTGGAGAAGATTTTTTAACTAAATTATGTAAACTATTAATTAATGACGAAAACTATTAATGAGAAAAGATACCTAGGAATTAGAATCCACCAAATATTAACATAATAAATAATTTCTTATTTTCTAAATCAATTCCCAAATTATTTCCCCTTCCCTTTAAAAATAATGATTCATATAACTAATATGGGCAAGCATAAGTTATGAAAAATTCACAGATTAACTATAACTTATCAAAACCTCGCAATCAATATAAAAATCATATGCAATTTATGCGGAGGAAAATATGAAGGTGAGAATAATTAGGCATTAATTTTGGAACGGAAAGAAAATATTATTATGAAATACTTAGCTTCATCATAATCCTAGGTATTAGAAATTTAGCTAGCCATGGAATTAAAAACAAAAACAAATAATATTAGTACTACTATTCGCATGAAATAAGAACAGTAATTAAAAAAGAGAATTTCTATTATATAAATAAAAGAAAGTGACAATTACTCCCTGATAGTAGTACCACAACTGATTGGAATAAGAGAAAGGACAAACTCTAAATATCTTACTCCTTCATACACTAGTGAAAACTGAGAAAAAGAAAATAACAAGTGGTGTCTTTCTCTAAAACAAGAGGCCTATTTATAGGAAAATTAACTTTGAACCCTAATTTAGATTTATTGAACTTAGACACTTTGATTCCCTTTCCATGTAGGATTCAACTTCCTAGTAGCAATCAACTTCTCAAAAAGATCTTCTAGATAGACTTTTCTTTCTCTTGTTGGATTTGAATTGCACACTAAGATTGTTCCACATATTTTTTTCTCCTTGTAGGATTCTTCTTGGACATTCTTTATACGAATAAGAGCATTAAATATTGCTTGATCACCAAAATTTTGACTTTATTGCAATAAATATTAAATCCTACAAAATAAAGTAAAACATATTAATTTAATAAACTAATATAATTAAAAGGACAAAATTAGGGATAATTAAATGTATGAATTACGTTTCTATCAAATTCCCCCATACCTAAATTTTGCTCGTCCTCGAGTAAAAAAAATAAAAATAAAACAAAAATTACAATACCCCATTTTCGTAGGAAACACGATTGCATTTAGCATGTGCAACAAGCCTTTAAACTCCAAGGTTACCTCAAGTGGACGAGTTGTGTCTCGTGAGGGTTTGTAGTGAATATACCCACAAAATTTAAAAATACTTTTGGGTTCAACAAATTATGAAATTGAAAGAAAACTTCTAAATATTTATGGGCATTATACATAAGCAAAATTAAATTCAAAATCACACTTTCATCTTATCAAAAATACTCGATCTTCATTTTAGACATCATCCTTCATTAAATCAATTTCATGTGATGCATGCATGTGTATGTGATGTAACTCTTAGTAGGGATTTTTACCATGAAAATCAAGCAAACTCTTTTTTTCTTTGTCTCCTTTTTTTTCCTTCCTTTTCTCCATTTTTTTTTCTTGACTTGTGCAATGTCTCATTTTCTTAGGCTTTTCAGAGTTATCCATGTAGAGCGAGCGTTGGACCAATGACTCCCAAACCAGATGGCTTTAGGGCACTAGGTGTAGAGACACCCCTAAGGATTTACTAACTCGAGTAAAAAAGGCCACAAAATTAGAATAGTCAAGCTGCTTTTATCCATCATACTTTTCAGCGTGAATATCGATGCTTCCCGAGGCTTGGATACCCAGTTATTTTGTTGAATGGACATTGAAGCAGTTATTTATTTCTTTTTTCATTCTTTTTTTTTTCTTTCTTTTTTCAACTTTTCTCAACTTCATTTTTTTCATTCTTTCTTCTTCTTTTTTTTCTTGAAATTACTCGAATCATGATTTGTACCCCACAACTAAGAATTAGTGCAAACGTAAAGTGCAAAAATGCTTGTGAAATTAATTTTAAATCCAGATGATGTTTCGAACTAAGATTTCGTATCTTATCAAAAATTCAAGAGTTCTAAATCTTTCAATATTACTCATGAGTTATGCTCCACAAACACTTATTAGAATTAATTCAATTCATAAAAAGTCAAACCAAATACTCTTCCTTGGTAGACTTAGGTAATGATGGACTGAAAGTGGACGCTTCAAACGCCGAAGAGTACAAATACTCTTCCTCGGATAACACAACCCTCTTCATTTTCTTTTTCTGTCTAGATGGTCTGGCAGTAAAGTGAGATGGAACCGTCGTTTGGTCATCGTCAGAATTGATAAGTGATCGCTTGTTCGTACGGGTTCTCATGGTGATTGAAGATGTTAGATAAGAAGAACAAATGAAGCGTAAGATGAGAGAGTAATAATCAGAGGATAGAAAGAGAATGGAAAGATACAAAATATATAAAAGTGAATGCATGTATGTATCTTGATATCTTTTAAATCCATACGTCTCCCAAGACCTTACGTTTCCCAAGAAACACAACTGACTCGTCTTTTTAATTTTTAAAAAAACCATAATGATAGGCATGTACGCATACGTCTCCCAATAAACTAGGCAGCCGTCCGATCTTTTCGGTTTCCAAAGCTAATTATGATATACGCCTTGATTCTCGCGTCCATTAAGTGACCACCCGAAAATATAATTATCCTAATTATTAACAATTAATACGATAGACATGAAATACTAGGATAATATAAAAAAAATCATGCAGTACACATTCCAAGTTCTCTACGTAACATACAAGATCTATCTTCACTCAAAGGTTTAGTAAAAATATCTGCAATTTGATTTTCAGTTGGAATAAAAATCAATTTAATTAAACCTTTGGACACATTGTCTCTTAAAAATGATGTCTTACTTCTATATGCTTTGTACGTGAATGTAACACGAGATTTTTGGATATGTCTATAGAACTAGAGTTATCACAATAAATTGGCACACAATCACATAATATGTCAAAATCACATAGAGTTTGTCTCATCCATAAAATTTGTGAACAGCAACTTCTTGCAGCTAAGTATTCACCCTCAGTAGTTGAAAGAGCCACTGAGGTTTACTTTTTACTATGCCATAACACGAGACTTTGTCCCAAGAAGTTACAAGCTCCACTCATACTTTTTCTATCAATTTGACATCCTGCATAGTCAGCATCTGAATAACTAATAAGTTTAAAATGATTGGAAATTGGATAAAACAACCCTAAATTTATTGTACCACTTAAATATTTATAAATCATTTTAACAACATTTAAATTAGATTCTTTTGGATTAGCTTGAAACCTTGCATATAGACAAACACTATACATTATATCAGGTCTAGAAGCAGATAAATATAGTAAACATCCAATCATACCTCGATATTTTGTTATATCTACATCAATACCTTTTTCGTCAGTAGTGAGTTTTATTGATGTGCTCATTGGTGTACCTTTCGAGTTTGATCCTTCAAAGCCAAATCTTTTGAGTAGTTCTTTTGTATATTTGGTTTGATGGATATAAATTTTGTCCTTTGTTTGCTTGATTTTAAGTCCCAAAAAGTAGTTGAGTTCACCCATTAAGTTCATATCAAATTCTTTATGCATGCACTTGGAAAACCACTCACAAATGAAATCATTATTAGCACCAAATATTATATCATTTACATATATTTGAACAATAATAATATCGACATTTTTATGCTTAATAAACAATATAGAATCTATCTTACCTCTAACAAACCCATTTGATAAGAGATACTTACTCAATCTTTCGTACCAAGCTCTTGGAGCTTGTTTCAAGCCATAAAGAGCTTTCTTTAGCTTGTACACATGATTAGGATACTTTTCGTGTTCAAATCCAGGAGGCTGTTTGACGTACACTTCTTCATTGATGTATCCATTAAGGAACGCACTTTTTACATCCATTTGATGAAGTTTGAGCTTTTTATAGCAAGCAAAAGCTAACAGAATTCTAATTGATTCCAGCCTTGCTACTGGTGCATAAGTTTCTTCATAGTCGATCCCCTCCTGTTGATTGTATCCTTGAGCTACCAATCTAGCTTTGTAACGAATGATTGTGTCATGCTCATCAAGTTTGTTCTTGAAAACCCATTTCGTACCAATGATGGAAACATCTTTTGGATGAGACATTAGTTCCCACACTTGGCACCTCTCAAAATTTTGAAGTTTTTCTTGCATTGCCTATAGCCAGTTCTCATCAATTATAGCATCCTTTGCAATCTTTGGTTCAACCTGTGACAAAAATGCAGAGAATGCACAGTGATTTTATAAACCTCTCCGTGTGGTTATACCTTTATTGATATCTCCAATAATATTTTCTGGAGGATGATTCTTGATGTATCTAGCTGTTCTTGGCATTTAAAAATTATGCATAACTTCCTCTTGATCATTAGACTCATTTTCTGCATCTTGTAAATCTTTAGGTTCATGTTCATGCTGATCATTCATTTCAGGTTGCTGAATTTGTTCATTCGGTCTCCTGATTTGTTCATTTCGGTTTGCTGAAATGTTGACTATCTCCAAATTACCTGCATCATCTTCACTTTCTTTTGGAAGATCACTGTTAGTCTCATTGAAAGTAATATGAACAGATTCTTCTACACATGACTTTTTAATATTGAAGATGCGATAAGCCTTACTATTTTGAGAATAACCAATAAATATTCCTTCATATGACTTAGCATTAAATTTTCCCAAATTGTCACTTGTATTTAGAATGAAGCATTTAGAACCAAATATTTTTAAGTAACTTATGTTGGGAATTTTATTATTTAAAAGCTCATATGGTGTTTTCAAAATAATAGGACGAATGAGTACTCTATTTAAAATATAACACGATATACTTACAACTTCGGCCCAAAATTTATTTGGAAGCTTACTTTCTTGTAATAGAGTTCTAGCTGTCTCTTGTAGAGTCCTATTCTTCCTTTCCACCACTCCGTTTTGTTGAGGAGTCCTTGGTGCTGAGAATTCATGGCTAATACCTCTTTGATCACAAAAGGTTATAAAATCTTTTTGAAATTCAGTGTCATGGTCACTTCTAATTCTAATGAGTTTGAAACTATATTTTGTTTCAATTTTTCTTATTAATCTTTCAAACTCTTTAAATGCTTTATCCTTAGTTCTCAAGAATAATACCCATGTGTATCTAGAGAAGTCATATACTATTACAAAAGCATAAAACTTACCATTTATACTAGAATGTCTTTCTGGTCCAAATAGATCAAGATGAAGTAATTGTAAGGGAGAAGAAGTTGATACCATGTTCTTTGCCGTAAATGATGTTCTTACATGTTTTCCAAGTTGACATGGAACACAGATTCCCTTCTTTTCATATTTTATTTTCGGCAACCCTTTGACAAGATTCTTTGAGGATAAATTCTTGATTAAGTCCATGTGAACATGTCCCATTCTCTTGTGTCACAAATTAGCCTCATCTTGTACAGATGCTAGACATAATTCTTTACCCTGTTGCTCAAAGTCAATAGTATATACATTTCCTTCTCTTTGTGCAACTAAAGTGATATTGTTAGTACCATGAGAAATAGTGCATTTTTCTTTATCAAAACTAACTTGATGACCATTATCCATTAATTGACTAATACTAATAAGATTAAATTCAAGTCCATTAACAAGATGTACATTATTTATACTTACCTTGCCATTTCCAATTTTACCTTTTCTGATGATTTCGCAAGTTCGATTATCTCCAAACGTGACTGTTCCATTCTTTTTCTTGATGTCTAGTTTCATGAACTTTGATTTATCACCTGTCATGTGACGAGAGCATCCGCTATCAAGAATCCATTTTTGAGATGGAACTCTTGCTTTTAAACATAACTGTCAGGAAAAAATAGTTCATCTTTTTGGTACCCATATCTTTTTGGGTCCATTTGTGTTAGTAACAAGTAAGTCACTCTTTTTAATCCATACCTTTTTAACCTTATTTCGTTTCTTAAAGCAATTTATATCTAAATGACCTTTAATACCACAATGTTTGCAAGTTGTGAAAGGAGAGCAATAATTTAAGCTAAAACGTGATTTTGAGTTTAACATTTTCATATTACTCTTTTTATGCATAGAATTAAAACCAATTCCTTGTCTTTCAAAACTAGGTCTTTGTTTTCCTAATATTACATTTAGATTTTCTTCACCTTGAACAAATTTAGCAAGAGATGATTTTAGTGAGTTTATTTCTTTTTGAAGTTCATTATTAGGACATGCTTTAATAGGAGATTTATCACTAAATGCATCAATACACACATCTCTCATTTTTAGCTCATTAATCAATTTTTGGACTTCACTATTCAAGAAATTTACCTTATTGAAAAGTATTTTGTTATAATTATCTAAATAATCAATCTTAGCAGCCAAAACCTTTTCTTCTTGACATGTGGATTCCTTTTCAATTTCTTTCTTTTCAGCTATTAGTGAATCAACTTCATCCATTAATGTATTAACTAATCCTTTTAAGCTTGCATTCTTTTCTCTTAACTTCTTATTTTCTTGTTCTAAAGAATTTAGTTCATTAGGAGATACCTGATTGGATTCACCTTCAATTCCTACGAAACATACTTGTGCTATCTCATCTTTAGCATCGATCTCCACTTTCGATTCTTCATCACTCCAAGTAATAAAGGCTTTGTTCTTCTTGTTGTCTTTGTAGTTGGTCTTCCCTTTATTCTTTAGTTGAAAACAATCTTTCTTGAAGAGGCCAGTACGTCCACATTCGAAGCACATCTCTTCATTTTGCTTCCTTTGAATTTATTTGAATTGAAGGTATTTCTCCTCTTGTTTTTCCTTTGTAGTAACCCCTTGAGTTTCCTTGACATCATTGCTATTTCTTCATCGGAGTTATCATCAAGTTCCTCTTCATTATCTACAGTAAGAGCTAAAACCTTTCTTCGAGGAGTTTCCTCCTCATCATCATATCTCTTTAACTGATGTTCATATTCTTCTAGTTCACCAAACAAGGTTAAAGTATCCATGGAAGAAATAGTAACAGAATCTTGAAGAGTAGTGATTTTAGAATCAAACCTTTTGGGCATAGCCCTAAGCAACTTACGGTTGATCTCACTTTGAGGAATAATTTTGTCTAGCAATTTCAAGGAGTTTATAAGGACTAGAAATCTTGCTTGAGCTAGCTTGATGGTTTCATCTTTTTCGAGTTTGAACATTTCAAAATCGTGCATAAGCATGCTTAGCTTGACTTCTCGGACTTTTGAAGTACCTTCATGACTTACCACTAAAGTATCCCACATCTCTTTGGCAGTGTTGCATTAGGAGACTTTATCAATCTCGGATTGTACCATGCCGCTGAGAAGTGTGTTCATAGCCTTTGAATCATATGAGACCATGTAGATTTCGGTGGAATCCATTTCTAGCAGAATATATCTTTGGTGTCCCATCATATCTTCGTAGAACAACTGGTCCATTCTCCACAACCCACCATTCCCAAGGATCTCTTTTAAGATAGATCCTTATTCGGAATTTCTAGAAGTTGTAATTTTCTGTGCCAAACAGCAAATGAGGTCTATTGGTTGATTGACCTTCTTGATTGTTGTTTCCGAACTGTGTCATGTCAGAATCTTTCCCTACAAGTCACCTTTAAGACCAAGATAAGTAGAGCCAAGCTCTGATACCAAATAAAATTAACTAGGCACACTTAGAAGGGGGGTTGAATAAGTGTAGGAGCAATCTATGGCCAACTTTTAAAAACTATTAATTTTAGGCTACTAAAATGATTGAAATCAGTTTACTGAATTAATATAGCCTTTTTAATAAAATATTTGATGTTAAAGAATTATCTAAATATAATGCAAGTAGTCAAATTAAGATAATTAATTAACTTATGTGATTTTAAGTAAAGCAAATAATAAAATAAACACCAAGATTTTTACGTGGTTCAACTATTACCCTCTATGATAATAGCCTAGTCCACGTCCAATACCAACTAGTATTGGAGTCTCACTTTATTTATTTCTTTATAAATAAATACAGATTACAAAACATATTCTAAAAAAATTAATTAACAATTAATTTCCCTTGAGCTCTCTTGCTCTTTGTGCATCTATGCACCCTTCAAGAACCTTTGCTTCCTTGAACCTGTTTGTAAACTACTTTTCTAATACACCAGGATTAAAACCTTTAGACTACACTTAGTCTAACAATAGAAAAATCAATACAATATAGAGGTCTATGATCAATACAATAATAATCAAATTAACAATTAAAGACTCAACTATATGCAATGATCAAGTAGCACAAAAATAAGCAATTAATTTCTTATCGAATATCACCTCAAATAATACCAGAAATTAAACTGCTTAGCTTCTTAAGAATTGCACTCAGTAAATCAATTTTGCTCAATAACAATAATAAGTGCAATGATAATTCGTGAGTTCTGTGTTTATTCCAAGCATCAAAATATTCTTTTTATAGCTAACCATATATTACCGTTAATTATAAAGATAAGTCTTGATGGTTTAAACGGTATAGAACTCCTTTAAAAAATAATTCTGTTGAATGCAAAATAGACGTTAAAGAAGTAATGTACGTTGCCACAGAAAAAGAGATCAATTTGAGAAATAATCTCAACCATTTGTTGTAGAATTATCCCACTTAACAAGATTTGACCCATTCTTTTAGAAAACCATGTATACAACAAATCTCCCTTTCTCTCTCGTATATCAAGGTAACAATTTATAATATCTATCCAAAACTAATTTCTTGTGAGTTACCAAAGATTGAATAAGTCAAAAGCCCACAAAAAGATAACCACTTGCTTTCTCTCTCCAAGCATTAACAAAAGTGACGTGTAAAAGAAGACTATCAATCACTTATCATTTCCAATCTCCAAGACACAATTTCTCATAAACCATAATTACCTCTTCCTTGGAAAATGTAAATATCAAATCATCAAAAAGATAAATCCTGCAAGTATACCACATATATTCCCACGTGTATCCAGCGTATCATGCAACATATATAAATATTTCTTCTGACTTTCAAATACAACACAATTCACAGTACGTCATACGTGGCTAAATATATCTATGTAAAATGTACTCCAAATGTGTGATTATAATTTGCATGTAACATGGATAAAACATTTTCATAAAATCATTTAAAAACATTTTTCATTTAAGACATATAAAAATGCAAATAATATGTCCTAGAGCCTTTAAATGAAAAATCAATTACTATGCAATTGACCTTACATTGATTTTCCTAGAAAAGAGAAAATCCTTCAAATTCTTGAATATCCAATCAAAGCTCTTTATCACCAAAATACCAATATCATTTCTAAGAGAAAATCCTTCAAATTCTTGAATATTCAATCAAAGCTCTTTATCACCAAAATACCTGAAAAACCATAAAACAATTTAGTACATGAACATTTCATCATCAAAACATAAGGCTAGAATATGACTAAGTCAACATTCTCCCCCTTTTTGATGATGAAAACCCAAAATCATTTACTCCCCCTAAACCCATGTACCAATATCATTTCTCTTCCCCTTTGAAAGTGGACGCTTCAGACGCCAAAGAGTCCAAATACTCTTCCTCGGATGACACAACCCTCTTTATTTTCTTTTTCTGTCTAGATGGTCCGGCAGTAGAGTGAGATGGAATCGTCGTCTGGTCATCGTCAGAATCGATAAGTGATCACTTGTTCGTACGGGTTCTTATGTTGATTGAAGATGTTAGATGAGAAGAACAAATGAAGCGTAAGATGAGAGAGTAATAATCAAAGGATAGAAAGAGAATGGAAAGATACAAAATATATAAAAGTGAATGCATGTATGTATCTTGATATCTTTTAAATCCATACGTCTCCCAAGACCTTACGTTTCTCAAGAAACACATCTGACTCGTCTTTTTAATTTTCAAAAAAACCATAATGATAGGCATGTACGCATACGTCTCCCAATAAACTAGGCAGCCATCTGATCTTTTTGGTTTCCAAAGCTAATTATGATATACGCCTTGATTCTCGCGTCCATTAAGTGACCACCCGAAAATATAATTATCCTAATTATTAACAATTAATACGATAGACATGAAATACTAGGATAATATAAAAAAATCATGCAGTACACATTCCAAGTTCTCTACGTAACATACAAGATCTATCTTCACTCAAAGGTTTAGTAAAAATATCTGCAATTTGATTTTCAGTTGGAATAAAAATCAATTTAATTAAACCTTTTGACACATTGTCTCTTAAAAAATGATGCCTTACTTCTATATGCTTTGTACGTGAATGTAACATAAGATTTTTGGATATGCCTATAGCACTAGAGTTATCACAATAAATAGGCACACAATCACATAATATGTCAAAATCACATAGAGTTTGTCTCATCCATAAAATTTGTGAACAGCAATTTCTTGCAGCTAAGTATTCACCCTCAGTAGTTGAAAAAGCCACTGAGGTTTGCTTTTTACTATGCCATGACACGAGACATTGTCCCAAGAAAGTACAAGCACCACTCGTACTTTTTCTATCAATTTGACATCCTGCATAGTCAGCATCTGAATAACCAATTAGTTCAAAATGATTGGAAATTGGATAAAACAACCCTAAATTTATTGTACCACTTAAATATTTATAAATCATTTTAACAGCATTTAAATGAGATTCTTTTGGATTAGCTCGAAACCTTGCACATAGATAAACACTATACATTATATCGGGTCTAGAAGCAGTTAAATATAGTAAACATCCAATCATACCTCGATATTTTGTTATATCTACATCAATACCTTTTTCGTCAGTGGTGAGTTTTATTGATGTGCTCATTGGTGTACCTTTCGAGTTTGATTCTTCAAAGCCAAATTTTTGAGTAGTTCTTTTGTGTATTTGGTTTGAGGGATGTAAATTATGTCCTTTGTTTGCTTGATTTGAAGTCCCAAAAAGTAGTTGAGTTCACCCATTAAGCTCATATCAAATTCTTTATGCATGCACTTGGAAAACCACTCACAAAGAAAATCATTAGTAGCACCAAATATTATATCATCTACATATATTTGAACAATAATAATATCGACATTTTTATGCTTAATAAACAATGTAAAATCTATCTTACCTCTAATAAACCCATTTGATAAGAGATACTTACTCAATCTTTCGTACCAAGCTCTTTGAGCTTGTTTCAAGCCATAAAGAGCTTTCTTTAGCTTGTACACATGATTAGGATACTTTCCGTGTTCAAATCCAGGAGGCTATTTGACGTACACTTCTTCATTGATGTATCCATTAAGGAACACACTTTTTACATCCATTTGATGAAGTTTGAACTTTTTATAGCAAGCAAAAGCTAACAGAATTCTAATTGATTCCAACCTTGCTACTGGTGCAAAAGTTTCTTCATAGTTGATCCCCTCCTGTTGATTGTATCCTTGAGCTACCAATCTAGCTTTGTTACAAATGATTGTGCCGTGCTCATCAAGTTTGTTCTTGAAAACCCATTTCGTACCAATGATGAAAACATCTTTTGGAGGAGACATTAGTTCCCACACTTGGCAGCTCTCAAATTGTTGAAGTTCTTCTTGCATTGCCAATAGCCAGTTCTCATCAATTATAACATCCTTTGCATTCTTTGGTTCAACCTGTGACAAAAATGCAGAGAATGCACAGTGATTTTGTAAACCTCTCCGTGTGATTATACCTTTATTGATATCTCCAATAATATTTTTTGGAGGATGATTCTTGATGTATATAGTTGTTCTTAGCATTTGGATGTTATGCATAACTTCCTCTTGATCATTAGACTCATTTTCAGCATCCTGTAAATCTTCAGGTTCATGTTCATGCTGATCATTCATTTCAGGTTGCTGAATTTGTTCATTCGGTCTCCTCATTTGTTCATTTCGGTTTGCTGAAATGTTGACTATTATTAATTTGTTAAAGTAAATTTAATACATTAAAACTCAGCTTAAAAAAAATCATCAACAATCAATATAATGATCAATATTTCATAATGAATAAATGTACTACTAATTAAAATCTTGTTATTTCATAATCATCAATAATCAATATAATGACAATTTTACTCTTTTTAGTATAAAAGGCCTAAATATAAATTAATACCATGATCTTTAAGTTTATTTCATAATCATCAATATTCAATATAATTAAATTTTTAAACCAAAAGGGTAAAATTTTCATTACATTTAGGGAATTGATATTTTTACAAGTAAATTAGATAGTTCCACAAGCTCTTCCTCACATGGATAGTAAGTGAGTTCCACTTAGAGATGCATAAAAATCCCGGGGCCCACAACCTAGGCTTGATTAGGCTAGGCTTGGCTTAGTCAATGTTCGGCCTGGTCAAGGCTTGGACCAGACACATCTCACTTGTAAGGCTTGAAAAGGCTGCCTTAATTAATATGACATAAATATGACATCGACATGCCTGATCAATGAATTTGTCTAGTGATCCTGATCATTTTGGGACAAAGAAAATTTTTATCATTAAACATACTTGTTAAGATAGAGGGAATAACTTAATTTGAGTCAATTCATTCGAGTCAAGTAGACCAATTAAATTAATTTAATTCAATTACAGAAATTGGATAGCCTCATTAAATTAATTTAATTCAATTACAAAAATTGGATATCCTCTTGACTTATTATATATAGTTATTATATATAGTTATTGATTATTGATTGTGTTTGCTTACTGGATAAATTTTAGCAAATTCACTAATTCAAAATATGTACGATAAGCTAGGTTGTTAATGACTTTGGAACATAGTATTTCTCAAAATATAATTTTTTTTAATGTTTTATACTATTTCTTAACTATTCTTTCTGTTTTAGAATTAGCTAGAGATGTATTTTGATTTTTTAAAGTTAATTAGTGAAATCCTAAAATTCAAAATTGATATAAAGTTATTTAGTTGTAATAGAAACAAATATAACAATTGTAAACTAACTATAAAGTAGTATTAATTATCATCATTGTTGCTTCAAAACTTGAATGAAATTATAGCAATTTTGAGTTTTAGGATTTCCCAAATTAACTGTATAAAACAAAATGTATATTTAATTTTGGAACATGGGTAGTAATATTTTTGATCAAAAATAAAATATCAGTTGACTTTTGAATTTTGACTTATTCTTAACGTATACTACAATTATTCTTGGACACATTTAAACATATTTTTCTAATATTAATATTTATTAAAAAGAAAAACATATAAACTTAATTAAATATAAGTATGCATTTGGCAATATCAACCTTTGGAAAAAAGATACAAATTCAAAAGAAAAATAAATTCAAAAAGTGAAATGAGATTCTCTTTTTAATTCTACTTTATTTTTGGGAAATTATCCAATAAAAAATATTATATATATATTCTTAAACAATAATATAATAATCCATCAACAAGCTTGCAAATTAGAATTAAAATCATTCCACCAAAATAAAAAATAGTATTCCCTCTGTCCCACAAAGGATATTTATAGTACAAAAATAAAAAAAAATTCGCTAAATGATATGTAAAGTGCATAGTTCAAATTTAAAATATTTTATAAAGTATATTTAACCCTAAAAAATACTTTATTAAAAGCAGTTCATTTTTTTAACCGTATAATGAAAAATCAACACAATATATATAGGAGCAGAATGGATACACGACTTTTGGAATATTTCTTTTTGATGACTTACTTCAATGGTTTATCAATTATCAAGGACTTTAAAATAATTTAGTTATTAAGATAACTTACGATTGAATATACTCTTGATATTTTTTATTAAACTGTTCAAAAGATTGAAATATATTAAAATTATAATATGTTAAAAAAAGTTGAAACAATTAAAATAATAGAACTATAGTAATTATTTAAAACAAAGTACAAGAAAAATGATCAATTATAACAACGCTAGTGGATACCATATAAGATCCTGAAATACAGTTATATTTCCAAAATAATAATATAATAAGCATATCAAAACTGTTCTTCCAGACAAGCAACAGAATAACAAGTTGTCGTGATAACGCCATATCCAAATTTGAACAATTTATCTTCTAGAATTTATGCACTAAAAAAGTCTCAAGAACGCAAAAAAAAAATCTCTTAGATGGAGAAAACGAAATCTCCTAAGAGATGATAATGAAATTCCTTCACTAAAGAGAAATAAATCAATAATTCCATGAAGAAAACAAGTCCTACAAAAAGAAAAACAAATTGAACAAGAAAAGGATAATACTTCTATATAGAATAAGTTCATCCCAAAGAGCACATAATTCTCTAATTATAGTCCAATCCATATATTTTATGTTAATCCCAATTTTTTTTACTTTTAATATAAATATTCTCCGTTGACTCATGCAAAAAATTGTTGATTGTGTAATTATAGTAAATAGATAATGTTATCATTATTATTCATGTAAGTAGACATTTTTTAATTGTATATAACTACCATTTATTTAATAAAAATATAAAAGATATACTACTTAATAATATTATTTGGTCTTTCATCAAGATTTCATTAAAATTAACTATATTTGGTTGGCTCTTAATATTAAATAACAAACTAAAGAAAAATGTCAAGATCATTCCACACACATCCATCTCCTCAATCACAACACAAAATAGCAAAAATTACAATATATTAAGAAATATACTTTCAAACTCCATCAAAATCAACAACATTATTTTAATTGATAAGAATCTTGTACATCAAGATCTTTATTTGAAAATTGTGACATCTCTAACAATTGTAAAAACAAGTGCAGGAGTACGAGCCAAAAGATTTGGGAGTGCATACACCATTTCCATTGTGTTTTTGAAGGTGTTCGGGAGCGTTTTACCGATCCTCATTTGGGCCGAAGCCCACGAAGATGTTGGAGGTGTTCGGGTCGGCATTTGAGCCATCTTAGGCCGAAGTCGAACCCGGTCTTGTGGTGTTCGGGGTCGGGTCTTCGAGTCCTTTGGGCCGAAGTCCAGACCAGGTTATAGGACCGCTTGGGCCTGCACAGTGGGCTCCCCTGCGTGCAGAGTTCGTGTGCCTAATCAGAATTAAATAAGGTAACTCCAAAGGTAGTGGTGGGATTGGATTCTACTTGCACCTTTTAAGGAGATTGTGTTGGACCCAAGTTATGCTAATTACCATACGCTAAGAGTCCTAATCCGACTGGGAGAAGGATTCTAAGGTGGTGAGTACTATAAATACAAGGCCAATGTTATCATGATGAGATAATACCTACTTTTGAGCACTAAACACTTAGCCTCCATTGTTTACTCTTGTAACGGTCTGTACTCATTCTCACACCGGAGCTATCCCCCGGCGGCACAAGCCGTCAAGCTTCTGTGTGATCTGTTACTGTGTAGGTTCTAGCGCGTGGATTCTGTGATTGGACGCGCCGGCGAAACTTGGCGTTAACATTGGCGCTAGAAGGAGTGGCTTAGTGCTTAAAACAATCACAATCAGATTCTTTTCCGGCGAGAAACGATGACGAGTGTGGAGTATGCAGATTTCGACCGTGAAAAGTCCAAGACACACCAGACCACTCAGGTGAGAGGATCGGTGAAAGACAGATTGGGTTCCAGAATTCAGGACGATCAGAGGGAGCAGGCTGGCTCCCCCCGATGATGGCTCTTCCAGGAAAGCCAACGTACCCCCAACCAGGCTAGTCGGATGGACAAAGCTAATTCACGAGCGTTGGAGGTGCATGAAAAGAGCCGTACACAAGGTAGTCGAGATCAAAGAGAATTCATCCTGCAGAAAAAGATGCAGCAAAATAAGGATGCCATGATGGCCTTATGTCTTCAACAAGAGGAGCTCGAACTACAGATGACTAACATTGCCGGGGAACAGGAGGCATCCTCCAAGAGGCGTAGGCACCATAGCCGGTCTCGGTCTCCCCGAAGGGCAGAGGCTGGTAGGGAGAGGAGCAGATACCGGAGTCGTTCGAGGGATGGCCGAAGCCAGAGGAGGTGCCAATCAGCATGGCGCCGATCAGAACACCAAGGCAGATCTGGACAGAGGAGGGGAGTCGAGATTCCCGAACGTGAGAGGGACAGACCCTGATCGTCCCCTCATGAAGGAGAGTCCGACCCCCTCGCTCGAAGGATAGCTGCTATTGGCCAAAAGCCCAACGGGGGAGCCCTCGGCCTGTATAGGGTCACCCTTTTCGCCGATAATTAATCGGGAGACAGCTGACCCCAAAAGGAAGATGCCCCCAATGGAGACTTATGACGAGTTGGGGGATCCTTACGACCATTCTGATGGGTATGACAGGTTGATGACGTATTATGGCCATTCTGATGCGGCCAAGTGTCACATGTTCACCACCACCCTGAAGAAGAGCACCCGGGAATGGATGGGAACCCTGGCGTCAGGGTCAATAAGCTCGTGGAAGAACCTTCGGGAAAAGTTTCATGCGCGGTTCGGGAGTAATAAGAGACGGGGAAAGATCACAGCATCCCTCATGCAGGTTAGGCAGAGATCAGATGAGAGCCTGGGCCAGTACGTTAAAAGGTTCCGAGAGGCTGTGGGGTCGGTGGCAGAGTTGAACTCCCCACAAGCCTTGGGATTCTTCACAACCGGGCTAGACATTGGGAAATCAAAGAAGCTGATGAAGGACTTGGTGATCAACCCTCCAGCGGATTTAACAAAAGCGTTCCACAGGGCCGAGGGTCACATAGCAATTGAGGAAGCAATGGGGAATTTTCAAACCACAATCCTAGTCATATGACAAGTCTAGAGATCGGGACTAACAGAGCTATCAGAAGTCAGACACCCAGGGTAGGTCGGACAATTACAGTTAAAGGAACTATAACGGAGGGGGGTCGGGCAGTGGAAGGCCACCCTTCCCAAACAAAAATGTCAACAAAGTGTACACTGCACTCACTACGGATCGGTCCAAGATACTGGAGGAGATACGAAACAAGCCTTTTTTCGAACCATGCCAAACTGTCACAAAGCCGGGGAAAAGGGGTCGAAACAAGTACTGTGCGTATCACCAGAGTCGAGGTCACACGACGGAAGATTGCAACAACTTGAAAGACTTGATAGAAAAGAATGTACAGAACGTGCAGTTGGTGCAGTACGTAGTTGGCAGAGAAGGATCGAAAGCTCCTCGAGAGGACACCAGAGAACCTCCCTGAGAAGCACAGCCGCAACCGAACCCACCAGCCCGAGGAGTTATCGATCTGATATCGGGCGGGTCAGTAGGGCGTGTAACCGGTAGGAAGAGGAGTGGGCATCTCGAAGCCGTACTGTCACTAGCCGGCTCCTCGTCCAGGAATGACATGCCATACTCAGGCACGACCATCTCCTTCTCAGATGACGACTACCCTATTGATCACATTGAACCGCACGACGGGGCACTGGTTATAACAGCTCAGGTCGGGCCGGTTGACAGAAGCGAATGATGATCGATAACGGGTCCTCAGTCAACATACTCTACACACATGCCTACCAGAGGATGGAGTTCGGAGAAAAGAAGATGGAATTAGGAGGAGAAGGCCCATTATACGGCTTCAGTGGCGACCCGGTTCGTGTGTCGGGAACGATAGAGCTTCCAATCCGATTCGGTACGGCCCCTCAGCAGACAGAAATTATGGTAAAGTTTTTTGTGGTACAAGTGGATTCGGCTTACAACGCCATCTTGGGGAGGCCTACTCTAGCAGCACTGCAGGTAGTAACATCTATACCCCACTTCAAAATAAAGTTTTCGACACCGAACGGGATAGAGGAGGTAAAAGGAAATCTCGATATTGCCCGAAGGTGTTATCGAAATACTTTAATATCTTCAGGAGTCGGGGTCAGTAAACAGAAACAGACAATGACCATTGAGTTAGAGCTGTTCACCGAGGGAAGTACCGAACCCATGGCTCTACCGGCCGAAGAAACGGAGGATGTCGAGTTAATACCAGGGAATCCAGACAAACTGATCAAGATCGGGGTGGGATTAACTGAACTGCTGCGAACAGGTCTGGTAGAATTACTTAGGGTATACGCCGACATCTTTGCGTGGGAACCCAGCGACATGCCCGAGGTAAGCAAATTAGTAGCACTACATAGGCTTCATACCGACCCGAAGAAGAAGCCACTGATACAGAAAAGAAGGATCTTTGCCCCAGAAAGACAGAGGATCATAGACGAAGAGGTTGCTAAACTGTTAGAGGCAGGGTTCATCTTCGAGATCGACTATCCTGAATGGCTGGCGAATGTGGTATTGGTTCAGAAGAAAAATGGGAAGTGGAGGATGTGCATCGACTACACAGACCTAAACAAGGCATGCCCTAAAGACTTCTATCCCTTACCCAACATAGACCAGCTGATTGATGCCACTTCAGGATATGGAATGCTAAGTTTCATGGACGCTTTCTCGGGGTATCACCAAATCTCGATGAATAAGAAGGATATCCCGAAGACTAGCTTCATCACTCATCGGGCTATATACGCGTATCGAAAGATGACCTTTGGACTACTGAACTCGGGGACGACCTACCAACGGATGATGAACTTCGTGTTTAGGAAACAGCTGGGGCGTAGTATGGAAGTCTACGTGGATGACATGATCGTCAAAAGCATGTCAGTCCGGGATCATCTAGAGGATTTAGCAGACTGCTTCAAGATGGTAAGGCAATACAATCTGATACTGAACCCGACCAAATGTACCTTCGGATTGGGTTCAGGAAAATTTCTGGGATATCTGGTCAGTAAAAGGGGAATCGAAGCCAATCCAGAAAAAATCTCAGCGATCTTAAACATGAAATCTCCAAAGACATACAAAGATGTCCAGAGGTTGACGGGCCGAATCGCAGCCCTCCGGAGATTCATGTTAAGGTCAGCTGAAAGATGCCTACCCTTCTTCGACACCCTCAAAGGATCGAAAAATGATAAAAGTTTCACGTGGAATTCGGAATGCGAAGACGCATTCCAAGAGATCAAAAGGTATTTGGGTTCGACACCATTATTGATGAAACCAGTTCCCTCATAACCTTTATACTTATACTTGGCTGCCAGCCCGATGGTGTAGGGTTTCGGCATAGAAAACGCAGCGGAAATTGAACAATTCAAAGCAATTTTCGAAACCCCAAAACAGGATCCATGCGAAAATCAATTAATTCAGAGGGTAGAAATTTTACCGATTATCAAAGCTAGAATCGCTACGGTCGAATCTCCAACGCAATTCAAGCGGACTGCGTCTCTACGGTATCCACACGAACGCTCTGCACGAATTGTCCTACGATCTGCAGAAGAAGGAATTACGGTACTAGCCACCAAGGAAGGAATTCTGAATTTTCTCTCTAGTCTGTCTCTAAAGAGCGGCTAGGGTTTTTAGGTTATGAATGTGTTGTATTGCTTAATGGAGGCTACATATCATATATATAGCGAACCAAAAAGAATAATTCAAAACCTTAGTTTTATAAAATTCGAATATATATATATATATATATATATATATATATTATATATATCTTAATTAAGTCTTACTTAATTAATATACCTATATATATAAATTATCCTATTAATTTAAATTCGTAATTTAAATACTATCAATCATATTGATATATTTAAATCCTTTAGATTAATTCCCTTTTAATAACGTTCTATGTGTGTGACCCTATAGGTTATTATTACGTTGGCAATAATTTTAAAATCATATTATAAAATTATAAATAGTGAGCGGCATCTAGTAATGCATCACTGCTACCCAAGTAATAATAAGATCGATGATTCGATGCAACCTTTTCGTGACCAATGTTTCAATGTAATCTAATCCTTTTAACCTTAATATCCAAGATTAAACTCGAGTCATGGAATCTGTCACACTCTTCATAATTTAATCTGAGTTTTCTTGATCAATGAGTAGACTATATGAAACAAATCACTATTTGAGCAAGGTCATGCATTTCATAGTCCTACTCAATCAAGAGGCCTATGGATATCATCCCTAATATATAGGAGGGTTAAATTCCATCTAGATCACTCATATTCCTCACACGATTCATGATGTACCCAATAATCACCTTTATAGTCCACCCTGTTAAAGGTGACATTTGACGATATCAAAGTACATATATTCCTGTGTAGTAATATAGTGATTTCAGGTCGGAGGACCATTACATCATTGTCACTATGAGAATTGCCAATGATATTTTACAAAATGTTCCACATAGAATTCTCATGGTGGGTCTGTCCAGTACATCGTTCTCTAACATGTACCTATGCATTGACTTAATATCTCATATATTTATGACCATTGAGATTTGGCCATCAGTCAATCCACATACTAGTCTCAATGCATTATTGTTGTCCCATCAACAATGATACTCGACTAGGGACATTTAAGAACAATGATACTAATAGTAATTATATAATCTCATGTTCAAGTCACATACTTGAAACTATATAATTTGTATCACTATTCTAAGGATTTTTATTATGTTGACATTTATATAACGCAGTAAATGTATCATAATAAAAGCATTCATTTATGCAATCAAATATAATATCAAAATGTTAAGCAATTATATCAAATAATTGGCTTCTAGGGCATAATCTCTAACAGTCTCCCACTTGCACTAGAGCCAATCACTCATGTATCTAATACCCATGGAACTAGTGTGACCGTTGTGCTTCTGCTGCGACAAAGCCTTGGTCAGTGGATCTGCAACATTATCATCTTTTGGTACTCTTCCTATATGTACATCTCCTCTATCAATGATTTCACGGATGAGATGGTACCGCCTAAGTATATGCTTGGATCGTTGGTGAGATCTGGGTTCCTTAGCCTGTGCAATGGCTCCATTGTTATCACAGTATAGCTTAACTGGATCAACAATAGTTGGAACAACACCTAGTTCAGTGATGAACTTTTTAATCCATACAGCCTCCTTGGCCGCATTAGAAGCAGCAATATACTCAGCCTCTGTTGTAGAATCGGCTACTGTCTCCTGCTTGGAACTTTTCCAGCTAACAACACCACCATTAAGGCAAAATACAAAACCTGACTGAGACTTATAATCATCATTATCAGTCTGGAAACTAGCATCTGTGTAACCCTTTACTGCTAGTTCGTCTTCACCTCCATATACCAAGAATGAATCCTTAGTCCTTTTAAGGTACTTGAGGATATTCTTGACTGCTGTCCAGTGACCTTCACCTGGATTCGACTGGTATCTGCTCGTCATGCTCAAAGCATACGAGACATCCGGACGAGTACATATCATTGCATACATGATAGATCCAATTGCTGAAGCATAAGGGATCTTTCTCATACGCTCCTCATCATCTTGTGATTGAGGACATTGGGCCTTAGAGATCTTTACACCATGAGTCATGGGTAAGTGCCTTCTTTTTGCCTCTTGCATGCTGAACCGTTTCAGCACTTTATCAATATATGTACTCTGACTTAGGCCGATCATTTTTCTCGATCTATCTCGATAGATCTTGATACCTAAAATGTAGGCTGCATTGCCTAAATCTTTCATAGAGAAACATTTTCCTAACCATGTTTTTACAGCATGTAATGAAGGAATGTCATTCCCAATAATTAATATGTCGTCAACATATAATATTAGGAATACAATGTGACTCCCACTAACCTTTTTATATACACAAGGTTCATCTTCATTTTTAATGAAACCAAACTCTTTGATTGCTTCATCAAATCGAAGATTCCAACTCCGAGAGGCTTGCTTCAATCCATAAATGGATCGTTGCAGCTTACATACCTTTCCAACATCCTTTGGAATGACAAAACCCTCAGGTTGTGTCATGTACACATCCTCAAGGAGATTTTCGTTAAGGAAAGCAGTTTTGACATCCATCTGCCAGATTTCGTAATCATAAAAAGCTGCAATAGCAAGTAAGATCATGATGGATTTAACCATTGCCACTGGAGAGAAGGTTTCATCATAGTCAACACCTTGAATTTGTTTGAAACCTTTTGCTACCAGTCGGCCTTTATAGGTTTGTACATTACCATCCATGTTGGTTTTCTTCTTGAAAACCCATTTGCACCCGATTGGTTTTACCCCTTCGGGTGGATCAACCAAAGTCCATCCTTGGTTAGTATACATGGATTCCATTTCAGATCTCATGGCTTCAAGCCATCTCTCAGAATCTGGTCCATTCATAGCTTCTTGGTAGGAAGCAGGCTCATCCTGATCTATGAGCATCACATCGCCATTTTGAGTCACAAGATATCCATAATATCTCTCAGGCTCATGGCGTGTCCTACCAGATCTACGAATTTCTTGTGTAATTTGAGCAGGTTCACTTTCCACAACATCTTGTGGTTCATGATCATGTTCCAACTCAGGTTCAATGATATTCTGTTGTTCTTGAATTTCTTCAAGTTCTACTTTCTTCCCACTGTTTCTTTTAGAGACAAATTCTCTTTCTAAAAAAATACCAGTTCGAGCAACAAACACTTTGTTCTCAGAAGGTTTGTAGAAATAATACCCTTTTGTTTCCTTTGGGTATCCCACAAAATTACATTTGTCAGATTTGGGTCCGAGCTTTTCAGAATCCAGACGTTTTACAAACCCCTCGCAACCCCCAATCTTCATGAATGACATACTAGGACGTTTCCCAGTCCACATCTCATATGGTGTCTTCTAAACCATTTTTGTAGGAACACGGTTTAGTGTGAATACAGCTGTCTCTAGGGCATGACCCCAGAAGCTTATTGGAAGATCTGTATGACTCATCATTGATCGTACCATGTCCAACAAGGTTCGATTCCTCCTCTCAGACACACCATTCCATTGTGGTGTTCCAGGTGGAGTGAGCTGTGATATAATACCACACTCCTTTAGAAGGTCATCAAAGTCTTGGCTTAAGTATTCACCTCCTCGATCAGATCGAAGGGCTTTTATGCTTTTGCTAAATTGGTTTTGAACTTCATTTTTGAATTCCTTAAACTTTTCAAAGGATTCGGATTTGTGTCTCATAAGATATACATATCCATATCTATTGAAGTCGTCAGTAAATGTAATGAAGTAATAAAACCTACCTCTTGCTAACGAACTCATGGGTCCACATACATCACTATGTATAAGTCCCAATATATCGCTAGCCCGTTCACTGTGTCCAGTGAAAGGGGCTTTAGTCATCTTTCCTAAAAAACAAGATTCGCATTTTTCATATGATTCAAAATCAAATGAATCCAAAAATCCATCTTTATGGAGTTTTGATATGCGTTTCTCATTTATATGGCCTAAACGACAATGCCAAAGATATGTCGGATTTGAATCATTTGATTTAAATCGTTTTGTATTTATGTTATAGATATGCATTTCCAAATCAAGAATATAAAGATCGTTAAACAATTGTGCAACACCATAGCAAATATCATTTAAGTAAAACGAACAACGATTGTTCTTAATTATAAATGAAAAACCTTTCTTGTCCATACAAGAAACAGAAATAATGTTTTTGCTTATAGCAGGCACAAAATAACAATCCTCTAATTCTAATACTAGCCCAGTGGGCAAAGATAAATGATAAGTTCCTACGGCCAGTGCAGCAACTTTTGCTCCATTCCCAACACGTAGGTCAACCTCTCCTTTTCCCAAAGTCATACTTCTTTGAAGTTCCTGCACATTTACACATATGTGAGAACCACATCCAGTATCCAATACCCATGATGTAGAAGTACACAAGTTAATTTCTATAACATATATACCTGGATCAGAAGTCACACTTCCTTTAGATTTCTTCACTTCTTCCAAATAAGCATGACAATTCCTTTTCCAGTGTCCAGGTTTTCCACAGAAGTGACAATCACCTTCTTTAGCCACCCCACCTTTAGGCTTTAAAGCCTGTTTGGTTTTGGGATTAGGTTTAGCACCAGATTTAGATCCTATCTTCTTCTTGGCTTTCCAATTTCCCTTAGCATTACCCTTTTGCACCATCATTATGGTAGCGGGTCCTGCCTTTTTCATGTTGTTCTCAGCAGTTCTTAACATGCTCAACAACTCAGTAAGGGGTTTCTCAATTTCATTCATTAGATAATTCATAACGAATTGAGAGTAGCTGCTGTTCAATGATTGTAAAACAAGATCAGTTTGGGCTTCTGCAGTGATTGGAAACCTATCAAGGTACTCAATATACCCAATCATTTTTAGCACATGTGGACCAACTGGGTCACGTTCACCCATCTTGCAGTGATACAACGCTTTGCTTGTATCATACCTTTCCCGTCGAGCATGCCCTTGGAACAATTTCTTGAGATGCTCGATCATCTCATAAGCATCCATCAACTCATGTTGCTTCTGAAGCTCAGGGTTCATGGTTGCTAGCATGAGACAACTCATGTTCAGAGCATCATCTTGATGCTTCTTGTAAGCATTATGCTCTGCACGTGGTGCAGTGACAGCTGGTGCTTCAGGAATGGGCCCATCAAGGACATATAGCTTACGCTCCTGTTTGAGGACAATCCTCAAGTTCCTGTGCCAGTCTAGGAAATTAATTCCACTCAGCTTGTCCTTCTCAAGGACTGATCGTAGTGAAAGACTACTTGTATTGTTGATGTTTGCCATTGATATCTACAATTTATAAGTGCCAAAATGATAAGTCAAATTGCAGAGTTGATATTATGTAATTGATAACAGTATATTCAAAATATACTCCCACTATTTTATTCAAATTAATAGCCCTCACCAGTAACTCGGAAAGCATTTTTCTATTAAATCTTTCTAGTGAGCCAAGATCCATATTTCATTATGACTTAAGTTAGCTTTGGCTAATCTCTTAAAACATAATTATTTAGGTAGACAACGCTTTTGTCAAATATATCATATATAACTCTTGGATAGTTTGGTAAACAACATTTGTTTCTAGTCCATCTAATGGTACCCACCAAACTCTATGCCTCTAAGTCTGTAATCCTATTGAGATAACTTAGTTAAGTCGGGCCCAATGATTTTAACAGTTTGGATATCACAATTATCCTATCGCATCTAACCAAGATAAATAGGGTACTTTGCTTTGGCAAACCTACATCTATTGATCAAGGTCTTGATGAGTGTTTTTCATTGGAAGGCATCTGATTTAGACTTAATAATTTAATGAGGGATTTTATAAATTAATTCAGATCTCACCAATTTTAATCTCATTAAACATGCACATTATTTATCATATCACATACAAGCATAAATAAATTGCAAAATTAAATGTGTCACAGTTATGGCCCAATCCACTGTCAATCTTTTCAAGCTAATGAAAGATTGAAGGTCAATCTAAGGTGGTAAAAGACTTTAAAATAAATAGCCTCCTCTCCATCAACATCTTTTCATCGTGTTCTCCATCTTGACATCTTCATCGATTACAGATTATTACATGACATAAAGAAACCTCGAGTTACATTCGAGGGGATTTAGATGAGAAGAGAATATTACATTAGAGTTTATAGAAAGGCACGACATGCAAGCCGTATTTTAAAACCAAAAACCACTAACCTATGGGTCAAAAGGCCATAACTGTGCACCATGCATATCACAATAAGCACATAACAATTTATATATAATTAAAGAAAACTATATATAACATGTAGGGGATGTGACGCCCCCAAATCCAGGTTCTCTAACCTCAGATTCAGTGCTCACGATCTAAGGTAAAAATCCAATTTTTACAATCTTTCCTGATGGGATTTCCAGAAATTGAAAAATTTAAAATAAATTAAAACCATAAACCATTATTATTGGGGACACGACTATCGTGCGAACACGACCATCGTGCGCTACGACGGGGGGGTCCAAGGGGGGGTCTCCCCCTGGCGGTGGTCCGGATTCATATACTCGGTACATATCATATATGTCCAGAATCAATGAATCATATTAAACCGAATCTACAAAACAGAATATCATATACTCAATTTTAGATCGGGAAAATGGTATCATCATATATCATATATATATCAAAATCCAATTTCAGATCGGTAAAATTAGATCATCATATATCATATATATTGATTCCAATTTCAGATCGGTAAAATCAGATTGGAAAAATTTCAGATCGGTAAAATCAGATCATCATATATCATATATATCGATTCCAATTTCAGATCGGTAAAGTCAGATCGGAAAAATTTCAGATCGGTAAAATCAGATCATTATATATCATATATATCGATTCCAATTTCAGATCGGTAAAATCAGATCGGAAAAAAATTTCAGATCGGAAAAATTTTAGATCGAAAAACAACATATATCAAATATATTAAAATCAATAAAACACGCAATCTGAATCAATCATTTCGCAAGTAGCTCTGATACCACTGTAGGGTTTCGGCATAGAAAACGCAGCAGAAATTGAACAATTCAAAGCAATTTCCGAAACCCAAAAACAGGATCCATGCGAAAATCAATTAATTCATAGGGTAGAAATTTTATCGATTATCAAAGCTAGAATCGATGCGGTCGAATCTCCAACGCAATTCAAGCGGACTGCGTCTCTACGGTATCCACACGAACGCTCTGCACGAATCGTCCTACGATCTGCAGAAGAAGGAATTACGGTACTAGCCACCAAGGAAGGAATTCTGAATTTTCTCTCTAGTCTCTCTCTAAAGAGCGGCTAGGGTTTTTAGGTTATGAATGTGTTGTATTGCTTAATAGAGGCTACATATCATATATATAGCGAACCAAAAAGACTATTCAAAACCCTAGTTTTATAAAATCCGAATATATATATATATATATATATATATATATATATATATATATATATATATATATATATATATATATATATATCTTAATTAAGTCTTACTTAATTAATATACCTATATATATAAATTATCCTATTAATTTAAATTCGTAATTTAAATAATATCAATCATATTGATATATTTAAATCCTTTAGATTAATTCCCTTTTAATAACGTTCTATGTGTGTGACCCTATAGGTTATTATTACGTTGGCAATAATTTTAAAATCATATTATAAAATTATAAATAGTGAGCGGCATCTAGTAATGCATCACTGCTACCCAAGTAATAATAAGATCGATGATTCGATGCAACCTTTTCGTGACCAATGTTTCAATGTAATCTAATCCTTTTAACCTTAATATCCAAGATTAAACTCGAGTCATGGAATCTGTCACACTCTTCATAATTTAATCTGAGTTTTCTTGATCAATGAGTAGACTATATGAAACAAATCACTATTTGAGCATGGTCATGCATTTCATAGTCCTACTCAATCAAGAGGCCTATGGATATCATCCCTAATATATAGGAGGGTTAAATTCCATCTAGATCACTCATATTCCTCACACGATTCATGATGTACCCAATAATCACCTTTATAGTCCACCCTGTTAAAGGTGACATTTGATGATATCAAAGTACATAAATTCCCGTGTAGTAATATAGTGATTTCAGGTCGGAGGACCATTACATCATTGTCACTATGAGAATTGCCAATGACATTTTACAAAATGTTCCACATAGAATTCTCATGGTGGGTCTGTCCAGTACATCGTTCTCTAACATGTACCTATGCATTGACTTAATATCTCATATATTTATGACCATTGAGATTTGGCCATCAGTCAATCCACATACTAGTCTCAATGAATTATTGTTGTCCCATCAGCAATGATACTCGACTAGGGACATTTAAGAACAATGATACTAATAGTAATTATATAATCTCATGTTCAAGTCACATACTTGAAACTATATAATTTGTATCACTATTCTAAGGATTTTTATTATGTTGACATTTATATAACGCAGTAAATGTATCATAATAAAAGCATTCATTTATGCAATCAAATATAATATCAAAATGTTAAGCAATTATATCAAATAATTGGCCTCTAGGGCATAATCTCTAACAGATGGCAGTAGGGGCGGCACTGGTAAGGGATAAGGGAGGCAAGCAGTTCCCGGTGTACTACGTCGGCCATGTTCTCAGGGACGCAGAGACGAGATATTCGAACCTGGAAATGTTTGCCTACGCCCTCATCATTGCTAGCAGGAAACTCAGGCACTATTTCCAGGGTCGGTTGATAGTGGTCTACACCAATCAGCCTTTGAAGAAGATCCTGCACAAACCCGAGGTGTCAGGTCGGCTGGCCGCATGGGCGATGGAGTTAACACAGTTTGCTATAGAGTATCACTCCCGATTGGCAATCAAAACGCAGGCTTTGGTAGATTTTGTGGTAGAGTGCTCTTTCACAGAGCCGGAGATGAATATAGTGGTCGAAGCACAACCAGGTCAGACCTCGTGGACTTTATACGTGGATGGGTCATCAACTTCAGATGTCAGCGGAGCAGGGGTCATCCTGACAAGTCCAGAAGGGTTCAAGGTCCAACAAGCTATTCGGTTCGGCTTCAAGGCCACGAACAATGAAGCAGAGTATGAGGTTATCCTAGCAGGGATATGATTGGCCCGAAGCCTAGAGGTATAGAGGCTGATCATCTACAGTGATTCACAGCTGGTGGTCAAGCAGTTATCAGGTGAGTACGAAGCTCGGGGGGCAAGGATGACCAAATATCTGGCCGAGGTAAAGGATAAGCTCACATACTTCACATCGCACAGTTGTCTGGGGGTGGATCGATCAGACAACACCATAGCAGATGCCCTGGCGAGATTGGCAACTACCGAAGCGAGCTCTTTCGATGGATCAGTGTACTTAGAGGTTTTGGAAAAACCCAGTGTCCCGAAGATAGAAATCCTAGCTTTGGACCGACTCAATTGCTGGCTCACTCCTTATATCTCATACTTGGCCGATGTGACCCTCCCTTCGGACCGAATTCTAGCCAGGCAAGTCAAACATCGAAGCTCGAACTTCGTCCTCATAGATGGAGATCTTTACCGAAGGGCCTTTAGCTCTCCACTGCTGAAATGCTTGACTCCTTTAGAGGCAGACTACACACTTCGAGAGGTGCATGAGGGGATCTGTGGGGATCACATGAGAGCAAAATCACTGGCACATAAAATTCTGAGGCAGGGGTATTACTGGTCGACTATCTACACTTAAGCAAAGGAATTTGTCAGGAGGTGCCCCAAGTGCCAACTGAACAGTAACATTCCACATCAACCTCCAGAAGAGCTGTACTCGGTCCTATCTCCAATTCCCTTTGCTGTATGGGGAATTGACATCCTGGGCCTTCTACCAAAAGCTAAGGGACAGGTTAGCTTTGTGATCGTGGCCATTGATTACATGATAAAGTGGCTCGAGGCCAAACCATTGCAAAAGATAACCGAGCAGGAGTGCTTGAAGTTTTTTAAAGAAGAAGTGGTCTACCGGTTCGGCATCCCGATGGCAGTAGTCTCGGACAATGGCAGACAGTTTGTGGGGTCAAAATTCGAGGGCTTTCTGGAGGAGTTAGGGATCTAACACCGAAAGACTTCGGTTGCCCATCCTCAGTCGAATGGTCAAGTGGAAGTAACCAACCGAACCCTGCTCAATGGGATAAAGCGCAGATTGGATGAGTTAAAGGGTCGGTGGCCCGAGGAATTGCTATCTGTTTTGTGGGCGTACCGAACCACTCCAAGGACTACAATTGGGGACTCTCCATTCAGACTGACATTTGGGACCGATGCCCTCATTCCTGTAGAGATCGGATCCCCCACCCTTCGGGTCAGCCAATACAAAGAGTTATACAATGATGAAGGCTTGAGAACAAATCTAGATCTGCTAGATGAAGTCAGGGATTCGGCAATAATAAGGTTGGCAGTCTATCAGCAACGGACAGCCAGACACTACAATCAGAAGGTGAAGCCTAGGAGGTTTGCAGTGGGAGATCTAGTCCTCCGGGAGTCGGAGGCTTCAACCCCCCAGAACACCGGCAAGTTAATGCCTAACTGGGAGGGGCCTTACGAAGTGGTAGGAGTGCCGAAGCCAGGAACATACCGGCTTCGAGCAATGGACGGTTCAGAGGTAAAAAATACATGGCATGCTGGAAGACTTAGAAAATTTTACCAGTGATAGTTGTGTTATTCTTACTTTTATCTATGTAATTGATTCAATTTAAATGATATAAATGAAAGTTCTTATTTCTGTCAATGTTTAACTTCATCTATATTCATGTGTTTCATTACTACTCGAACAGACACGCTTCGGGCACTATCCGATCAAGAGGTTCGGAATGACACCACTGATCGAGATAAGTCCCGAGCATAACTGATCGAGAATTCAATACATTCTTAAAGTATAGATCTCGGGTACTGTCCGATCAAGAGGTTCGGAAAGACACCACTGATCGAGATAAGTCCCGGGTATAACTGTTGGACCCTCCAAGATCAGATAAACTCTAAGAACAATCCGATTAGAAGGTTCAGGTGGACATAACTGATCGAGATTAGTCATAAGTAAATCTGACAACAAACATTCATGGGCCAAAAGTATCTCTCATTTATACTTAGAAAATTTTTACAACCCCGATCGCCTACGATTCGGGCAAAAGTACATAAAAAAATCCTAAGTATTTATTCTACCTGGGGGTCGTCCTCAGCTTCAGACTCGTCATCAGAAGAGTCAAGGATGGAGATATCGAGCCCAGCAGCCATCAGCTTTGCCCTAGCCTTCTCCCGATAAGTCTTATACCATTCACCAAATTGGGCTATGACCTTATCATTCAAGGCTTCAGACTCTTCCTATTCGGCGATGGCCTGCTGTCGGGTCTCAGCAACCTTCTCGGGAAATGCATTGACGGCAGCGGTCAGAGAGTTGTTCTCCTTGATCAAGAACATCATCTTGTCATGCATCTCGGAGAACTTATGTGTGATGCTGTCAATGGCATTCTCCCGATCCTTGACCTCTTGGAGCAGATGATCCCTCTCGGCCAAAAGAGTGTTGTGCTGATGTTCCAGCTCTTCGATCCGATCTTCTGCTCGGACCGCCCTGATCTGGGTCTCAACATGGGCATCTTGTTCCTACTTCAGGTCCGACCGCAGACCCCGAACATCAGCCTCAAGCAGCTCTATCTCCGTTCTCAGTTGAACCTCTTTCTTTGTAGTTCGGGCGAGGGGAGGGATGGCTCGAGCTAATATGGCGTTGGCCTGCAGCGAACACATATCAGTACAAGGAGTGAAGGTTAAACGTAATAGCAGTAATCAGATTGATAAAAAGAATTTCCTGGGTCTGAGGCCGAATGTAAGCCACCAAGAACTGATCAGACAAATACCCTTTAAACCGCTCGTCGTCACCGGGGAGTTTGAAGTGATCGAAGAGGGTAAAAGGGAAAACCTCTGACGGGCTCTTGGGCCAACAGGTAGTCGACGATCCCTGAGAAGAGCTTGGCCCCGAAGAAGGAGTGGGGTCATGATCTGCACCAGAGACCACCACCTGTCCCGTCCGCTGATCGGAACCTTTCGACAACCGAGGCTTTTTGGATCGGGGTTCGGGAGGAACATCTTGGGTTTCCTTCGAATCCTCGATCACCTCGGTCGGAGGTGGAGGCGGCGGTGGAGTCGGCTTCGGCATAGGGGGTGGAGGAACTTTTGCAGGCGCTTTGATGGCTGGTTTGGAGGGCTCTTGGATTTCTTCAGTAAAGCCGCCTTTTCCGCGCGGCTCATCTTCAGCGCTCCTTTTTATGTTTTCGGGGGCTCGGGCCCCGAGGTGGATCCCAGTGACAGCTCACTGATCGGGACCGTATCCTCCTCAGTAGCATCGTCGGTCACGGGGGGTCGGATGAACTCGAATGTAATGGTAGTAGGGATGAAGGCGTCGGCGACGCCCTCGGGCTTGAAAATGGTCACTGCACGGAGATAAAGGGATTAAGGCATGGAATGCTTAACAGAAAAGGAGATAAAATAAAGAAAAACAGAAGGTACTCATAGCCGTGTTTGTACAGCCAGGCTTCGTCCATTAGAAGCCCCAGATTCCACTGGGTTTTCTTCCATTGAGCGTAGAATGTCTTGAAGGCCTCGGCCCGACCCTTCGGGAATTTAGAAATCTTTGCCGCCTGGTCGGCTGGATGGGCCCAAGAGGGAAGGAGTTGGAGGTCGGATTCTTTGGCAAAAAACCACTGTTCGTGCCACCCCTTGTTGCTTGAAGGGGTCTCGATCGGGACCGTGCGGTTGGGGCATTTGTTGAGTTGCCGAAGGCCGGGCTCTTTCGACCCTCCGAGGGTGAACAGAGCAAAGAAAAGGTCGAGCCCGGGAGTGAGGTCCACCTCTTGACAGATGGCGATAAAAGAAATTAGGTGAATATACGAGTTCGGCACGAGTTGCGCGAAATCGACTCCCACGAAGGTCAAAAATGAAGAAATAAAGTCGTGCAGTGAGAACCGAACCCCATACTTCAGAACGTACAGAGGAACGGCCACCCATTCACCCTCGGGCCTCCAGAACATCTTCTCATCGGGCTGAGGGATCCTGAGTTTGTATTCTCTGGGTATTTTGAAGAGGGTTTGGATATCAGAGATCTGGGAAGGTGTGATGGTAGAAGGAGTGTGGAGGTGAGAAAACTCCTCTGGGGAGTGGTAGGCGTTTCGAATCTTAGCTCAGTATCGATGGGGTTAGGCAAAGTCAAAGGAGTGTTGTCAGTAGGGGAATCCGGCAGTATAACCTCCAGGAGGTCGCCGGTGGTGACGATGGTAGGCTCAGTGGCTAGAATAATGCTGGAATCGACCATTTTAAGGGGAATGTAATGAAAACGAGAAGTTTAGAAGAAGAAACGAGCAAAAATAGCACTCAAATGCTAAATGAGTAGAGGAAAATGGTGAATAAGGAGGAGCAGTATCTCGCCGAAAATCGCCTTGCCGGAAAATTTGAAATCAGAGGATTTGAGAAAGAGGAGTCAATAAAGGTGATAATGAAGGGGAAGTGGGGTTTTTATAAGGAGTACGACACGGAGCCCCAGGGCGGCTATTAAATGCTTAAGGTGGGCTCAGGCATGAAAAGGCGTGCAACGTTTCAATTATCTATAACAGACCGTTGGACGTCCCTAGACATCTCATCATCAGTTGTCGTGACTAGCCCATTAAATGCTTAGGGATTGTCTACTCAATTTTTTTATTTAGGGATTAAACTTTTAATTTTTTTATTACGTCTAATTGATAATATCTCGTCAAAAATTGATGACATAACAACGATATGTGGCTAAAAAAATACATGTGTAATATTGAATCTCATTTTAACATTTATTCCATTATTTTTTATACCAAAAAGGATAAATATAAGACAATTATTAATTTGTTAAAGTAAATTTAATAAATTAAAACTCAGCTTAAAAAAATCATCAATGATCAATATAATGATCAATATTTCATAATGTATAAATGTACTACTAATTAAAATCTTGTTATTTCATAATCATCAATAATCAATATAATGACAATTTTACTCTTTTTAGTATAAAAGGCCTAAATATAGATTAATACCATGAATTTTAAGTTTATTTCATAATCATCAATATTCAATATAATTAAATTTTTAAACAAAAGGGTAAAATTTTCATTACATTTAGGAAATTGATATTTTTACAAGTAAATTTGATAGTTCTACAAGCTCTTCCTCACATGAATAGAAAATGAGTTCCATTTAGAGATGCATAAAAATCTCGGGACCCACAACCTATGCTTGATTAGGCTGGGCTTGGCTTAGTCAATGTTCGGTCCGGTCAAGGCTGACTTGTAAGGCTTGAAAAGGCTGCCTTAATTAATATGACATAAATATGACATCGACAGGCCTGATCAATGAATTTGCCAGGTGATCCTGATCATTTTGGGACAAAGAAATTTTTTATCATTAAGCATTCTTTTTAAGATAGAGGGAATAACTTAATTTGAGTCAATTCATTTGAGTCAAGTAGACCAATTAAATTAATTTAATTCAATTACAGAAATTGGATAGCCTCATTAAATTAATTTAATTCAATTACAAAAATTGGATATCCTCTTGACTTATTATATATAGTTATTGATTATTGATTGTGTTTGCTTACTGGATAAATTTTAGCAAATTCACTAATTCAAAATATGCACGATAAGCTAGGTTGTTAATGACTTTGGAACATAGTATTTCTCAAAATATAATTTTTTTAATGTTTTATACTATTTCTTAACTATTCTTTCTGTTTTAGAATTAGCTAGAGATGTATTTTGATTTTTTAAAGTTAATTAGTGAAATCCTAAAATTCAAAATTGATATAAGATTATTTAGTTGTAATAGAAACAAATATAACAATTGTAAACTAACTATAAAGTAGTATTAATTATCATCATTGTTGCTTCAAAACTTGAATGAAATTATAGCAATTTTGAGTTTTAGGATTTCCCAAATTAACTCTATAAAACAAAATGTATATCAAATTTTGGAACAGAGGTAGTAATATTTTTGATCAAAAATAAGATATCAGTTGACTTTTGAATTTTGACTTATTCTTAACGTATATTACAATTATTCTTGGACACATTTAAACATATTTTTCTAATATTAATATTTATTAAAAGAAAAACATATAAACTTAAATATAAGTATGCATTTGGCAATATTAACCTTTGGAAAAAAGATACAAATTCAAAAGAAAAATAAATTCAAAAAGTGAAATGTGATTCTCTTTTTAATTCTACTTTATTTTTGGGAAATTATCCAATAAAAAATATTATATATATTCTTAAACAATAATATAATAATCCATCAACAAGCTTGCAAATTAGAATTAAAATCATTCCACCAAAATAAAAAATAGTATTCCCTCTGTCCCACAAAGGATATTTATAGTACAAAAATAAAAAAAAATTCGCTAAATGATATGTAAAGTGCATATTTCAAATTTAAAATATTTTAAAAAGTATATTTAACCCTAAAAAATACTTTATTAAAAGCAGTTCATTTTTTAACCGTATAATGAAAAATCAACACAATATATATAGGAGCATAATGGATACACGACTTTTGGAATATTTCTTTTTGATGACTTACTTCAATGATTTATCAATTATCAAGGACTTTAAAATAATTTAGTTATTAAGATAACTTACAAATGAGTATACTCTTGATATTTTTTATTAAACTGTTCAAAAGATTGAAATATATTAAAATTATAATATGTTAAAAAATTTGAAACAATTAAAATAATAGAACTATAGTAATTATTTAAAACAAAGTAACAGATAATCAAGAAAAATTATCAATCATAACAACGCTAGTGGATACCATATAAGATCCTGAAATACAGTTATATTCCCAAAATAATAATATAATAAGCATATCAAGACTGTTCTTCCACACAAGCAACAGAATAACAAGTTGTCGTGATAACGCCATATCCAAATTTGAACAATTTATCTTCAAGAATTTATGCACTAAAAAAAGTCTCAAGAACGCAAAAAAAAAAAATCTCTTAGATGGAGAAAACGAAATCTCCTAAGAGATGATAATGAAATTCCTTCACTAAAGAGAAATAAATCAATAATTCCATGAAGAAAACAAGTCCTACAAAAGAGAAAAACAAATTGCACAAGAAAAGGATAATAATTCTAGATAGAAGTTCATCCCAAAGAGCACATAATTCTCTAATTATAGTCCAATCCATATATTTTATGTTAATCCCAATTTTTTTTTACTTTTAATATAAATATTCTCCGTTGACTCATGCAAAAAATTGTTGATTGTGTAATTATAGTAAATAGATAATGTTATCATTATTATTCATGTAAGTAGACATTTTTTAATTGTATATAACTACCATTTATTTAATAAAAATATAAAAGATATACTACTTAATAATATTATTTGGTCTTTCATCAAGATTTCATTAAAATTAACTATATTTGGTTGGCTCTTAATATTAAATAACAAACTAAAGAAAAATGTCAAGATCATTCCACACACATCCATCTCCTCAATCACAACACAAAATAGCAAAAATTACAATATATTAAGAAATATACTTTCAAACTCCATCAAAATCAACAACATTATTTTAATTGATAAGAATCTTGTACATCAAGATCTTTATTTGAAAATTGTGACATCTCTAACAATTGTAAAAACAAGTGCAGGAGTACGAGCCAAAAGATTTGGGAGTGCATACACCATTTCCATTGTGTTTTTGAAGGCATTGTTGGCGACAATCGGAAAGCACACAACTATTAGGGTTCAACACATCAATGCACCTTCTTTGGGCATCTACTTTTGGCATCATCAGTGTAGCTGCAAAGCAGATTAAGAAAAAAATAAATTTTTTATGTGTTAGGGAAAGATTAGAAAAAATAAAAAAGAAAGAACTCTAAATTTTGGTTATTTATAAGAGAAAACTTGCAAAATTTACCTGAAAAAACAAGAAGAACAAGACAAAAATAATAATACGAGAATTTAGCCATTTCTAGTCAAATATAAGTATCAAGACTACTGTAATGTTAATCTAACAAAAATAACTTGTGCGCAAATGTTTTGGTTAAGATGATATATATTTATAGGGAAAAGAGTTGACTAAAATAACTGAAGATTTAAAAGTTATGAATAATTAATGCTAAATGTCATAAAGTAATTAACCAAATATATTAAAGAAATTTACATTTTCAAAAAAAATTTTTAGATATTTTTATAAGATTTCTATCACATTACTATTCATGTGAAAGAAATCTTGCACAGTTAATACTTGTAAAACTATTAATTTTCTACATTAAATACATGCTAAAAAAAGAAAGTGTTTTTGTAACCGAATATGGGTTGCTAATGAAAACAACATTTTATTAATTAGGGTGGTGACACGGGATAGGTGACCATTTATTGTTGGTCATATTAATTATGAGTAATGCTACATTTAATTTCCGAAATATACATATCGTAATTAATGCATTAATTGTTTAATATCGCAGTAGAATATTATATGTAAGATATATAAAAATAAAAATCAATATAATAATTACAAGTGTAATTGACAATTTAAGATCTCATGAGAATGATTTGTTAATTATCAATATAATTTTACATGTCTTTGGGCAAGTAAATGTGTTTATTAGTATCATATTATTGGAATACCTATTAAATGATTAAAGGAATATCAAACGAAATATTATATCCGTCTATCGAAGTATGATAAAAATAATGATTTAGTCCAGCTAAATTTATTTTTATTTTTACTTATTGGTCTACTAAAAAAATAGTCATTTCTGATGGCCAAAATTCCTCACAAAAAGTACGAAAACCATCACGAAAGGTTTACATGATGGCTTTAGGGATTGTCTACTCAATTTTTTTATTTAGGGATTAAACTTTTAATTTTTTTTATTACGTCTAATTGATAATATCTCGTCAAAAATTGATGACATAACAACGATATGTGGCTAAAAAAATACATGTGTAATATTGAATCTCATTTTAACATTTATTCCATTAATTTTTATACCAAAAAGGATAAATATAAGACAATTATTAATTTGTTAAAGTAAATTTAATACATTAAAACTCAGCTTAAAAAAATCATCAATAATCAATATAATGATCAATATTTCATAATGTATAAATGTACTACTAATTAAAATCTTGTTATTTCATAATCATCAATAATCAATATAATGACAATTTTACTCTTTTTAGTATAAAAGGCCTAAATATAGATTAATACCATGAACTTTAAGTTTATTTCATAATCATCAATATTCAATATAATTAAATTTTTAAACCAAAAGGGTAAAATTTTCATTACATTTAGGGAATTGATATTTTTACAAGTAAATTTGATAGTTCTACAAGCTCTTCCTCACATGAATAGAAAGTGAGTTCCATTTAGAGATGCATAAAAATCTCGGGGCCCACAACCTAGGCTTGATTAGGCTGGGCTTGGCTTAGTCAATGTTCGGCTTGGTCAAGGCTTAGACCAGACACATCTGACTTGTAAGGCTTGAAAAGGCTGCCTTAATAATATGACATAAATATGACATCGACAGGCCTGATCAATGGATTTGCCGGGTGATCCTGATCATTTTGGGACAAAGAAATTTTTATCATTAAGCATTCTTTTTAAGATAGAGGGAATAACTTAATTTGAGTCAATTCATTTGAGTCAAGTAGACCAATTAAATTAATTTAATTCAATTACAGAAATTGGATAGCCTCATTAAATTAATTTAATTCAATTACAAAAATTGGATATCCTCTTGACTTATTATATATAGTTATTGATTATTGATTGTGTTTGCTTACTGGATAAATTTTAGCAAATTCACTAATTCAAAATATGTACGATAAGCTAGGTTGTTAACGACTTTGGAACATAGTATTTCTCAAAATATAATTTTTTTTAATGTTTTATACTATTTCTTAACTATTCTTTCTGTTTTAGAATTAGCTAGAGATGTATTTTGATTTTTTAAAGTTAATTAGTGAAATCCTAAAATTCAAAATTGATATAAGGTTATTTAGTTGTAATAGAAACAAATATAACAATTGTAAACTAACTATAAAGTAGTATTAATTATCATCATTGTTGCTTCAAAACTTGAATGAAATTATAGCAATTTTGAGTTTTAGGATTTCCCAAATTAACTCTATAAAACAAAATGTATATCAAATTTTGGAACAGAGGTAGTAATATTTTTGATCAAAAATAAGATATCAGTTGACTTTTGAATTTTGACTTATTCTTAACGTATATTACAATTATTCTTGGACACATTTAAACATATTTTTCTAATATTAATATTTATTAAAAAGAAAAACATATAAACTTAAATATAAGTATGCATTTGGCAATATTAACCTTTGGAAAAAAGATACAAATTCAAAAGAAAAATAAATTCAAAAAGTGAAATGAGATTCTCTTTTTAATTCTACTTTATTTTTGGGAAATTATCCAATAAAAAATATTATATATATTCTTAAACAATAATATAATAATCCATCAACAAGCTTGCAAATTAGAATTAAAATCATTCCACCAAAATAAAAAATAGTATTCCCTCTGTCCCACAAAGGATATTTATAGTACAAAAATAAAAAAAAATTCGCTAAATGATATGTAAAGTGCATAGTTCAAATTTAAAATATTTTATAAAGTATATTTAACCCTAAAAAATACTTTATTAAAAGCAGTTCATTTTTTTAACCGTATAATGAAAAATCAACACAATATATATAGGAGCATAATGGATACACGACTTTTGGAATATTTCTTTTTGATGACTTACTTCAATGGTTTATCAATTATCAAGGACTTTAAAATAATTTAGTTATTAAGATAACTTACGAATGAATATACTCTTGATATTTTTTATTAAACTGTTCAAAAGATTGAAATATATTAAAATTATAATATGTTAAAAAAAGTTGAAACAATTAAAATAATAGAACTATAGTAATTATTTAAAACAAAGTAACAGATAATCAAGAAAAATTATCAATCATAACAACGCTAGTGGATACCATATAAGATCCTGAAATACAGTTATATTCCCAAAATAATAATATAATAAGCATATCAAGACTGTTCTTCCACACAAGCAACAGAATAACAAGTTGTCGTGATAACGCCATATCCAAATTTGAACAATTTATCTTCAAGAATTTATGCACTAAAAAAAGTCTCAAGAACGCAAAAAAAAAAAAAAATCTCTTAGATGGAGAAAACGAAATCTCCTAAGAGATGATAATGAAATTCCTTCACTAAAGAGAAATAAATCAATAATTCCATGAAGAAAACAAGTCCTACAAAAGAGAAAAACAAATTGCACAAGAAAAGGATAATAATTCTAGATAGAAGTTCATCCCAAAGAGCACATAATTCTCTAATTATAGTCCAATCCATATATTTTATGTTAATCCCAATTTTTTTTTACTTTTAATATAAATATTCTCCGTTGACTCATGCAAAAAATTGTTGATTGTGTAATTATAGTAAATAGATAATGTTATCATTATTATTCATGTAAGTAGACATTTTTTAATTGTATATAACTACCATTTATTTAATAAAAATATAAAAGATATACTACTTAATAATATTATTTGGTCTTTCATCAAGATTTCATTAAAATTAACTATATTTGGTTGGCTCTTAATATTAAATAACAAACTAAAGAAAAATGTCAAGATCATTCCACACACATTCCATCTCCTCAATCACAACACAAAATAGCAAAAATTACAATATATTAAGAAATATACTTTCAAACTCCATCAAAATCAACAACATTATTTTAATTGATAAGAATCTTGTACATCAAGATCTTTATTTGAAAATTGTGACATCTCTAACAATTGTAAAAACAAGTGCAGGAGTACGAGCCAAAAGATTTGGGAGTGCATACACCATTTCCATTGTGTTTTTGAAGGCATTGTTGGCGACAATCGGAAAGCACACAACTATTAGGGTTCAACACATCAATGCACCTTCTTTGGGCATCTACTTTTGGCATCATCAGTGTAGCTGCAAAGCAGATTAAGAAAAAAATAAATTTTTTATGTGTTAGGGAAAGATTAGAAAAAATAAAAAAGAAAGAACTCTAAATTTTGGTTATTTATAAGAGAAAACTTGCAAAATTTACCTGAAAAAATAAGAAGAACAAGACAAAAATAATAATACGAGAATTTAGCCATTTCTAGTCAAATATAAGTATCAAGACTACTGTAATGTTAATCTAACAAAAATAACTTGTGCGCAAATGTTTTGGTTAAGATGATATATATTTATAGGGAAAAGAGTTGCCTAAAATAACTGAAGATTTAAAAGTTATGAATAATTAATGCTAAATGTCATAAAGTAATTAACAAAATATATTAAAGAAATTTACATTTTCAAAAAAAAATTTAGATATTTTTATAAGATTTCTATCACATTACTATTCATGTGAAAGAAATCTTGCACAGTTAATACTTGTAAAACTATTAATTTTCTACATTAAATACATGCTAAAAAAAGAAAGTGTTTTTGTAACCGAATATGGGTTGCTAATGAAAACAACATTTTATTAATTAGGGTGGTGACACTGGATAGGTGACCATTTATTGGTGGTCATATTAATTATGAGTAATGCTACATTTAATTTCCGAAATATACATATCGTAATTAATGCATTAATTGTTTAATATCGCAGTAGAATATTATATGTAAGATATATAAAAATAAAAATCAATATAATAATTACAAGTGTAATTGACAATTTAAGATCTCATGAGAATGATTTGTTAATTATCAATATAATTTTACATGTCTTTGGGCAAGTAAATGTGTTTATTAGTATCATATTATTGGAATACCTATTAAATGATTAAAGGAATATCAAATGAAATATTATATCCGTCTATCGAAGTATGATAAAAATAATGATTTAGTCTAGCTAAATTTATTTTTATTTTTACTTATTGGTCTACTAAAAAAATAGTCATTTCTGATGGCCAAAATTCCTCACAAAAAGTACGAAAACCATCACGAAAGATTTACATGATGGATTTAGGGATTGTCTACTCAATTTTTTTATTTAGGGATTAAACTTTTAATTTTTTTTATTACGTCTAATTGATAATATCTCGTCAAAAATTGATGACATAACAACGATATGTGACTAAAAAAATACTTGTGTAATATTGAATCTCATTTTAACATTTATTCCATTAACTTTTATACCAAAAAGGATAAATATAAGACAATTATTAATTTGTTAAAGTAAATTTAATACATTAAAACTCAGCTTAAAAAAATCATCAATAATCAATATAATGATCAATATTTCATAATGTATAAATGTACTACTAATTAAAATCTTGTTATTTCATAATCATCAATAATCAATATAATGACAATTTTACTCTTTTTAGTATAAAAGGCCTAAATATAGATTAATACCATGAACTTTAAGTTTATTTCATAATCATCAATATTCAATATAATTAAATTTTTAAACCAAAAGGGTAAAATTTTCATTACATTTAGGGAATTGATATTTTTACAAGTAAATTTGATAGTTCTACAAGCTCTTCCTCACATGAATAGAACATGAGTTCCATTTAGAGATGCATAAAAATCTTGGGGCCCACAACCTAGGCTTGATTAGGCTGGGCTTGGCTTAGTCAATGTTCGGCTTGGTCAAGGCTTAGACCAGACACATCTGACTTGTAAGGTTTGAAAAGGCTGCCTTAAATAATATGGCATAAATATGACGTCGACAGGCCTGATCAATGGATTTGCCGGGTGATCCTGATCATTTTGGGACAAAGAAAATTTTTATCATTAAGCATTCTTTTTAAGATAGAGGGAATAACTTAATTTGAGTCAATTCATTTGAGTCAAGTAGACCAATTAAATTAATTTAATTCAATTACAGAAATTGGATAGCCTCATTAAATTAATTTAATTCAATTGCAAAAATTGGATATCCTCTTGACTTATTATATATAGTTATTGATTATTGATTGTGTTTGCTTACTGGATAAATTTTAGCAAATTCACTAATTCAAAATATGTACGATAAGCTAGGTTGTTAACGACTTTGGAACATAGTATTTCTCAAAATATAATTTTTTTTAATGTTTTATACTATTTCTTAACTATTCTTTCTGTTTTAGAATTAGCTAGAGATGTATTTTGATTTTTTAAAGTTAATTAGTGAAATCCTAAAATTCAAAATTGATATAAGGTTATTTAGTTGTAATAGAAACAAATATAACAATTGTAAACTAACTATAAAGTAGTATTAATTATCATCATTGTTGCTTCAAAACTTGAATGAAATTATAGCAATTTTGAGTTTTAGGATTTCCCAAATTAACTCTATAAAACAAAATGTATATCAAATTTTGGAACAGAGGTAGTAATATTTTTGATCAAAAATAAGATATCAGTTGACTTTTGAATTTTGACTTATTCTTAACGTATATTACAATTATTCTTGGACACATTTAAACATATTTTTCTAATATTAATATTTATTAAAAAGAAAAACATATAAACTTAAATATAAGTATGCATTTGGCAATATTAACCTTTGGAAAAAAGATACAAATTCAAAAGAAAAATAAATTCAAAAAGTGAAATGAGATTCTCTTTTTAATTCTACTTTATTTTTGGGAAATTATCCAATAAAAAATATTATATATATTCTTAAACAATAATATAATAATCCATCAACAAGCTTGCAAATTAGAATTAAAATCATTCCACCAAAATAAAAAATAGTATTCCCTCTGTCCCACAAAGGATATTTATAGTACAAAAATAAAAAAAAATTCGCTAAATGATATGTAAAGTGCATAGTTCAAATTTAAAATATTTTATAAAGTATATTTAACCCTAAAAAATACTTTATTAAAAGCAGTTCATTTTTTTAACCGTATAATGAAAAATCAACACAATATATATAGGAGCATAATGGATACACGACTTTTGGAATATTTCTTTTTGATGACTTACTTCAATGGTTTATCAATTATCAAGGACTTTAAAATAATTTAGTTATTAAGATAACTTACGAATGAATATACTCTTGATATTTTTTATTAAACTGTTCAAAAGATTGAAATATATTAAAATTATAATATGTTAAAAAAAGTTGAAACAATTAAAATAATAGAACTATAGTAATTATTTAAAACAAAGTAACAGATAATCAAGAAAAATTATCAATCATAACAACGCTAGTGGATACCATATAAGATCCTGAAATACAGTTATATTCCCAAAATAATAATATAATAAGCATATCAAGACTGTTCTTCCACACAAGCAACAGAATAACTAGTTGTCGTGATAACGCCATATCCAAATTTGAACAATTTATCTTCAAGAATTTATGCACTAAAAAGGTCTCAAGAACGCAAAAAAAAAAAATCTCTTAGATGGAGAAAACGAAATCTCCTAAGAGATGATAATGAAATTCCTTCACTAAAGAGAAATAAATCAATAATTCCATGAAGAAAACAAGTCCTACAAAAGAGAAAAACAAATTGCACAAGAAAAGGATAATAATTCTAGATAGAAGTTCATCCCAAAGAGCACATAATTCTCTAATTATAGTCCAATCCATATATTTTATGTTAATCCCAAATTTTTTTTACTTTTAATATAAATATTCTCCGTTGACTCATGCAAAAAATTGTTGATTGTGTAATTATAGTAAATAGATAATGTTATCACTATTATTCATGTAAGTAGACATTTTTTAATTGTCTATAACTACCATTTATTTAATAAAAATATAAAAGATATACTACTTAATAATATTATTTGGTCTTTCATCAAGATTTCATTAAAATTAACTATATTTGGTTGGCTCTTAATATTAAATAACAAACTAAAGAAAAATGTCAAGATCATTCCACACACATCCATCTCCTCAATCACAACACAAAATAGCAAAAATTACAATATATTAAGAAATATACTTTCAAACTCCATCAAAATCAACAACTTTATTTTAATTGATAAGAATCTTGTACATCAAGATCTTTATTTGAAAATTGTGACATCTCTAACAATTGTAAAAACAAGTGCAGGAGTACGAGCCAAAAGATTTGGGAGTGCATACACCATTTCCATTGTGTTTTTGAAGGCATTGTTGGCGACAATCGGAAAGCACACAACTATTAGGGTTCAACACATCAATGCACCTTCTTTGGGCATCTACTTTTGGCATCATCAGTGTAGCTGCAAAGCAGATTAAGAAAAAAATAAATTTTTTATGTGTTAGGGAAAGATTAGAAAAAATAAAAAAGAAAGAACTCTAAATTTTGGTTATTTATAAGAGAAAACTTGCAAAATTTACCTGAAAAAATAAGAAGAACAAGACAAAAATAATAATACGAGAATTTAGCCATTTCTAGTCAAATATAAGTATCAAGACTACTGTAATGTTAATCTAACAAAAATAACTTGTGCGCAAATGTTTTGGTTAAGATGATATATATTTATAGGGAAAAGAGTTGCCTAAAATAACTGAAGATTTAAAAGTTATGAATAATTAATGCTAAATGTCATAAAGTAATTAACAAAATATATTAAAGAAATTTATATTTTCACAAAATTTTTTAGATATTTTTATAAGATTTCTATCACATTACTATTCATGTGAAAGAAATCTTGCACAGTTAATACTTGTAAAACTATTAATTTTCTACATTAAATACATGCTAAAAAAAGAAAGTGTTTTTGTAACCGAATATGGGTTGCTAATGAAAACAACATTTTATTAATTAGGGTGGTGACACTGGATAGGTGACCATTTATTGGTGGTCATATTAATTATGAGTAATGCTACATTTAATTTCCGAAATATACATATCGTAATTAATGCATTAATTGTTTAATATCGCAGTAGAATATTATATGTAAGATATATAAAAATAAAAATCAATATAATAATTACAAGTGTAATTGACAATTTAAGATCTCATGAGAATGATTTGTTAATTATCAATATAATTTTACATGTCTTTGGGCAAGTAAATGTGTTTATTAGTATCATATTATTGGAATACCTATTAAATGATTAAAGGAATATCAAACGAAATATTATATCCGTCTATCGAAGTATGATAAAAATAATGATTTAGTCCAGCTAAATTTATTTTTATTTTTACTTATTGGTCTACTAAAAAAATAGTCATTTCTGATGGCCAAAATTCCTCACAAAAAGTACGAAAACCATCACGAAAGGATTTACATGATGGCTTTAGGGATTGTCTACTCAATTTTTTTATTTAGGGATTAAACTTTTAATTTTTTTTATTACGTCTAATTGATAATATCTCGTCAAAAATTGATGACATAACAACGATATGTGGCTAAAAAAATACATGTGTAATATTGAATCTCATTTTAACATTTATTCCATTAATTTTTATACCAAAAAGGATAAATATAAGACAATTATTAATTTGTTAAAGTAAATTTAATACATTAAAACTCAGCTTAAAAAAATCATCAATAATCAATATAATGATCAATATTTCATAATGTATAAATGTACTACTAATTAAAATCTTGTTATTTCATAATCATCAATAATCAATATAATGACAATTTTACTCTTTTTAGTATAAAAGGCCTAAATATAGATTAATACCATGAACTTTAAGTTTATTTCATAATCATCAATATTCAATATAATTAAATTTTTAAACCAAAAGGGTAAAATTTTCATTACATTTAGGGAATTGATATTTTTACAAGTAAATTTGATAGTTCTACAAGCTCTTCCTCACATGAATAGAAAGTGAGTTCCATTTAGAGATGCATAAAAATCTCGGGGCCCACAACCTAGGCTTGATTAGGCTGGGCTTGGCTTAGTCAATGTTCGGCTTGGTCAAGGCTTAGACCAGACACATCTGACTTGTAAGGCTTGAAAAGGCTGCCTTAAATAATATGACATAAATATGACATCGACAGGCCTGATCAATGGATTTGCCGGGTGATCCTAATCATTTTGGGACAAAGAAATTTTTATCATTAAGCATTCTTTTTAAGATAGAGGGAATAACTTAATTTGAGTCAATTCATTTGAGTCAAGTAGACCAATTAAATTAATTTAATTCAATTACAGAAATTGGATAGCCTCATTAAATTAATTTAATTCAATTACAAAAATTGGATATCCTCTTGACTTATTATATATAGTTATTGATTATTGATTGTGTTTGCTTACTGGATAAATTTTAGCAAATTCACTAATTCAAAATATGTACGATAAGCTAGGTTGTTAACGACTTTGGAACATAGTATTTCTCAAAATATAATTTTTTTTAATGTTTTATACTATTTCTTAACTATTCTTTCTGTTTTAGAATTAGCTAGAGATGTATTTTGATTTTTTAAAGTTAATTAGTGAAATCCTAAAATTCAAAATTGATATAAGGTTATTTAGTTGTAATAGAAACAAATATAACAATTGTAAACTAACTATAAAGTAGTATTAATTATCATCATTGTTGCTTCAAAACTTGAATGAAATTATAGCAATTTTGAGTTTTAGGATTTCCCAAATTAACTCTATAAAACAAAATGTATATCAAATTTTGGAACAGAGGTAGTAATATTTTTGATCAAAAATAAGATATCAGTTGACTTTTGAATTTTGACTTATTCTTAACGTATATTACAATTATTCTTGGACACATTTAAACATATTTTTCTAATATTAATATTTATTAAAAAGAAAAACATATAAACTTAAATATAAGTATGCATTTGGCAATATTAACCTTTGGAAAAAAGATACAAATTCAAAAGAAAAATAAATTCAAAAAGTGAAATGAGATTCTCTTTTTAATTCTACTTTATTTTTGGGAAATTATCCAATAAAAAATATTATATATATTCTTAAACAATAATATAATAATCCATCAACAAGCTTGCAAATTAGAATTAAAATCATTCCACCAAAATAAAAAATAGTATTCCCTCTGTCCCACAAAGGATATTTATAGTACAAAAATAAAAAAAAATTCGCTAAATGATATGTAAAGTGCATAGTTCAAATTTAAAATATTTTATAAAGTATATTTAACCCTAAAAAATACTTTATTAAAAGCAGTTCATTTTTTTAACCGTATAATGAAAAATCAACACAATATATATAGGAGCATAATGGATACACGACTTTTGGAATATTTCTTTTTGATGACTTACTTCAATGGTTTATCAATTATCAAGGACTTTAAAATAATTTAGTTATTAAGATAACTTACGAATGAATATACTCTTGATATTTTTATTAAACTGTTCAAAAGATTGAAATATATTAAAATTATAATATGTTAAAAAAAGTTGAAACAATTAAAATAATAGAACTATAGTAATTATTTAAAACAAAGTAACAGATAATCAAGAAAAATTATCAATCATAACAACGCTAGTGGATACCATATAAGATCCTGAAATACAGTTATATTCCCAAAATAATAATATAATAAGCATATCAAGACTGTTCTTCCACACAAGCAACAGAATAACAAGTTGTCGTGATAACGCCATATCCAAATTTGAACAATTTATCTTCAAGAATTTATGCACTAAAAAAAGTCTCAAGAACGCAAAAAAAAAAAAATCTCTTAGATGGAGAAAACGAAATCTCCTAAGAGATGATAATGAAATTCCTTCACTAAAGAGAAATAAATCAATAATTCCATGAAGAAAACAAGTCCTACAAAAGAGAAAAACAAATTGCACAAGAAAAGGATAATAATTCTAGATAGAAGTTCATCCCAAAGAGCACATAATTCTCTAATTATAGTCCAATCCATATATTTTATGTTAATCCCAATTTTTTTTTACTTTTAATATAAATATTCTCCGTTGACTCATGCAAAAAATTGTTGATTGTGTAATTATAGTAAATAGATAATGTTATCATTATTATTCATGTAAGTAGACATTTTTTAATTGTATATAACTACCATTTATTTAATAAAAATATAAAAGATATACTACTTAATAATATTATTTGGTCTTTCATCAAGATTTCATTAAAATTAACTATATTTGGTTGGCTCTTAATATTAAATAACAAACTAAAGAAAAATGTCAAGATCATTCCACACACATCCATCTCCTCAATCACAACACAAAATAGCAAAAATTACAATATATTAAGAAATATACTTTCAAACTCCATCAAAATCAACAACATTATTTTAATTGATAAGAATCTTGTACATCAAGATCTTTATTTGAAAATTGTGACATCTCTAACAATTGTAAAAACAAGTGCAGGAGTACGAGCCAAAAGATTTGGGAGTGCATACACCATTTCCATTGTGTTTTTGAAGGCATTGTTGGCGACAATCGGAAAGCACACAACTATTAGGGTTCAACACATCAATGCACCTTCTTTGGGCATCTACTTTTGGCATCATCAGTGTAGCTGCAAAGCAGATTAAGAAAAAAATAAATTTTTTATGTGTTAGGGAAAGATTAGAAAAAATAAAAAAGAAAGAACTCTAAATTTTGGTTATTTATAAGAGAAAACTTGCAAAATTTACCTGAAAAAATAAGAAGAATAAGACAAAAATAATAATACAAGAATTTAGCCATTTCTAGTCAAATATAAGTATCAAGACTACTGTAATGTTAATCTAACAAAAATAACTTGTGCGCAAATGTTTTGGTTAAGATGATATATATTTATAGGGAAAAGAGTTGCCTAAAATAACTGAAGATTTAAAAGTTATGAATAATTAATGCTAAATGTCATAAAGTAATTAACAAAATATATTAAAGAAATTTATATTTTCACAAATTTTTTTTTAGATATTTTTATAAGATTTCTATCACATTACTATTCATGTGAAAGAAATCTTGCACAGTTAATACTTGTAAAACTATTAATTTTCTACATTAAATACATGCTAAAAAAAGAAAGTGTTTTTGTAACCGAATATGGGTTGCTAATGAAAACAACATTTTATTAATTAGGGTGGTGACACTGGATAGGTGACCATTTATTGGTGGTCATATTAATTATGAGTAATGCTACATTTAATTTCCGAAATATACATATCGTAATTAATGCATTAATTGTTTAATATCGCAGTAGAATATTATATGTAAGATATATAAAAATAAAAATCAATATAATAATTACAAGTGTAATTGACAATTTAAGATCTCATGAGAATGATTTGTTAATTATCAATATAATTTTACATGTCTTTGGGCAAGTAAATGTGTTTATTAGTATCATATTATTGGAATACCTATTAAATGATTAAAGGAATATCAAACGAAATATTATATCCGTCTATCGAAGTATGATAAAAATAATGATTTAGTCCAGCTAAATTTATTTTTATTTTTACTTATTGGTCTACTAAAAAAATAGTCATTTCTGATGGCCAAAATTCCTCACAAAAAGTACGAAAACCATCACGAAAGGTTTACATGATGGCTTTAGGGATTGTCTACTCAATTTTTTTATTTAGGGATTAAACTTTTAATTTTTTTTATTACGTCTAATTGATAATATCTCGTCAAAAATTGATGACATAACAACGATATGTGGCTAAAAAAATACATGTGTAATATTGAATCTCATTTTAACATTTATTCCATTAATTTTTATACCAAAAAGGATAAATATAAGACAATTATTAATTTGTTAAAGTAAATTTAATACATTAAAACTCAGCTTAAAAAAATCATCAATAATCAATATAATGATCAATATTTCATAATGTATAAATGTACTACTAATTAAAATCTTGTTATTTCATAATCATCAATAATCAATATAATGACAATTTTACTCTTTTTAGTATAAAAGGCCTAAATATAGATTAATACCATGAACTTTAAGTTTATTTCATAATCATCAATATTCAATATAATTAAATTTTTAAACCAAAAGGGTAAAATTTTCATTACATTTAGGGAATTGATATTTTTACAAGTAAATTTGATAGTTCTACAAGCTCTTCCTCACATGAATAGAAAGTGAGTTCCATTTAGAGATGCATAAAAATCTCGGGGCCCACAACCTAGGCTTGATTAGGCTGGGCTTGGCTTAGTCAATGTTCGGCCTGGTCAAGGCTTAGACCAGACACATCTGACTTGTAAGGCTTGAAAAGGCTGCCTTAAATAATATGACATAAATATGACATCGACAGGCCTGATCAATGGATTTGCCGGGTGATCCTGATCATTTTGGGACAAAGAAATTTTTTATCATTAAGCATTCTTTTTAAGATAGAGGGAATAACTTAATTTGAGTCAATTCATTTGAGTCAAGTAGACCAATTAAATTAATTTAATTCAATTACAGAAATTGGATAGCCTCATTAAATTAATTTAATTCAATTACAAAAATTGGATATCCTCTTGACTTATTATATATAGTTATTGATTATTGATTGTGTTTGCTTACTGGATAAATTTTAGCAAATTCACTAATTCAAAATATGTACGATAAGCTAGGTTGTTAACGACTTTGGAACATAGTATTTCTCAAAATATAATTTTTTTTAATGTTTTATACTATTTCTTAACTATTCTTTCTGTTTTAGAATTAGCTAGAGATGTATTTTGATTTTTTAAAGTTAATTAGTGAAATCCTAAAATTCAAAATTGATATAAGGTTATTTAGTTGTAATAGAAACAAATATAACAATTGTAAACTAACTATAAAGTAGTATTAATTATCATCATTGTTGCTTCAAAACTTGAATGAAATTATAGCAATTTTGAGTTTTAGGATTTCCCAAATTAACTCTATAAAACAAAATGTATATCAAATTTTGGAACAGAGGTAGTAATATTTTTGATCAAAAATAAGATATCAGTTGACTTTTGAATTTTGACTTATTCTTAACGTATATTACAATTATTCTTGGACACATTTAAACATATTTTTCTAATATTAATATTTATTAAAAAGAAAAACATATAAACTTAAATATAAGTATGCATTTGGCAATATTAACCTTTGGAAAAAAGATACAAATTCAAAAGAAAAATAAATTCAAAAAGTGAAATGAGATTCTCTTTTTAATTCTACTTTATTTTTGGGAAATTATCCAATAAAAAATATTATATATATTCTTAAACAATAATATAATAATCCATCAACAAGCTTGCAAATTAGAATTAAAATCATTCCACCAAAATAAAAAATAGTATTCCCTCTGTCCCACAAAGGATATTTATAGTACAAAAATAAAAAAAAATTCGCTAAATGATATGTAAAGTGCATAGTTCAAATTTAAAATATTTTATAAAGTATATTTAACCCTAAAAAATACTTTATTAAAAGCAGTTCATTTTTTTAACCGTATAATGAAAAATCAACACAATATATATAGGAGCATAATGGATACACGACTTTTGGAAAAAAAATTTGATGACTTACTTCAATGGTTTATCAATTATCAAGGACTTTAAAATAATTTAGTTATTAAGATAACTTACGAATGAATATTGTGAGTCCATATACAAATTAGGGTTCAGACATACGACCTAAAGAATTGAATGACAAATAGAAAAGTCGAAAATAAAGAAGCAAGACCTGAGAGAATCTTCCACGTGTCCCGAGGCAGAAGACACGTGGAGGCGACTCATTTTTGGGAATTGATTGAGGGATTGGATTGGTGGCTAGAAGGACAGGGCAATATGGGCATTACTCTGATGATTAAAGGGTATTTCTGGAATTTCTCTGAAAGCATGTGCCTGGCACATGACCACTTTTCAGAAAACCCTATAAATACCCCCTTCCATTCCATTGGAAAGGGGACCTCTCTTCAGACACAGGACTTGGACTCTTGGAAGATCGAAGGACCTGAGCATTCTCTCTCAACACTCACGAAAACTCTTGGAATCCCAAAAACCCTAATAAGATTTTCGGATTCTAGGAGTAGAAGGACTCAAGAAGAAGGCTCTTGGAATCCCTGTTACCCTAACACGGTTCCCGAATTCTAAGAGTTCTGCCACGCGTCGTTGGAGTAATCGCCCACCTGTTCTTCTCCCCTCTTCAATCAGTCAATCAATTCCGTACTTTTCGTGGATTTCTCTCCTCCTCAGCCAACACGAAATCTTAACCCTAGCAAGGTACGATTTCTTTGCTCACATTTCTTCGGCGACTCCGCTGGGGAGGTGTAGAATTCGTGAAGGGTATGCCCACAACTCGAAGTGGGAGAACTACAGGAAGAGCTGCTCACCAACAAATAGTATTACCTCACCAAATCTAGCTCCAAGGCAAACAACTCAAGCTTTCCAAGGCGCAAATCTGGATTTTGACCACCACTTATTGAAGACGCTTTGGAAAGGGAGTTCAACATCACTATACATGGACAATCAACAACAAACCAATGCAGGAAGGCAAGTCGAGGATGCAAGCGAAAAGCAGACGAATGTTGTGCAACTGGAGATGCTCAAGGCATTAAAGGAAGCACGGGAAGGACAAGGGATGATGATGGCCATGATGCTGGAGATGCAGAGGAAGCAAGAGGATATAGGGAACTTCCGCCATCAGTTGATGCAGATCCCTACCTTTAAGGTCATGTTCCCAGGTAATTCGCAGGGAGAACAAGAAGTGTGAGGACAACAACAATGGCAGCACCAACAAAAAGAAACATATTGTACCTTCATTGACTGAAAGTTAATTG